>JASSRZ010000014.1:5386410-5432755 GCA_032164315.1 Malacoctenus gilli | reverse complement strand
CCCCCCCCCCCCCCCCCCCCCCCCCCCCCCCCCCCCCCCCCCCCCCCCCCCCCCCCCCCCCCCCCCCCCGCCCCGCATCAGGCCCCTGTTGACCCCCTGCGCTCTCTTCGTATGGCAGGTCTCAGTAAGAATACGTAATCAGCTGGAATTGTGCTTATTGATGTCGTGTGTTAGTGAATCCTTCAGGAGTTCCTTTTATTGCAAATGTATTCAGCAATATATGTGCGCATTATACTAAAAGACTTTGACACAGCACCATGCCAAAAATAATCATCATAATAAAGGGTAATAATGCAGAAAGTCATCTAAAAGCAATAGATTGCCAGAGGACTCAAACACTCCGGGGAGTCATTGGCTCCAGCCAATATATAGTTCAAGCACAAAGCACGGCCATAAAAATACAATTTGTCATTTTTTACAGTTGGGTTTTTGTGCGGATTAAACAAAACAGCGCCGCACTTATTGTTCAGTGTGGGATAAAATCAGTTCCCAGGTCCATTTCCCCGTGTTTACTCCAATGTGCTGCATATTGAGAGTTTACTGCGGGTTTGATGGTGCAAAAAAAAAAAAGAAGAAAGGAGGAAAACCTGAAAGCATAACTCTTAGTTAAACACGCTATGTGCTCGCTTCACTTCCCTGAATCTGAGTTGGACGTATACAGGTCACACACCGAAGCACAGCTTCCCTTTGACAGCGTGTAGTTCTGACAGGGGTCAGAGAGAATGCTCCTGACATTTAAAGCCCACCGACAAGACAAAGTCAGAGGTGTGTTGTTTTTTTTCTTTCCGCCGTGGCCCCTCAGGGCAGTGTTTGCGGTTTGCAATCCTCCTTCCCTGTTCCCGCTCGGCTCGGCCTGTAAAAATCTGATATGTCGCCGCCCTCAACAGGTCCGTGAGGAGGAGCGGCGGAAGAAAACATCTGTGACAAGTTCTGAACAGAGGGGGGAGGTCGAAGCGCGGCCCGTTGACATCCGCCGCCGCCGCCGCCGCCGCGCTGGATGCCTCGCGTTCACAGCTCAGCGGCTGCTGAAGGACGAGTCCAAAGCCAGGGCGGGCGGCGCCACGTCCGCTTCGTCTGCTAACAAGTCCCAACACATCCTCCCAGATACTGCGGGTGCCTCGGCTTCGTGACTGGCAGCCGGGATAAGTGGATCAGTCCAGAGTGGGTGGTATCAGAAAAGGGAAGGGGAAAAAAAAGCAAAACAGCAACGTGACAGAGTGCTGTGACAGACGTCACAGCGCTGCTATTTTCTCGAGACGTCTGTCCGTTCGCTTTGCCACAGTTCAATGAGTACGGACGGATGGATGGAGCTGGAGGCTGGGAAGCAAGTGGAGCTGCTCGCACTTCAAAACCAATTCGGTGACGCCAAGATCCAGTCATGTGCATCTGCTGTTTGTTTTCCTACACGGCTCTTGATCAGTGCGGCAGGAGTCAAGGTCGTATCGCTATATTTGTTCTTCATCAACTGTTACACTCTTAAAGTGGTCCACGATGTCTGAAGGGCAAAACAGAGAGGTTGGAGAGCAAAGCCTGAAGGAAGTCGATGAATCCGTCACGTTAAGAAGCTAAGAATCGTTCTTATTTTGGGACTTTTGGACGTTGCAAGACCCCTGCTTCCATACTTCTCTAACATTTGTTCTCCCACAGGCTTTGTTTACTCCAAATATCCGTGAATCCACATCAGCGAAGGTATTTTTGTCAACCCGGCTTTAGAAAGGCCTCCATCACCGCTGAGGTCGGATTTAATGTCTCACCACTGTCGTGTAAGGATTTCATTTAAAGCTCTTTGAAAAGTCACTTGACAATATTTTTTTTGAAAGGAAACCAATAAGAGCCCAAGTAAGCGATCGGGTATCCGTCTGCACGATTCCCCAAAGATTGTAAATGTCAAATGATTTCAGGTTGGATAGAAATGTCAAGCGACGGCGCCGCCTCCACCCAGACATACCTCACTGTTGCTTTCTTTTGCGATCGGCTGCCGTCCATATCTTCCATTTTTCTTCCCTTTTCAGAGACAAAACGTCCTTTGACAAGTTTCCCCGCCACTACACTTTTTGGAAGAATCAAAGCTGGCGTTCAGATTATTTAGGATTCATATCTTAACTGGCTGAAATTGAGATGCTGTCAGTGGAAACCAAAATGGAAAACCTGCCAGAGAGAAAAGGCAAACATTACTGCTTTTTTTTTTTTCTTTCTGAGTAAGTGGTTGTCCCAATATCATGAATAAACACTGTCATCACCGAAATATTTCGACTGCACTGAAACTGATCAGACTTGACAGCTTGTATTTTATACTGTGGACTATCTTTGGTTGAGCATGATGAATAATTCTCAGAGGCCACACACACACACACACACGCGCGTACACACACACACACACACACACACTTGCAGCACTTTCTGCATCACCATAGCTGCATTATTTGCTCGGAGCTGCAGAGGCGGTTGCAGGCGGGACTTGTAGCGCTGCGTTCCCCGACTTGTCTTCCCCCGCTTGGTGACTTCGGGGGAACGCTGTGATAGACAGATACCTTTTCCCGATTTCACGGCGAGGGCTCGACGAAGTTTGGGTTGTCTGATTGCGGCGCAGTTCAAAGGATTGGAGAGGAGCAATCAAACGGACCCCGGGGCTGCCGTTTTGGATATCTGGGTTAATGGGGGTGGGGGGGGTGGGGGAATTGTGTACCGGCAACTCAGCGACAACTCTTGAGCAGAAAATAAACAGGAAAGCTTAAAAGGACTCATTAGGAAGTAGTGGGGTTTTTTTTGTCTCCTGGAGTATTCCCCTTCATACGTGATTTTTACTCTGGGAAATCAAAATGCAAAATGATTCCTTTCAACAAAGGTTTCGATCTGAATGCATTAAGGAGCAGGGAGGCAAGGGAGGCGGATGGCAGGTGCATTTCCTGTCCCCGCTTAAATGGGAATTTTAATGGCAGCCGAATGTTTCCTCTCCGCGTTGGCCGCTCTCCAGGGTTGTCCTTTGTTGGGCCACCTGACCGCTGCGCAGTGAGACCTGATGGGGCCCCCCCCCCACGCCGGGGAACGCCGGAGCTCTTTTGGAGCAACATTTTTCCTGACCCGCCCGCTTGCGTCTGGTCTCCGCGGCTGACGGTGATGCAAATGGGTTTCATCGCTCTTGTTTTTTGGGGGGGTTTTTTTGCTTTCTGGGCCCCGTATTGTTCAGAGTGAAGGCACAACGAGCATCGGGGAAATCTGCTTTGTACCGTCTTCAGAGATCTGCGGCGCTGCGGCGCTAACCTCTGAATGGATGAGAGTCATGAATGCGCTCTGTGCAGACTCCATGTAGGAGAGATGGAGATGAGGTTCAGAGCCGGCGCGGGACGCCTCCCCTCATTTGCATACTGTATGATCTAATAAGGCTTCATCAACTCATTCCATCACTTTCTCATTTCCCTCGGCCGCTCATCTTTTATCCTCTCTTATCGTCCTCCACTAGCTGTGTTCCCTCTGTATGCAGCTATTAGTGCACATCTGTAGATGCCTCTGAAAACGAAAATAAAGGGGTGGGCGGGGGTGGGGGTGGGGTGGGGGGACGACTCTGTTTGGCTCCGAATATAATGCACTCTGTGCGCAGAGAGTTTCCATAAACAGGCAGCAAAGAAGCGTGTTGGCGAGAGCAAATGGGAATGTCTGTGTCATTCATGTGCAAATACACGTTACATGTACTGAGTTCTTAGAGAGCCCTGTTCTCCATTCTTGCTCGGCTCTCTTTGTAACGCGATGAAGGGCCTCTGTTGAAGAATCTCATTTCAGTTATAACCTCCAAATGGGATTTTCCTTTCAGCGGTAGGTGGTGAAAATGAAACGGAGTTTTAAAATTCACTCTTTCTTTTCCTCTGGGTTTCTGTTTAGTCACAACAGAATAAAAAAAAAATACAGATTTGGGTTTTTGTAACATTTCAAAGATCTGCATTGTAAATAGGATGACGCATTCTGAAAGAGGAAATCTAGCTCATGAAAGCGCCAACATTGAACATGTTTTTTCGTCCACGTCATTTTTCTGTAAATCTTTTTGCAAATGAAACACAAAGTGGACTGCCCAACTTGGCCTTTCATCTGCTCTTTGTCTTATTATTATTCATTTGCACTAATTCAGGCAGATCTGCACAAATTCTGTCATTGAGACACAGAGCGAGGCCTTGTTCAGTGGCATGGGTGTTTTTTTCCTTTCATACATAAGAAGTGGAGGCTTAAAATGCATTCAAATGGTGATTGGGTGGCTTTGATGAGCGGAACAAGCTTCGTATCGCTCATGTTTTTCATGGATTCAGACATCCGCCCTGTCATCACAGACCGACTGCCGTGGCCTGTGCCCGCTCTCTGTCAGCTTCGACCTGAACTACATAAAAATTAACGCTGAGAACCTGGGGGTAAATCAAAATTGAGGAAATTGTGCATCGATTGCGTTTAAACCAAGGGCCCAATCCATGAGAAATAATATCCTTAATGTGCCAGGCCTGCGAAACTTTAATTAGATCAGCAGCTTAACTGCAGCTCTCGGTGTTTTGAGGTGCTCCTCGCCGAGCGAGGTGCACGGAGAGCTTGGGATCGAGAGGGGGATGTGTCTCAGATTGATCTGCTGTACTGTATCGGGCCATGTGGCAATCTTTCCAGCAGATTACAAATAGACAGGATCTTCAAATTGTGTCTGACTGCTCACCAGAGACCAATCGCGGCGAGCCCAGACAGGAGCCGGCTGTAATGTGTGTGTGAAATGAGAAACATCACAGTAATGCTGCGCACATTCTCCCTGATGAATGAGAACCCCCCCCCCCCCCAACCCCCACCCCCACCCTCTCAAACTCATGTTAAATGGGTCGACTGTGATGGACCAAGAGGTTAACCCTTCTCTCTCGCTCGCAGCCCGCGAGATCACTCTCCTCAGCAATCCAGTGAAAGCTGACACGGATGGCGCTGTCAGAGAAACGAACGGGCGAACGCGCGCGTCGACGTCCCGGCACTTGCCGGCCGAGGTGAATCAAAACACCGCTGAAATTGAACCAACGCGAGTCGAGTCGGAGGGAAGGCGGAGGAACGCCTCGGTCCGCCCCCCCCCCCGCACCGTTCCTGTCCACTTAACGTCTTCATGATCGCACAAAGAGAAGTGAGAAGGCAGATGTTGATTGTGCCTCAAGAGGCGCACACTCAAATAAACCCCTCCGTGCTGCAGGAGTCACGCAGCTCCCACACAGCAGCCGCGTCTTCGCGCTCATCTGCAGCTTAACTCTCCCACAGCCCTCAGGTGTCAGCATATGCTGGTAATAATTGCTGTTGTTCCCTTCAACTAGCCCTTAACACTTATCATTGATGTCCCAATATGGTCTAACTTGGGCAACAAATAAAGGAAACACACAGGCTGACGGATTCGGAAAAAAAGAGTCGATAGTCGTGACCTTACCACAGTTTTCTGTTCTCGCCTGTTTTGGGTGAGGATTGTGAAAAATTGGACTGTAGGAGGAAATCAGAGCACACAGGAGCCTTCAGAAGAAATACACTTGGCAGCTTTTGAAGTCTGCTCCAGATTCCGGGAAGTGTCTTAAGATTTTTCATATTAAAAGAGCAAATTTAAGACACTCGGAGCATGAGTGACGCCTCGTGACAACTCACTGTCCCCACAGACCTCTGACACCTCTCAGACCCCAAGATGGAAACCGCTGATTCAAAATATTCAACAAGAACTTCACAGTCAATTTAGGAGTCGGAATGAGAATTCCAAACAAATCATGTTGCAACCAGTTTCTCTCTGATCAGTTTATCTCAGTTTAATTCAACGCAACAAAACACAACATTGCTTTTCAGTAAATATGTAATTGTCGGCTGTGCGCTGGTTTCACTTAGCAATTAGTACAAATGGAATATCTGCATTTGCATTTTTCTCCACAGAATTTTAGCAGCTAATGTTCAGTAACAACTACTTAAGGTGACCAAGTGCTGCCTTTTTTGCAGGGGGATTTTTCCAGAGTGTAGAGTAGACAAAAAATACAGCAACATGTCAACCTTATAAAGCCACAGTGACTTGGTCAGTCCCTCCGTGTCCTGTCACCATTTAACACCACCCATCCGTCTTCTCGATCCAATTTGTTCACGTTAGTGTCGCGCGGGCTGGAGCCTGTGCCAGCTGACACTGGGCAGGAGGCAGGGTGGAGCCCGGGGACGTCACCAGTCCATCACCGAGCTAACGCGAGGAGACAGACACAGACTCTAATTCTCACTTACAGCCAATATGGCGTCACCAATTAACCTTCAAAGGCATGTGTAAGTATTGTTTCACAGTCGGAGTAACCAACACAGGCACGGGGGACAAGACGAGGAGTACTGCATGGAATCAAACCCAGAGAGAGAGAGAGAGAGAGAGAGAGAGAGAGAGAGAGAGAGAGAGAGAGAGAGACTCCCCTGTGTTTACACAATAATCCAGATTGTGGTACTTTCATTCAAGCAGTTTTAGGCTTTAGCCGTGAACAGAGTGACAGTATTAATGAAGCCTTTCTGCTGGAACAATGGCCACATTGTCAAATTTGATTCGTTAGTGCTGCACATTGGGCCAGATTGCACAAGCACCCCCAAGACTCAGCTTATTATTCGCGCGGTTTCGCGAGGCAGAGAAATAAATACGTGGCAGCGCAAACACTTCTTGCAGACAGCTACAAAAGTCTTCCCCGCGTCTTGCTGTTCATCGCAGCGGCGCTGCCAAGTTTTCACCAGTTGTTTCAAAGATCAGATGCCCTTGAAGTAAATTTAGCTTTACATGCATGACTGCAGTCTGTTATTGGGTGGAGGCCTGTTTTTCGCTTCTAATCAAAAGCGTCATCATTAAAAAAAAAAAAAGTGCCTCCCTTTGACAGTGTGGAGGTGGCAGGCAAACAATGTCACACGGCTGAGACAGTAGCTCACACCAAAAATAAAAAGATGTGCTCAGATGCCGCGCCTGCTTTTTATCACTCTCGAGCGATAAAGGATCTGAAGGTGGTTTTTTTTTCTCCGATTGTCAGTGAAGGGATAAAGTGGTGTAACCTAAGAGACCATGTGCTGTTCACTGCCTATATGCCCCACGTCAGGGAGACGCAGCCCCGCGCTCTCCATACTGCTGCTGTCATCACAGGGTGTCAGCTCCTCGTGATGACAGCGAATGCCCTCCAAAACATCAGCTCACGCCGCCTCCCTTCATTTCTTCACTTGATATCAGGACCTATGCAATTTTCCTGATGCGACGGCAGGCAGGAAGCCCGCCATTGAGCAGGTGTTAGGCGACAGTGAGACGGTTGGGTATTTTATTTGCTCTTTCACAATTCAATAAGAGTGAAAGGATGGCTTATTAAGTGTCAGACGGTTGTGTTGTGGAAACATCAATGGTGTCACCGTGTCACAATGTATGCACCCACCCACTCACACTTATGGGAGGAGGAGGATCAATCAGCAAGGTAGAGTGAGTCAGGGAGGGGAAGAGGAGGAAGAGGGAGGTGGGGAAAGAGGAAGAGAGAGAGAGAGAGGGAGAGAGAGAGAGAGAGAGAGAGAGAGAGAGAGAGAGAGAGAGAGAGAGAGAGAGAGAGAGAGAGAGAGAGAGAGAGCTTTCGAGACTCCACCTAAAAATGCAGACAGTGTGCCATCTATTGGATGAGTGGTAATGTGCAGCTTTTTAAAAGGTAGGGACCTCCTTTGAACACTGGGTGGCAACACACTCCAGAACTTCACATGAAGACCGATCTCCAACTCATATGACACCCAATCTAACGAAAAACAGCCACCGTTGGAATGCTCAGACCCCCTCATGAATAGTGACATGATCATGACAGCGAGAAGGCAGCAGATCATGAAGATTTGTAGTGTCTGATGCATGGAAGAGCTCGCTGGTCCGCCACAGAAACCCGGTGATTCCTGCTTTTAATCAAACCTTCATTCACATGCCAGAGATAAGCAGTTAACCAACTTTCGTTTCGTGTTTTCCTGAAAAGACTGCTGCATTATGTAAACACTGCTCCGCCAGGCTCAGCTGGAGATGTTAAATGCAACGTGAACCCCATTCTGTCGGAATGAATGAGTGCACAGAGGAGCAAAGAGGAGAACAACGCTCTGTTTTAATTGTATCGTGTTTTCCAACTTCATCAGAATTCAAAGCAATGCTCCGGAGCGATTAAAGATTTGTTTTGTTGCACTCGCAGCACACTTTACATTAGGAACAAAGTATCCCATGAGAATACACAAAGAGCAACAAAAAATAACAACCCAAACGAGCGGCTGTGCCGGTTGGAGCTCGAGGCACAGAAAAGGTGGTGGGAGCGTGAGCAGGTGGGGGCTGTCTGTGTGTGGTTTGCATGTTCTCCTTCTGCAACAGCCTCTGGGTTTCCACCTGCAGTCCCAAATAAAGGCATGTGAAGTTAGTCAGTGTCACTGACGCATGTGTGCGTGCATCTCAAGCACACAAACAAGCAACAAACGAGTTCGTCAACATGATGGATTATAAATTAGGCTCGTGATGTTCCGTACCATTTAGATCAGGAGGGATTCTTTTTTTTTTTTCCTTCCACCTAAGTATGCTGTCACACACGTTGCCCAACCCTCCCGACAGAGCATGTCAAGTCAAGTCTCGTCGGCCCCCTTCGTCACAGTTGCCGTCATTGAGTTTCACAACGCCTGAATCGTGAGAACAAAACTGAATCCGGTTTCATTGCACCTGGTGTTATCATGTTACCCAAGAACAGTGAGAAACTGATTTTTGAACATAAGGTTGTCCACAAAGATCGAATCCAGGGTTTGTGTCCTTGAGTTTTTCTATCAAAGAGTGTGTAATTACTGTCAACAGGCTCCTGTAGTGAAACAAGTACGAGCAAGAAGCCCATGTCAGTATAAAGGGGTCCTAACAGCTTTATATTTCATTTGCGATTTGCTGATAAAACTGCATAAAATATTCAAGGTTTATAGTCTCGTGAGTTTGTTTTCAGACAGAATGTCCCAAAGAGCTCTTATTATTTCGCCTTTATTCGTCGCCGAGGGAGAAAAATTGCATAAAAAATCCTAGATCAGAGCAATATTTGGTGTAATTGGAGGTGCTTAACGTGAAGTATGAAGCCTGACAGCAGACAAAAGGCAGAATTCCACCGAGCTGCCACAGAAGATCAGTCAAGTCTGTGATGCAGCGCCGCAAGACATCAGATTAACACAAAAGTGTCAGTTTCTATAATAAACAGGATCTTGAAAAATAACAGTGATAGGTTGAAATGGTAACTTTTCGGGAGCTTGTCACATGTTCTTAAGATTCAGGCTTATTTTGCTGATGTCGCTCAGTAACTAACAGTTGGGATCGGAGCTCTCTGGAGCAAAACCTGTTTATTACTCGTGTTTTTATACTGAGCATAATGACATCCAGAGAGATTAATGTGTTCAAACTAAGGGAGTGCTCCAAGTTGATCCAATATTTCTCTAAAAGGAGTTCTAACTATGTCTTGAACTGTATCCCTGTCAGCTGTCATATTGGCAGGTAGGATTTTGATTGAAAAACAGCAATCTCTTCAAACTCACTGCTTCTTTTCGTAAACCAGTGTTTGGCAAAGACCACAGCTTCCACTGCTTGCGATGACTTTCCATCCTTGAGTCATTGATTGGGCAATATTGAGAGTCGTGTAGCGATTAGTAATCCTCTCAAGTTCAGAGTCATCGCTTTTCCTAACCTCTGTCAATCCATTGTGTCTTTGTATCAAGTTCTGACTCGCAACACTCCTCCAGATGAGACCTGGCGAGTTGTTGACATTTTGTGAGTTTAAGGGGAGGGTGTTCAAACCATTGATAATGCCACAGTCCATTAATAATTGAGGAGGATTAACTCAAATGGTTATTTATGTTTCCTGGAGGGGTTGGACTTATTTCCTCACCCCACAACTCTTTCATACCCGTCTTTCTCACTCTGTAAAAATGTCATTGTAATTAATGATGACACACATACACTTAAAAGAATGAAGTAAATACAATTTTTACTCATCTGAATGGTTATTTACAGGTCAACGGGAGTCACATCCATTGCAAGAGTCACACTGAGTCTTTTTCCACATGAAAAACACGAGACAGAAAGCTTCAAACTGTAATTTCAATAGGGATTTGAAATAATACTCAAGTCAAGAGTAATAACTGTACTAGGAACATGTTAATAAACCCTTAAAAAACCACAAGTTAATACAATTCTGACCTGGATACCTACACTGTTTAGATGACACATTGTGGAGTGTTGCAATGTGTAAAATGTTTCTCCTGTCATGTGTCGACAGTTCATTTGAACCTGCATGTGTTTGTTTCCAGGCCCGTTGAATAGTAAAGCTCTTCCACCGTGGGCGCATGGACGTGCTGCCCCCTATCAGCGGTGACAGGCCCCGCCCCGCCTATCAGCATCTCCCGTCAGTGTCGAGGCGCTGGGAGTCTGGAGGAGCAGGAGCAGGCAGCACAGGGTCCGGTGGCTCCCGCGTTCGTCCGACACTTAGATAGAGCTGCTCCCGCAGGCGGTGGAGGTGGTGATGATGGCGGCGGCTGTAGAAAGAGGAGGCGTCCGGGCCGCTTTCCTGAACCCGAGCAGCGGCGGCGGCGGCGGACCGGCTCCGGCTACCCTCCCGACGGGAGCCTTGGCCGGGGCTGTGGTCCTGGGCTCGGGCTCCAGCAGCATGCCCGTGCCCATGAACCTCTTTGCGACCTGGGAGATAGATCGTTCATCCCCGAGCTGCGTCCCAAGGTAAGGTTATCAGCACTGGGTTGCCCACACACCCCAGTGTTTATCAAAGAACACATGGTTTCATAAACACGGGAGAGTGGCGTGGTAAACAACGCCCTGGCTGTAGCGCCGTGCTGGGGAGGGGGGGAAGAGCCGCCGCACATTTCCAAAACACTGCCGGAGCGGCTAACTGCCGAGCTAACTAGCAAGGTGGCTAACGCTAAAGCTACTTAGCAGACAGGGCTTGTGTTCGAGTTCCTCTCGTTTTATTCCCGTGCATGTTCGCGGATTTCTCGCCTATGTCAATGGATACGCAGCCTTTGATTTTTCTTTCAATTGCAGTCCGACCAGTTATTGCACAAAGAGATGAGAGGAGAGGTCCGGACCTGCAGTTTAACTGGGGGCTCTTATTGGATTTGATTTCGACCGTTATCACGACTGGCTAACAAAAGTTCAGCTAACCCATTTTTTTTAATCACTCCGAAAGGTGGATGCTTCTCGTCCGCTGGCGACTGTGAAGCGTCGCTCATTATTTTTTCCTACTCTATGTGGGCCCGTGCGCGCTCAGATTTGCGGAATGCATGTAAACTAATAGCGACATAACTCTCCATAAATACAGTGACACGGATTCCGCTCGTCAAGCAGCAGACATCCCTTTCATCCTTTAGCTGCTCGGGGTGTCATGAGCTGTCTGGGCGAACGGGGGGCTCGGCAGCAGGCTGCTAAGGAGAAACCCTCCTCCTCCTCCTCCTCCTCCTCCTCACATCGGCGGCTCGTGTTATGTTCATGTATGATCCTCTCCGTGCAGCTTCGGCGTCAGATATCGGGTCATACGCGTCCATGAGATTGGCACACACCGCCGCTCACTGCGTTGTAACATCTGGAGCAAGCGGGGAGCTTCCAGGCTCGTCACCTTTGTCCGAACGAGCCATCCGCCAATGTCGTCGTGGTGATGGTTTTTTTTAGGGTCTATTTTCTTAACAGTTTAATAGTAACATCCAGCAACACTCTGCATTAGTATTCATAGTCAGCGAGCAGGCGTTGCTGCCACCTGACCAGAAACCTCTCGGGAGCTGTGGGCACATTAATCAGCTTTGACCTAGATCTGCTCCACTCATTGGGATAGAAGTGGGCTTGCGAGGGGAGGGTTTCCTCCACAGTCGATGGTGCTGTGCGTGCGTGTGCCTGCTGTCTCTGTAGTAGCTGCATGAGTATGTTCGGTGTAGAGGAAGTCACTGCATGTGGAAAACATGGATCATTCACAGTAGAGTGCATTCCCTGTTCAAATATGTCTGTTTTGGCTGCCATAGTCACTCAATTTTCAGGGATCATTCATGAATTTGCAGCATCACCTTCTCGTAACAACGCATTGTTCTATGTATGGTAAAAATGGGATGCATTTGATTCATCTTAAAGCTTCAAAAGTGCTAGTCAAATAATCTCTTGTGTGTTTTACATCAAACGCTTTAATCATTCATGTTGCTGTGATGGTTTACAGATTGTATTTCTGTCCAAATATAAGGCGGTAATGTGTCGTTTTCAGCGATAACACTTTGGCTGGCATGTTTCAGATATCTGTTATCCATTAGGTCCTCAGAGCGGCTCGCAGTCAGAAAGCAGGGCACATGATGCTTTCACTGTGTGTGCCATACATAGTGCATTGATTCCTCTGCCTGAACACTATGCGCCTTCTCACCAGCAGATGATATACAAAGTGCTGTGTTAAAGATGAATAAGAGCAAGAGTGACGATGGGTTATTAATGGAAGCTGAAGCTGATGTGTCAAGACCTGGTTATGCCCCGTGTTACAAAGTAGTCCTGCAGTGGTTGTTACACGCAGTGGCCTTGAGACACGGCACTTGCAGCAATCGTCCACGCTCATCGCTGCCGTTTGTGTTTTTTGACCCACTGATCTCAGGCCAGTGTGAAAAGTCGTGCAGCGGGCCCAGCCCAAAGGCCCGCGTCGTGGATTCCTGTCCTGGCATTCTTCTCGGGGCTCGGTCGTTTTTGCATGCAGCTGTTTGCTCCACTGCTCGCCGCTAGCAAATGCTGGTGTCAAGCTGAGTGGCACGGTTTCAAACGAGAGCACATGATCGTTATTGGTCGAGCGCTTCATTCACTGTCGAAACATCTCGCACAGCTGTTGGTGTTTAATTAATATAAGATGGTCAATAATCCCCAAGCTTCAGCAATTCAAAAGAACTGTGGGAGAAAAGTCCCTCTGTCTTTAGTGGAAAGGACTTGTGAGCCTTTGTGGAACCTCCCTGCATAGATTTGTGGTTCCTGAGAGTTTTGTTGCTGACCCGCCAATGGCATCGCGCCACTGAATGAGTTCTCATAAAGTAATGACAAGAATCTTGTTTTTCATTTGCTCCCCTGTTTTTGTGTTTACTGAGTGTTACTCCAGATTCACGAAGGCTATTTCTCATCGCTTGTTTTTTTTCCAAAGAGCTTTGTCGAATTCATCTGTTGCTTGTAAAATCAGAATACAGCCATTAGCCAAAAACACCGAGTTTTATTGACGTGATGCTGCTTTTTACTGGCCTGTACCTGCCAGACGAGTGTTGTGGCAGCTCCGTCCTCAACAGGCCTGTTGGAACAGTCGGAGGCGCGTTGTTTTGATTCCAGCACCGCCATGCCTGCCAGTCTGCCACCCTCTCAGTGGTTCTAATGCACACGGCGTTGGGGTTGCAGCCTCTTTGTTATGAGTTGGTTTTTTTTTTATTTTTTGTTCCCCCCTCATGTTTTCTGTGTAATACCTTTGCAGGAGACAGACAATAAATCTGCTCCGCTTCACTTGTATCCCCCCCCCACAGCAAATTGCTGACCAACGCTTTATAAAGGCTGCTGACTTAACCAAAGAAAACAGAGATCAAATCTCCATGATGCCTCCTGTGATACTCTTCCACATTGCTTACGGCGTCCATTTTTCTGAAAAAAAAAGTAACTGACTTAAGGCATTTTTTTAGATGACAATCAGAATTAGAAAGGCTGAGCACTGATGCATAACAGAGGTGGCTGTTTATGTCTTTGCAACATAAACTTCAGTAGACACTCTGGAATCTAACAGGCCTGCTTATATCTGTGGAAAGGCGCACATTTGTTGGAGGAACAACGTGACCTTCGCAGGAATCACACGAATGCAGAGGTCACGATGGGGCGAGCTTTATTTTCGAACAATGCAAATGTGAAGCAGGACGACGGACTCGGCTTCTCTCCAAGCTTGAAGACCTTTCGCAATGTGGGGTCAAGAGTTGCTGCACTTTACCCTTATCGCTGACACGACGGGAGCAGCCAGACCATTTGCTCGTGTTTTGTTTGACAAGCCCATCAAGCATCGCCGTGTCGATAAGGGAGTAATACGCGAGCCGTAAAAGCGTGTCTGCCATAAGTATATACTTTGCTGTTCTAGTCAGATAGCTGATAGAAATGCAGCCTGTTTTTTTGCGCAGCATTTTCAGTTTTTTTTGCTGTGTCGAAAGCTTCGGGTGACTCGGTGTTGGCAGAGGTGAAGGTGCACTCTCGGGCTCGCAACAAACCACCTTCAACAGCCCCCCCCCCCTCTGACGTTTATCTCTGTCGAGCAGAGCAACCCTCTTTCTGTCTGTCGCCCCTGTTCTCCTGTGAGTGGCCGAGCCTTATCTCAGCAGTAATTGAGTGCATTCTGCGAGCTGCGGTCAGATGTTTGTTTTTCTGCCCTAATTCTGTGTCGTGGATCAGACTGATGTGTGCATGCGTGTGTCGGCAAATAAACAAGGTAAACAAACGGCGCAAAGCCAGGGGTGTCATAAGTTGTATGTTTTAGGTCAGCGAAGATGAAGCCATCGTTTTGAAGTTGGTCCACACGCCTTATGCTGCGGTGCATCTGCCGTCTGCTCGGTGCTGAAGCTGGAACTGTTGGCGTGCAATCTCCAGCATGATCCATGGCCCTAATCTTTTTGATTTTATCTCTAATTTTTCTGTACGTTCATTGGTAAGCCCCAGATGAAACCACTAAATCATGACACAAACAAAGGAGATCCGTCTGTCAGATGATATGAGCCCGTTTTGCCCTTTCACCTCCCCGACAACCCCTTCGTCTCAAGGCGTGGATATTGTTTCTCCCGGCAGGGGAGCCGCAGTAATCTGATTTCATAACAGGAAAAGAGGAGCTAGTAATCTGATGCTCCGCACAGACACTGTCGGCCTAATCCTCTGCTTCCTTTTGGAATCATAAACAAGGCCCCGTCAACTTTCTCCAGCATCCTTCAGGTTTGGGACACAGCTGACCCGGAGTCAGTGTGCGTCACAGCTCCAATCCAAAAATCACTCTGGTGTTCAGAGGCAAAAGAAACTGCCAGGAATTCAAAAAGCTTTTCAAACAACATGTTTTGGCAGAATAGATTGAAAAGATCGTGCAAATAAAGATGTTGTTCTGCATATTAAATGATGATTAACTGAGCCCTTATGTTTGAAATGCTCCTTAAAGAATGTGTTCTTTGAATTAGTGCTCCAGTTGAAGGGTTTGATGTCAGTGCCTCACATTGGGCAAAACATCTCTATTATGTATAAATCACTCCGAGTTACATAAGAAGATGCAGTTTTAAAGAGATGCACCCCTTCAAACAGCTGTATTTCCAGAGAAAAATTAAACAAACAATCTCGTTTCAGAAGTGCGAGCTTCTTCTTTTTGTAGCCATTAACTTGATGTTCCTCCTTAGGCCGGTGCAGAAGGAGAACAATACATCTTGGGTAATTTCCTCTGAAATACTCCCTCAATTGAGAAATCATCCTTTATTCATTCGTTTCCCCTTTTTAATCTTTCTTTCTTGATCTCTTCAACTGGAATCGAGTCCTGATTTGGCTCCAAGCTTCGCCATGCTGTTCGCACACGTTGCGACCAGCAGACCAATCAGCACCTCCACTCCCACTCCCACTGCCTGAAATGTGTCAAAATCGCTCGGTTTCCTTCCCTGCTTTCCTGCAGGAGCAGGAATTTCCTTGGGAAACATTTCACATTCCTGGCAACTGGTGAGCTGCTGGTGAAGCTGAAGCCAGGCGGCCACTGGCTCTGCTTTCTGTCCCTGTTCTCTATTATACTGGTGACCAGCAAGCAGGAGGGGGGGTGGGGGGTGGGGGGCGCCGGATTGCACACCTTGCTGAAAAGTTTTTGCTGAAGTGGCCCAGAGCGAGTTTACAGTAAACGGGCATGCGCTGAATGCTCATGTTGAATTCCTCACAAAGGGAAGAAAGGTTTGTTTCCCCCCTGCTCGGACCCCAGAATGGGAGAAAGGCCAGATTCTTGTGTGGGTGGATACCGGGGGTCTCAGCCAGTGAAGAGATCCAACTTCCTGAAGCGAGGAAACTGTCTTGTGATACAGAGCGGGTTCTGTCAAAATAAGCACATTAGGGACAGTCTCTCTCTCTCTCTCTCTCTCTCTCGGCATGTATTTTTCTCTCTCTTGTTCTTGCTCTACTTTTTCCCCCCACATCTCCTGTTCAGGCATTTCCTGCGCAGCTCCCTACGCCAGCAGCAACACATGGACCATTATTTTGGATACAGGACATTTGTGATGGTGACGATGAGGAGCACGTGACAAACTATTTCAAAGCGTGATGCACCGTCTTTGTCATTGTTTAGACAAACACAGGTGGACTGTTTTCATCCGCAGGCCCGTTGCTCACAACAACAACAGCCGTTCATGCTGGACAGCTCTTTGTTTTGGTCTCACGCCCTCCGAGTAATATAATAATGCCCTTGTTTTGGCTTATGACTCAAGTCAGAGAGAGAGAGAGAGATCCACACCTTTCCTTCTGCAGTCCAATCAGACATAGCAGCACACTGAGTGTCAACTCAAATAGCACTGGGCTGGAAGCCCTGCCCACTCGTCTAATCACAGATTAAGGAGGCTGAACTGTCTGGAGTCCCGGGTCTGTCAATGCACTTTGCTTTATTCACCCAAGACGCAGTTGCATCCTTGTCCCTCTGAACAAAAACTCCAATAAATAAAGTCCGTTTAATGTTTTTTGGCCCTCATTTCATGTGTGTTCCCTTGGTTTCTAAATCTGTTTTTAGATTTTTTTTATTACCTGCTGCTTAGAAGTAGAAGCCCACCTTCCTTTTTTCGTCTCGCATGCCGTTTTTCATGAGCTCGCTTTTTATTTCTCCGCTTAATGATCTTCACCTTTTTCATCTCTTCAGAATAACGGATGCTACAACTGCATGGATACCAGAGAAAAGCCAAGATATATGTGGGGAAAATCTCTGGAGAAATCGGCCACATTCAGTCCATTCATCATTTGGACATATTAAACCTGAGGGGCGTGAACTTGAGTGGAGCAGCGAGCGAGTGCTTTTAGACAGCCTTTTCTCTTTCATAGTGATTGTACCCAAACAAATATGGTTGCATGTTCTCATGTTCATTTCATCAGGTGAATAGTTTGCAGATGCATGTGCTCGGCTAGAGTAGAGTCTGTCTGAAGTATCAAGAAAGTTCTGGAAAATGAACTGATTTGCTATTTGCTGATGCTGACCAGTGGACCCTTTTTATTGATTGCTCAACTCCCAGATCCCTGCCGCCCTCCCATTTTTCTTTTTTGGAAGTGTTGTCTATGTTGCAGAATCGGGTTTTGAGTTGGAGTGCAGTTTTGGAAGGCCTCTTCACAGCTGAAAGCAAATTTCTGCTTCATTAGCAGTGACGGCAAACAATCCTGCTTCCCAAAGCAGATTTTCTCTCCACTTGATGATCACACCTCTGCATCGTGAGCCTCTATTCCCATGCAACTCGATACCGGTGTCACGCGTCGGGGGGGGAAAAAACCTTTAAGGAAGCTTTTGCTTTCTCCATCTGAGGTCTGTAAATGCAGATGAGAGCGACGCATGGATACGTCTGGCCGTCCTGTCTGCAAGAGCTAAAGGGCAGGCATAATCCTGTCTGATGCTCCACAAAGCCACCATATGTCAGAGAGAAATATGTAATAGAAAGGGTAATCCTTTGTGCAGCGGCAATGTATATTGAAGAAAAAGGCCAACACCCAGTTTTCGTCCGTTGTTTCGTGACTTGCTACTTTTCTGTCGCTCTGTCAGGACCGCCTGTTTTACCTCTTCATACCGAAGCTGTCGTAACACGGTCTTTGCGTCCCAGAGGTGGAGGGGCTGTGCAGCCGCGCTGAACGGAACCCGATCCTTGGATTTACAGTTTCTTCATGCACTCTGGGATGGGGTCTGTTCGGACTTGCCAGGAGCTACAGATGTTCAGATGTGTCAGGGCTCCCAGGGGTCAACGCGGAGGGGCTGGCAGGCTTCCCTCGCCAGGGCCTTTCAACGCATTCTCATCCCCTCACAAGCCCGCCCATTCATCATGGCTTTTTAAGATGAATCATCTTCAGTGATTTGTGAAAACGCTTACATAAGCTCCGCCAGCTATAAATACAAGAGTCCAATGTTGTCTGTGTTTTTAATTTATTCATGCTGTTCCTGCGGTTCCCTGGGTTTTGTTAGCATGTGGGAAGTCACGGTAAAGAAGAGAAATGAGATTCCGATCTCAGCCAGGATGAAAGATAGCGCCAGCTTTGCTGCGCATCTTAAAGTCTCTCGTGTTTCTGATAGCTCCTGCGAAAAAAATCGTCTTCTCGTAGCTTCTGTCGTTGTTTTGACCACGGAGGTGTTGAATATTCCTGCTTGGCAGCCCAGACATGAGCGGTTGCTTTAAATGAGGCTTTGCTCTTGAGCTTTTGATCCCACGAACAGACTCCGAGGCAAAGGAACATTCCTGTCAGACGGACCATTCACCTTAATGGGATTTTAAAGTTCAGCCAAAACATAGTCAAGGGTGGTGACACTTGACTTCGCCTGAACTAGTTATTGTAAACCCACGGTGAGGTCGTCGGATCGAGCAGTCGAGAGCTTGAAGACCTACATTTGATTGGACGTGTTCCAGGTTAACGGCACTGAAATCGTTCTGCTTTTCGCTGCAATCGAGCAGTCGTTTTCCCGAGTTACCGCGCGCCTCGGCTGGCCTCGTCCTGGTGTCTCACTTCCTGATAATGCCTGTAAACATGTCACGTCTAGTCTGGTCCAATCACGCCTCGCGTTTTCTCTACAAACATCGGTCTGCTGACCTCATCAGTTTGTGGTTCGGGACAGAGACAAAAGAGCTGTTGATCACGGCAGAAACGGCAACAAAGGATGACGGCCATACACTGAGCCTGTGAACACCACTGTCAGATCACTGAGGTGCGACTGCAACCCGGAGGTTGTATTTTTTAATTGCTATCAAGGAGCTGAATAAGACTTAAAGAAGTCTGACAGCCCTCAGCAGGAGGACGCGAGTTGGAGAGCTTTTGTTTAAAAAAAAGAGGAGAGCCGATGCCGAATTATGAAGAAAGGGCTTTTGTTCTGATGACTCACAAATCTCCTCACTGGATTGCATTAATATTCATGTCCTAAATTTAGGATTACTTTATCAACTTGGCTTAGTACCAGGAGCAACTGGGGAAAACCTCCCTGCGTGTGCTTGCAGTGATGGATACAAATAGGAACAGGTTGATGTTCCTGCTTTTCCTGTGGTTGAACTGCGAGCTCAGCTTGTTGTGCCTCACCTCCAGCAATGCTTTAATCCCCCCACTCCCCTTCCCCAATATATACAAGTTGCTACCCTTCATTATCAGAGGATTCTACCAAACCTCCCACGCGTACTGGCCAAACCTCTGATGCCCACTGCTCAGAGATAAATCTTTTTCAAATGAGTCTTTGAGAAAGGAAAAAAAAAAAAACACTGGCTTAAATCGCCAAACGGAAACAAAATCTGGCACTTACTTGTAATTCTCCTGTCCTGAGTGAAATTACATAAAATGTGCTGGTAATCCCAACAACAGTCCGATTTTCACCACAGCTCTGGGGAGCCTCGAAACCACGCAGCTCACAAAGACCCCATTACAAAGCATTAGGCCCGAGCTGAGCCCAGTGATTACATCCTCTGCTCTCGCACTCTCAGAAACAACCGGCTCATCTAATCTCCTATTGGGTTTTTTTCCCCCTTTCTTTTTCATAACATGTCTCCGATGATGACTTCATACCTGGGTGACACATCGTGTCCGATTTTCCTGTTATTCTGAATTGCCCCCTTGTCACTCAGGTAGCGGCTGGGCGACGAAGTAACCAAAACAAACAACTCTGCTGTGCACTTAAGTAAATAAAAAAACAAAACCTATGTGCTAGATACATGATTACACCTGTGACTAAACAGCGTTTTATTGATTTTTCTTAAGAACTTCTCTCTCTACACGTTTAACATTTCAAGCAAATGTAAATTTAGCCTGAACTTGGCTGAAACACTGTGGTGTTGGTACCTGCCAAGTATATAGGGAGCCTTTCTTGTACTGTTTCATTATTGTAAGCATCATCGTTAACTACTGGTGATAAAGGGCACATTCCGGGCTTTTGATCGCAATCCTGACTTCCGATCCTCAGCTGAGAGCTGTATCAAAAATGTTGCCATGCGCTTCATGTAAAATCTGGTGAGACAAATACCCTCTTTGACAACTGTTTGGATTTTGGGCTTCTGACTTTAGGATGGCTGCTGTGTTCTTTCCTCCCATTTGTGTTCGTCTCGCACGGGAACTGAACAGTTCTGTAAATCAGATTGAGCCAAATTAACAGCTTCGCCCGCTTGTCTTTGTTTACCCTGGTCGCAGCCTCATCCCGCTCTTTCACTGTGACCATGAGAAGATTTCATTCAGGGAATTAAAGCCCAACCAGCATATGGCCATCTGGCGCACATCACCAGATATTTTGGGGCTAAAATAGCTTTTGCATGCAAGCCTAAGTGCAGGCTAAGCTGTTATGGCTCACACTGTGTGAAGTTGTTAAAACCAGATCCATTCAGTCGCTCGGATTACTCGCCCTCGCTCATCATGTAGATTGGATTCCAAAACTAATTTAGCTACTTCCAAGTCACTTTTCTTCCACATTGTTCCTCTTACCTCAGCCGTGTTCTTGTCGTCGCTTTCTCCTGTGTTGCCTGAACACCTCACTGGAGGAAAAAGCAGCTCTTTGATACAGAGAGAGGAATCTTCACGTAGGCTGTATTGGCATTGAGATCTGAGAATGCAGAGCTTTGATTTGTGCCTTGTCTTGTTTACAGTTTGATTGAAAAACTATAAATATTAAAAAGACAGGAAACGGTGCCTGAGCAAATCTCAATGGTCCCGCAGGCGGGCGGGCACGCAGGCAGGCAGGCAGGCCTTTGCCATGAATAGACTTGGCTCTGTTTCTCCTGTAAGTGGATAAAATATTCAGAAGAAGTAGCTTTTAGACTCGCGTACCCTTTATTTGGGTTAAATTATTCAACTGGACATGATCAAATAATAGCATTTTTTAAAGTACAAAACTCTGTGGCTTTTCTCGGCAGTGGTCTTGCCTACAGTGTGCCCCCCCCCCCCTCGCAACACACACAGCGTTCTTTTAAGAATTTCATGCTCAGCATTATACTCAAGCATGCTTTATTGAGAGAATGTGATTGCGTTCAATTCGCAAGCAGAGAATACGAGGAATAGTGAACTGAAAGCACTAAAAGCATTACCTGAGGTCTTCTCCCCCCCCCCCCTTTGCGTGGAAGCCCCCCCTCCAGCACATAGCAAACATCGACTGTCTCTTTTTCATTCAGCACCCTGTTACATCACTCGTCCTCCATCCACCACTTCCCCCCCTGCTTTGTGCCTCCGACAATCGCTGTGCAGTGATCCGAGGGCACGGAACTGGCAAAACATCAACTAGAATGCTGACCGGGGGAAAAGCAATACAAAAGTGTGTTTTTGTTTAGACAGCATATCGGTGAATTCGGAGGCTTCTTCGTCGGGCTCTCTTTCAACGCCGCACGTGTGCATTTGGCGTCCGCGAGGACCCGCGTTCCGTGTTCGCGCACTCCTCTTCGAGGTGGTCTGCTGCATGTTCGGACACTTGTTAGTCAAAGGAAGAACCGCATCAGCTGGAAGCGCTCCCGACAAATATGCGCGAGTAAAACGCAAAGTAGCTGTCAAACCAGCCGACGTCAACTTATCTCAGAGGCGAGCGTTTTGCCGCGGCCGCCGAAGCCGCCGCCTCTTTGTAGGCTCTTAAACGTTAAAGTGTTTCCATCACCAAGTTATTTGAGCCGCCGCTATCACAGAAACGTCCAAAAATAGCGGAGCGATAGTGGCCACATGCAATCTTACACCCTCCCGTGGCAGCACATCCTGGGTGAATGGTTTTCAAAGATGCTGAGGAGGACGGACCAGCTGTTTGCACACATACACAAGCTGAGCGTTGTCAACCGAACGGAGCCCAGAAGTCGACAAGGACTTATCCTTGTGGAAAAAAACCCCCGAGGCCTGTCGCCCTGAAGGATTTCCTCTTTACAACATTAAGAGATTTTAGTGTGTAATTTGCCTCTTTTTGTTTTGGTTTGGCCAGTACACAACAAATCGGTTCAGAGCAAGCACTCAGGCTTCAGTGTTTCTGTGTTGATCTCAATTAAATTTTGCGTGCGTGCGAATGTTTTTAGTTTTTTTTTAAGAAAGCCTGCGGTCTCACCCGGGGGAGGGAGAGGTCAGCAAGGGGATAACAAAAAAGGATTAGTTTGCTGTGCAAAATACGTGCGCCTCCGACTCCCACCCCACCATCCTCTTTTAATCCTCATCCCACAATTGATTTACCTCCCTCTGATGTTCCAAACTGACTCTGCTGCAGGTTGGCTGAGCTATTCAGTCTGCTTTGGAACACACAGAGAGATGTTTGACCACAACACAGGTTCACAAACATTTCTGTATTCAGCTGCGAGAGGCCAGCGTGCGTGTGTGATAACTGCAAAACAAGTGATGCTCGGTAAACTTGGCAAAAACAACATTTTTGGAGCTCCAGACTTAAATGGAAGCAGCAGCCAAGATGAGATAAAATATAACCCTCATATAACCCACAATCACAGGACTCTTATCCAAAAACAAATATTTGACCGCAGCTGTTTGAGTGTCCCGACAGATAAGTCGCTTTGTTTGTCCAGTGCAGATCAACGCAAGAGGACTCAATCATTGCCACAGACGAATACTCTTGAACAGAGTATCCGACACTTTCTGTTGATGAACACTATTCTTTTGTAATTTATCTTTCAAACTGTACAGAATTATTTATTAAAAAAATGTTTTTGTCATACATCAAATTGATTTATGCTCTCTTCCTGAAAAATAAGGTCAAAAATTAGTGTCAATAATGTATTCGGCATGATAAACTACTTCAAGTCTCCATCAAATAAGGAGTGTGTTCAGTCTTCTTTACAAGGATTTCCACCAGAAGTACATTGACATATGAAAATCAAGCAACCCTCAGACATTGCCTCACCGGCTCTTTCATCACCTGCTCTTAACAGAACATTTAGATTTGCTTGTGTTTACTCAGAGAGAGCCAGTGAATGTCAGGAGCAAAGATAACAGAGGATCAGCAGAATTTAGGGGCTGAAAAGTGAGGTTTGGAGTCTTCCCTCCATTAATGGAGCTTTCATTGCCGACACAGGGCCTCCCCTCCTCGGTGCACGTCGCTTGTCCGAACCTTTCTCTTACATAAAGACGAAAGGAAGCGTTGGCCCACCTCCGTAGCTTTCATTTCCTCGGTGAAGCCGGCGTGTTCGCGGCAGCCGCGTGCGTTTGATGTGAAAGAAGGGAACGGCCTTGTAATGTAATGGCCTCGCTTTGCTTCGGAGGCAGCAAAGGTCAACAGTTAGTGACGGTACAGTGAGTGACTTGGACGCACTAATGGGCTTAGATGGGGCAGCGCCGCTCGTGCCGTTGTGAGCGACGCCATATAGACTAAACCTATTAGCCGAGCAGCACTCAGGCACCTACTGGGTGCTGCCTGTCAAAGTGGTCGATAACCATTCAGCCTGACATGGTATTAAACCAATCCCAGTCGCTTTCCATGCCTCTGTCTGCAATAAAAGTTGTCATGTAAAAGAAGATTTGCTGGTTGGCGCAATTAGTCAGCGGGAGGAGAGGCTTCTGACTGCTTCATTGCCTCGGGGTTTGCTTGCACTTCGCTTTATGACACAATCTCAACTGAGCACTTTCACCCTCTTCCTCCTGTTGAAGGTTAAACAGAAGATAAACAAAGCAAGGACAGACGGCTCACCCACATAACTTAGGTACCGATGTAATGCATTAGTTGGGCTCTGGAACCATCACATGTAATTGTTAATTATGATCGGGAATATTTTTTCTTACTTTATTTGTAATATTTTACAAACATGTCAAGTGCTTTATCAAAAATCCCTCATTTGGACATTCAGCAAGTTGAAAAAAATGAATCGTAGCATAAGTCTGTATTTCTACATGCGCACTTGTAGAAAAGCACAGATGAACTTGACAGATGCTGGCAATCAGGCGCTTACGCAATGGCCTAATTATGGATACAGAGATATGATGTTTGTTCTGCTCACGTAAACGCCTTTTCATTCGGTATTTCTGCTCCAGCTGAAATAAACACGCACTAGTCGAGTTGCGCTGCGTCGAATTTTGCCCTGGAGAGAGTTGGTGTTTCCGCTTGAATCGAAGCGTGTTTTTCGGGAGGTGTTAGTTCTACTCCGTGGTCCTGTCGGGGGGGGGGCATTTTTGTCTCAGATGACAAGCCTCAACACAACCAGCTCAAGACACAACACGCACGTGTGGATCGATAAACTTCAGGATGAGAGAGACCACAACATTGATAACCCAATCAGCTTAAGGGGCATTAGCATGAAGGGGCGTGTTGGCGAACACAAATACCAATACCGAAAAGAGGGACACCCCTCCCCTCCCCTCCACCTCCCCCTCCCCTCTGGTGCTTATCAGCTGGGAAACAGACAGAAAATGTATCACTTATCTTTGGCTTCCCCCCCGCCTGTTTGCAGAAATATTGAACTGGAGACCGCTGTATAGATTGTCCACCCACTCAACCTTCTCTGTGGATTGATAACACTGTTGTGTTTTGGTTCGGTTTGGCACGAAGAGCTGCGACTGTGATCCCACCCGAGGCTCTCTCTCTGGGAACGTGGGCTCGGTGAGCCAGAATGGAGGATTAATGCATCTTTTGAAGGGCCTCGGCAAGCCACTGTTTTGATTTGAGTGTCTGCCAGCCAAGTGTTTGTTGAGCGCAGTGAAGATCCCGCCACCAAACGACAAGCACTCGCGCTTCCGTTTGTAACATATCCACGCTGATCATCTGAGAACTAGTTAAACCACCCCTTACCTGCCGCATGCTGGCTCTTTTAGCTCAGCTAATGGCTCCGCGCAACACCTGGTCGGTCACTGTTGAGGTGGCAGAGTGAGGTGGCGCCGGGTGGGAGCACCGGAACAGCACGGCGCTCAGCCAGAACAGATGGCCGCAAGTTTTCCCTTCCAACACATCACAGTCGCAGGCGGGAGTGCAGGTAACACTTCTGTCCAATAATGAAGAGAAAATCTGCGGTACCCGAGGTGACCCTCGCAGCGCCTGCAGCCTTTTTAATTACACGTGGGCCTGAGTCTACCGGGAAAGGGAGTTGTGAGCGGGCCGGCTGCGATGGGATGGAGATGTTTTCGAAGCATCAGTCTGTCTGTCTCTCTGTCTGTCATTCCCTCCCTCCTGACCGAGAGCTGCATCTGATGGTGACTCATCCTCACAGGAAGGCCAGCGAGATCCACGCGCTACCAAGAAAGGCTGAATATTGAATCGCTCCTGCCTGGGAGGTTTGTAGCTGTTGTTGCGACGCTCCTGGGGTTATTTAGGTAATCGTGTAGCCAAGTAAGATGCTGATTAACGCTTGTATCGTTCCCGTTAGATGTTGTGGAACTGTGTCATCCTCTGTTGGGGCCCAAAGGAGGCTCCACGCAGGAACACCGAGCTCCTGGCCTGTTCTCTGAAAGTTTCATATTGTCATCGTTAATGATCGAGTTCTGGCCGCTTGCTTTCCAGCCTCCGTTGGCTTCTTCGCCGAGTTATCTTTCACTTACTTTCATGTCCGCCGTTTCGTTGTTGAGAGTAAGAGCAGTTCCCTTTTTAGGCGGCAGCTGTTGCTCGACTAATGGAAAGGAATTTAGGTGCGCAGATAAAACTGTGATTACATCTGGAGAGTGCACACAAGTCACACTGATGCACAAACACCCCGAACACACAGAAACATACACCAAGTTGACTTTTTATGAGTTGCCTTTTTTTTTTGTAGAACCTTCTCACAAGTTGACCACTCCTCCCTTGGGTGGTCCGTGTTGTATTTTAATTTGTCCTTTGAGAACTCACAAATTCCAGTTTAAATATTTGAATGCAGATCGTGCCGTGCCCCCCCACCCCCCACCCCACTGTAAACAGACCACCCCATTGTCTCTGTTGTTAAGCCCCAGTTTTTCTGCATACTTGAGCTTGATGAGTCTGGCTGAATCATAGCATGGCTGCCTCGTGGGGAGTGCCTGGAAGAAGCCGGCGAGTGTTGCAGTGCGGCTCTCAAGGAACATGAGTGATTGGATAGCTATTCGCTTTGCTTTGTCTCCCCTCCCGTTAGGCCCTGGCCCAGACTGATCACAATTTAATGCAACAGCGCTGCGAAGGGGAGGGGGAGGGGGGAAAAAAGTGGGTCAGGAGGAAGTTTCGCAAACTTGGCTTGATAGTTGTTGACTTTCGGCGGAGTGTCTCACTGGAGAGGGAATGTTTTGGGGGAAGCTGGTGTTGGTGAAAGGAAGTGAGATTTTTAAAGGTCACAAGTTGATGCAGAACTGCGAAAGAGGGTGTTGAACTGAGTCTCGGTTTAGGTGTTTTTGGTGGTGGTGGGGGGGGGGGGTCTGGCTGGACCTCAGACCTGACTGACAAGGTGTCACTGCGTGAAGAGTGTTTGTTGTATCCAATCCACCGCGTCCACTTTCACCCTCCTGCACTGCAGCTGTCTTCCATTAGAAGGTTTCACTGTGTCAGGAGGAGGAGGAGGAGGATCTTACATGGCTATAAGCGAACATGTTGATGTAATGATGTCATAACATTTCACAGCAAAGCATGTGTCACTTAAGCCGGCTCCAGAGTATTAGGAATTTCCCCAAAACGTGGACATAATTAAGGTTTCTGTAACTGATCTGGGATTTTTTTTTTTTTTTTCACCGTTGAGGCGAAATAAACAGAAAACTCCTCTGTTCAGTGTCTGCTGTGTTTCCGTGTGGCGTAGCATTGCATGAGCAGCAATAAGTCAAGGGGCAACAGAGGACAGCAATGAGTGTAGGTCATTCTTGTTTTGGGAACGCCAGGCACCCAGTAAATAATGGCCGGAGTTTTGGCTGTAACACGAGGAAACATATCGGATTATCTAAATGGGGGGGAATACAAAGCCAACAGAAAAGATTCAATATTAGGCCCACCTCATGATCATTTCGAGCCGTTCACTCATGATGAACAAGCAGACACACTAAACGATGCCGATTTTCGGGAGGAATTTCTTGGATGCCATTTGTTTGTGTTGCTCTCCTCGTAAGCTGGTGGATGATTGTATGTTATAGTTAGTTTAATATGATAAGAGCCAGATGGTAATGAGTCAAACAGGCTTGTGTGCTCAGCATTTTAATGTGGAACAGCATGCTCAAACAGGGCTGACTGAAGATGTTTTACTGCACTGTGGCTTGTCAAAGCATCCCCGCTATGTCATCTTCCATAAAGCGTTTGCTCATAAACCACAGACAATATAGCCCTTGATGGAGCAGCACTTTGGTATCCATTTAGGAAAAAAAGTCATCAATTTCCTCCTGCCTGGTGAAGCAGGCTGAACTGAATGGGCTTTCGTCATCACTCGCTCTCTTGATTGTTGCTTGGCGGTAGAGTCCTGATCACTGCCTATTGTTTTTATGAGACAGGCAGCTTGATGCACGTCGGTGTGTCAAAAACGTGTGTTCATCGTGTGTGTGCACAGTCCTGAGATCTGCTGCTTGTGCTCACAACCTTTCCTTTGTTCTCTCTCTCTTTTCCCCCCACAGGCTCTGCACCCTGACACTGAAAAAGCTGGTGGTCCTCAAAGAACTGGACAAAGAGCTGAACTCGCTCTCTATAGCTGTCAAAATACAGGTGGGTAGGTTAATCTCTCCTCGGTGCGATTGGAATCACAGGCCTTGGCTTGCGAGACATTCGATAGCGTCGGGACACAGTCTGGAGTCTGCGCTCCGGGCTTGTCTGCTCGCTGTTGAACGTAATCACAGAGGCCGAGATGGTGATAAGACACGCTACTAATCCCTCCAGTTGACAAAAAAACCTCCTCAGCTACCCAGGAAGCTGCGGTGACACATCCCCTCAGGTGTTCTAAACGGCAGACTAGCATTACCACTATTAGCAGGAGAATTAGCACCTTAAGTCGGATTGTGCATCTTGCATTGATTGCTTGTGCGCACACGTGCTGCCGAGCGTGAGGGCGGTTAGTCTATATTTAAAGTGAACATTTTGCGTCGTCGTTGCATTTTAATTGAGATGGTGTCAAAATTCAAAGCAATTCTTTGGTTGCATACGACACTGGAGTGTGTACGCTTGAGCGCCTTCACACCAGACGAAAGTATGCTTGTTGATGCGGGATAATATCTTGAAACTTTCAACAGCAGATGTTAATACTGGCTCATAATGATGCCATGTGTGTCATGAAAGCCTCATAAAAGTTGGATGCGGTAATATATGATAATGTGATAGAATGGTTTTGTTTTACCCAGATCTTTGTAGCATTTATACTCCAGTTTTTACTTTAAAGAAATGGTTCTCAAGCTTTTTGCCGGAGATTTCAAATCGAGAGACAATCGACTGTTGTTTCGTCCCAGCAGCTCCGAGAAGCACGTCTGACAATGACCACTAACCGGGGGAGTCGTGGTGTGCGTGTGTGTGTGTGTGTGTGTGAGCTACTTGCTTTTAGAGTCGACGAAGAAATCAACCAAAACATTCCTGGGACTGTAAAACACCAATTTAGCTGAAAACCACTCGCCGGCTTCACTCGTCCCTCCTAAATGTGTCACCTCTTCTGTTACTGGAGCAGACCGGCTGCGCGAAACCACAAACTGTGGTCACTTTTCTGTTTGACTGATAGCGGGAATGCGGCGCGACGCTGCACTGCCGCTACACAAACGGGGGCCACAAAGAGACAGACTTGAGTGAACCAAATTTCTTGTGCAACAGAACAATGAGCCAAACACACGAACCAGAACAGTGATGCATTATGGGCAGTGAAATGAGGTAAAAGGGTTTCTTCCACACATGATCTGTCTCTCGTTCCGCTCAGATCTTCACATCATAGAGTCATTCTGGTACTGTGTAAACAGACAGATGCAACCAGAACTTGAACCCTCAAAGGAACCACAGCAGCTGTTTAATTTTGCAAACTATCACGATTAATATTTAAAAAACGCTATCATAATCATGAAAGCTGACATCCCCGCTGTCAATCTACCAGAGTGGTTTATACCCCACCCATACGAGTGCAGTCAGATCACAGGCCAGGCTAATGTGTAGTGGCACAGTGTTGAAATCCACATTTGAGCCCACAGTCAGACTTTGCCGTTTGAAAAAGGAAAGAGAAAGAAAGGCCAAACTGGGCTGCGAGACTTGGAAAGGATGGAAAGATGATGGCTGACTGTTGGTGGAACTGTTGATTCAGTGAGAGCCAAACATCAAGTCGGAGTACACCTGCAGTGTAAGTTGATATACACGCTGCCTTGATGTGTCCATGTGGAAATGATTTCTAAGAGGGAAAAAAAAATCCTTCAGACTCCTGTAGCTGCAGTTTCTCAAAAAAATTCATTCAGAAGTATTTGAAGTGTTTGACTCAGAACAGAAGAGAGGTGTATCTAACCATTCAGAGGAATTACTGGTACCTCCTTCTGTCATGAAAAAACCAAAATGAGTGCCGCATTGTTTGTGTCTGTTCTCTTTGCACGGTTTCCTTCACTTTTTGCTTTACACAAATGGATCCCAGCCTTTGTCCGAGTCATTTAAATGAAGTCTGAGATTAGACATGATTGAAGCTCTGGTTCGCAGTTGCTTTTTTTCGGCGTCGCAGCAGCAAGAAGGAAGCAGCTTTGTCCGGAGCGCCTCCATTATGTGTTGTGCTGCAGCTGCTCGGCGCGGATGTCCACAGATGTTGCGAGCGGAGCCAAATGTTCACATGTGTTGACCTTTTACCCCAAACTTTTGAGTGTTGCCAGTGGCTGCTGACCGCTCTCTGAACTGAGTATTGGGTGGAAAAGTTACATGGATCGTGTGTGCAACGCTGACATACAGCTACGACAGTGCAGCGCCTCTTAATTCTAAAAGATGGGAACAGGGAGCGACGACTGGACAAGAGGCGTCACCCTCAACATTTATCCTTTTTTCCCCTGCGCTCAGTAATCACTCGTTTCTGTATCCCCCCCCCTAATTGTGAGGTTGAATTGATATTATTTTTGCAATAGGGATTCGTTCTATTTTAAAGGAAACAAATCATGCTCGTTTTTACTGTCATCCTGAAGGAGAAGACAACCAACCAAGTGTGGGTTTATCCATGAGCTCCGGCGTCTCCGGAGCGTGAAATCTCTCCATTTCTGCTGAGCCGCCCTGAGGACAGCCGAGCAAAAAAAAAAAAAGAAGAAGAAGAAGAAGAAAACTCTGTTCGCCGCCGCTCTGGAACTGGAGCATTAAATGCAATTTCCAGCAGGTTTGGTTAAGGAGAACAGAGGGCCAGACGCTGAGGGGATAAAGAGACAATTGGAGAGGATGACGGAGGAAGACGAGGGTTTTGTGTTCTGCTTTTTCCGGACTGACAAAGCTTCATTGCAACATGTCGTCGTCTGTTTCTCTCTTCGGGCCCCATCAGGTTAAGTGGCGCCTGCGTGCACGCAGCAGCCCTGTAATGGCCAACCAATTGGATGCTCTCCCAAACCCACGGCAGCAGGGTTGATGAGGCTGCACATTAGTCGGCGGAGGGCTCTGTGTCCCCCCGGTGATGGTCTTCCGCCTCTCACCCTGGAGACCGCCGGGTCACCTCAAGTGGCTCCGGCCTGCTCCGACCAACCTCGCCTACATTTACTGCACTTTACAAATTCGATCCAGTGAGCCTCACCCTGTGCAGAATGTGTTTGCACAGTTTGTCGTTTATGCGTGCGGCCGCCGCCGCCGCTGCTGCTGCACGAGGATGCAGCCAAACACTAATGCGAGCGGGATTATGATGGAAAAAGGCGTGCAATTCTCGTTTCAGTGCAAGCTGCTGTCCAAAGCACTCCCATTCGCAGTCCACTTAGATATGATCTAATTATCTTGCTGTGTGTGTCTGTAGCTTGATCAGTGTTTGGATGAGAGCAGAAGCCTGAAAAAAAGGCCTTTTAAAGCCTCTTTTTAATACAATCGAGCTCTTGTCCTGACCCATCATTTCCTGCCTTTGGCTCGAACGGCAGTGCTTAAAAAAGGTAGGCCAGCGAAGAGTCGAGTCGAACTTGTTTTCCCACCGGCTTGGAGAGTTTGATGAAGAGGGGGGGGAGGGATCTCACACACCCCCTCCCCTCCCCCTCCTATCTGGCTCTGCAAAGACAGTAGAAAGGCCTGTAGCAGGGGAGAGGGGATGAGAGGAGGGGGGGCCAGAGGACATTCAGTACAAGCTTGCCTCGCCAAGGCGCTGTATTGTTAATGCATGTCATGCAGTTTGAGTGTGTTCGGCTTTTGTGCCTTGATTCATTGTGCTCGCCGCTGCGCATGAGAAAAGAGCACATACAAGGCCTCTTTGTGAGTGGTGACAAGGTCAGACCCAGACAGAGATTTAGACTCCTTTTTTTCTTCTTTGTATACAAAACAGGAGCAGCAGCATCTGTGAAGGTTACTATGAGCGTGTACCTTTCTGAAGAGTGCTAACCTGCCCGTTTGAATTGATAGGTCGTGGGGTTCTTGCTGGTCGTACAGACAACGTCCTTCTAAAGCTTATTGAGGCTATTTTCCGATTTAGTCATATTGTGAAAAACTTGCAACTTTATCCCAAATAAAAGAGGGATGAGTGAAGATCTTGGAATGATTTCACAAACTTTTTTGGTCATTGTGTTGTGGCAGGATTGTTGATTTCCAGGGAGAGCGGTCCCTGGAGCCACAATTCAGCACCAACTGAAGAGAGTCATTGAAAGACAGAGACATGGTCTCAAAGAAGAGCCCTTCTTCCTCAATTCACGCATGGATTAATTGTTTCTGTTTCTATTAATTAGTTTTGTACAAGACTTCATGGTTCTCAGGCCTCCTGACATGGAGATTTTAGGTGGCATAACATGAGCCCCCTTTGGCGTCCTGTGATGAGCACGTGTACGCTCAGCCACACGCTCGCTCTTTTTTTTAATTTGCGATCGGTTACATGATTTGGCGGCTCTGGTGACGTGAGGATCGAATGTCGTGCCCGCCGCATCAAACCTTCAGACTGTCTCCCCGGGGTGCGAAGCCAGATACCAAACAGCTCCAGTGCACCACGCTGCTCACAGAGCCTTCACTCTCTTGGCAGGTGTGGCGGAACGAAGCTTGGCGAACATAAAATTTTTAGGACTGTTATCTGTCACTTACTCGCCAAATGTCGTCATTATGCAACGGATGTCTGTTCTCAGTTCGCACAGTCTGACATGAAGTTCATCCATCCATCTTCCATATCGCTTTATCCAACTTATGGGAGCAGTTTGCTGGAGCGGATCCCAGCTCGCATTGGCCGAGGGTCGGGTACACCTCGCAAACAGGTGTGTGAACGTGAAACACAATCACATACACACACCCGCTCAGGAGGCGTACGTATGCGAGTGTGAGTCTCTCTGACTTTGCCCTGGGACGGACTGGCGGGCTCTCCAAGGTTTAGCTCCCTTTGTCCAACACAAACTGGATCAACTCCAAGTCAGGAAAGTTGGAAAGCAGTACGAGGGTTAGATGAATGGATGGACTCTAATCCGGGACGTGTACGAGAAACGTATCGAGAGCTAAGACGAGTCCTCTGAGGACGCCCTGTGTGTGTGTGTGTGTGTTGGCGGCAATTAAATCCCCCGCGTTTGGTCACAGCAACTTTCCTGCCTGCTCCCAGAATAAGCGTCCGCCATCAGAATAGTAAGCCGTAGGTAACCCAACTAAATTTGGTGTGGAGTAGCAGCTTGAAACAGTAGCTGTGAAATTCCAGTCGAGCGCCTTGGCAACAGCGTGGAGCGCAACAGCCATGTAACTTTACATGAACCTTTTTTTTTTTTCCCAGGAAATGCCCCCTTTTGTGGTGTGACATAAAAGCTCTTTTCCACGGATATTCTGTGCCGCGGAGCCCCCTCGTAACGCCACTGGCTCCGCTTTTTCGAGACTGAAATGAAGCCAACCTCAGGATGCCTGAATGTGTCGAACATTATGTCAGCTCTGCAGAATCGGATCTGTGACATGCACCAGTGTCTGTCTCATCCCGCCATGCCAGCTCGTCCTTTGATAACGAGCGTCAACCCGGTCGCATGAATGCAGCTTAGAAGCAAGAACAACATTCAACACACACACACACACACCCCCCTCGATCCTGTGTTCATGCCTTTTAGACAGATTGTCTGGATGTCACAGCGATCCCACCTTGAATAGGCTGCGTTTTTAACAAGAAGGGGGCTTACGAAGCTAAAGGAAGGCGGCTCGTGATTAGATTGAAGTGAATTAAATCCCCTCGACCTGGGCTCCTTCAACTGGTTCCCGCAGGAAAGGAAGAGAAAGGACTGCTTGTCTTGGGCTCTTCCTCAAGGTGTGAATCTGCAACGTGTGAACGTGAGGCAGGCTGGGACTGAAAATAGGGCTCACACACTCTGTGGCTGTTGTCTGGATGGATCTCCACACAAGGAGCGCGAGAAGTGTGATTTGTGGGGCGGTTTCGCACCAATTGAAGCATATTGTATTTCCCACACTCATTTAGTTCACACAGACATTTTGTAATATTCCATCTCTATTACCACTTTTCTAGGTGTAATGTGTTATTTTTCATGTTTCAGAGAACGATGTTGTTTGAACTGAACCTCGAGCCTGTCTGACGGCGGCCATTATTGGAGCTTTGATGTCGACATATTGATGGGAGAATATCGACGTTTCTATTGATCCTACAGCTGTGAGATTAGCGGCATCGATTTTGGCTTTTGTAGTCAAGAGCCGAGAAGCCGAGTGTGTGTTTGAGTGAAATTCACCTCCCGAGAGCCACATGATGCAAAATGTGCAAATTGAACTGATTTTGGAGTGTCAACTCCCCAAGACGCTCGAATCATGTAATCGCTGGAAGATACTTGTGTCATCTAGCCGTGCTGCAGCTGAACTGAACCTCGTTTGATGATGAGACAATAATATGACAACATGGAGTGATGCTTCCACTCCACGCTCTATTTTGTATTCACGACCAAAAAGTTTCACTCCTGCTCTTCTGTGTGCTTTCGATGAACATGTTGCCTCACCTTGCGCTGCCCGCAGGGTTCCAAGCGTCTTCTGAGATCAAACGAGTACGTCCTCCCACCCAGCGGACTGATGGAGACGGATCTGGAGCTCACATTCTCACTACAGGCAAGTGCTCTCACGCGGCACTGTGACTTCTCGCACTCGCGCGGCAGCAGTTACTTGACAGGGAAGATTGTGTCGAAGCTTTTATTCACTCCCAGTGCCGCCCCCCCCCCCTCCTGACTGCTTAGGTGGCAACTGCTTTTTAAAAATAGACGATGTTGAAGTTACAGCGGCCATGTTTATCTCCATTGTATAGAAAGCATCGATTGCGAATTGCCCAGTCGCTAAACTAATGCAATAAATGAGAGCCAAAATAAATAGTTGCGGTAAATGGACCCAAAAATGTTGAATGGACGTGTTGTACGCTGATGAGACCTTTCTATTACAAACTATTGTGGTGTGGATAATAGAGACCAGGAACGCTTGTGCAGCCAGAGACAGCCGGTCCTCCCGAGGAATGGAGTCTTTCGCTTTCCGCCTGCAGATAAATCTTGTCCATGCCTGAATGAGTTCTCGGGCTCCACTCGAGAGAACTTTAATTCTTGCCTGTCAGCCTAAATGAACCAGAAGGGCTTTGCGAAGCGCCCCGGCTGGTAACACACTGGAAGTATCTTATTGCCTCAATAACGTGGCCTGACCACATTTTACGCTACGTTTGGTGTAAGTAAATCTGTGAGGCAGATAACAAGCTACCAGTTGACGCATTGAAATCCGTCATGTCAGTCACAGAGGAGAGACTTTGTGTGAGGATGAATAACATCATAGAAGTTATTAAAGCGAGAAATAATTTACAGTGAATATAAACAAATAGCCTCTGTTTTATCGTTTTAATGTTATGGTAAATAAAATGTGGCTTGCAAGGAATGAATAGTGAAAGAGTGTGTTATTGTTTGAAAGTAGCTTTTTAAAGCAGATTTATAGTGTGTTTACTCAAGTCTGCATGTGGCTGATGACTTGATAATGCAGCTGGCGTCTTTTCATGTGATTGTGTTTCGCTTCTCCTCAGTACCCTCATTTTCTGAAGAGAGACGCCAACAGGCTTCAGATCATGCTGCAGAGGAGGAAACGCTACAAGAACCGAACCATCCTGGGCTACAAAACCTTGGCGGTGGGAGTCATCAACATGGCCGAGGTACCGCGCCGCCGCCGCCGCCTCACCTGGGGCCTCGTCTCTCTCTCTCTCTCTCTCTCGCCACTCTTCTTTCATGTTCCGCCGTCAGCCGCTTCATTTCCCCGGAGGGGGCCCGCGTCATTTTGGCTCGGAGCTCGCCAGCGCGTTCCTGCCTGACAGTGATTGACATCGCCATTAGGATCTGTCTGTCATGTCTCGGTTTCCACAGAGAGGAGCTTCCTGTGATACATATTATTTCGGATGATTCATCGCCATCGCACATACTGCTGTGTGAAATTACAGACCATCTGGGACCGTCTTCTCGATAAACAGTGCAATCAGCCACGCGGGGCAGAAATAATGGGCAGAGAGCTGTATGTTTTAAACAAACATACAGCAGCATTATTGAGGAGAGTGGGCATTATTTCCTGCTGGACATGCGAGGGGTCCCGTCTCCATCGTCTGCCTGGATCAGGCCCCAGGAAACAAATGAGCCATTTAACTATAATGGTGTTAAAGTTTTACTACTCTTGTTACTTTTAGTGGTTACTCTCGAAGTCTGAACGCAGAGTTGAGCGAGCAAAGAGGAGAGCGAGCAGCCACGTGAGCGGTGTCGGTCTGGAATCAGCTGAAAGTGGCCTTCCAGAGGTCTGTGAGTGATGAGGTGACGCGTCAAACCAGAACCGAAGAAAAATCATCGTTTCGGGTGTTAATGTTCAACGACTTGAGTGCAAAAGGGAAAAAAAAATTCAAATCAAGCACTATGATTTTCCAGATAGCTCATACCCGTTCTAGAAACGCTACTCTATGAGGTCATCAGAAGGCGTTTTATTAACTAAATGGCCCGAGCTGCTGTCTGTCATGGAACATAAAGTCGACATGGTTTCACACATTGTGGCTGCAGTTAATTGTGTTGCTCTGTGAGTCATTCACTCATATCACTGTGTGGCACTAACGTGCCCGTGTGTCACATTCGTAATACAGACAAACCACTCGGGAATATGATAACAATGTACAGCGAACATTGATCTGAAAGCAGGGGAGCTCATTTGTGTTGCTTGAACAGATCCAGAATAAAGGCCGAGACAGATTCCTTTTTCTTCGGAGAATTGGAGGTGACATTTCACGATTTCTAATTACAGCAGCGGCGGCGTTTGCTCTGCGCTCAGCTGATGTTATTTTCCTGCAGGAGCTGCGGGATGGGAATTGATTGACGCCTGAAAAACAGAACTAATGCATTATTGTATTTCGTAATACCTCTCCGTGGCTGTGCCGAACAGCCCCTCCCCCCCCTCGACTTGTATGAATACAACCAGATTGGCCATTATTGGATCCTGTCGGGTAATTATGTTGTCATCTGCCGCAGAGCGAACCCCCTCGTGCCCCCGTTCTAAAACCACCGAGGCATCGAGTGGGTGGGAGTCACTTATTGGACTTTGCATGGAGCACGCGAGCGCAAGCCCGCCAGTGTTTGAGCAAAATGAGCCCCGCTCCCTGTGCAGCAATTCATCAGATGAAGTATTGAAAGTACCCCCCAGGTAGGGCTGGGAAGGACTCTGTTCGCCTGGATGGTATGCACAGATTGGGTTGGCTCATTTCGCCTTGAATGGATGGATTCGGGGGGGGGGGGCAGAATAGTGCTAATGAAGATTTATTTGGGGATAGCATGGCTGTCAGATTGTAATCAGTCTCTAAGTCTGCGTGAGCATGGAGCGGTGTAACACAAGCCATTTTAATCTCTTTTGGATCCTTGTCAGCTCGGGGAAAAGACAGATAACATTTTCCCATCCTGTCTCCGCAGAAGGAGCATTTGTATGCGTAATATCAGATTAATGCTGCTTCAACGTGACTCTACAGGCTGATTGATAGCGGCGGTGATCGTTTGAGACATGAAGGCATCTCGGCCAGAGGAGGACTCGATGTCAGGGCTGGTGGGAAGTTTGTGTGTCGTATTTGCAACGAGGTGATCTGATCCGCGACGTTGCGTCGGGGGGGAGGGAGGAAATGAAATTGAAAGTTTCCAGTCCTGCTTTCTTATTCGAATTCATAATAAAGGCCGATGCCTTGCTGTTGTTAAATATTGTCCAGGTGATGCAACACCCGACAGACGGAGGACAGATTCTGGGTCTCCATAGCAACGTGAAGGAGGCGCCAGTGCGTGTGGCGGAGATCAGCGTGTACTCTCTGTCCAGCCAGCCCATCGACCACGAGGACGGCAGCGGGCAGGCTGGCCGCAAGACCAAAACCTCAGGTGGGCACCGCTCGCGCCGCACGCTTCCTCCCCACGTGGGCATGTTTGGACAGGCCCGGGCCCGCGGCCGCTCCGCGCTGCCCGGCAAGCTCCTGTCTGTAATTTCAGCTCCCAGCCCTCCGGCCAGCCCTCCCTGCACCGGCCTCACTCCCACTTCCCCTCCTTCCACATGGCTCCTATTTCCCGGCTGAAGACGGAATGAACTCTATTAATCCCGCCTTCCCCCCCTCCAATGGCCAGGAATATGTTATTCTCTTCAGCTATGGTTGTAATGTTGATTTGAGAGTTGAACAGATGTAGGGCCTATTCCCTTACAGCGCTCTAATTCAGGAATGGGGGGTCGGTGGAGGGTCATCCGACCCTGTTCTGACTCCACGGCTTTGCCCTGCTGCAGCAGTGCCTCGCCGTTCTGGATGCTATTAAAGGTGTCGCCCAAACATAACAGATGAGCTCATAGGCAAAGTATTAAACTGGTGTCACTCAGAAAGGGAAGGAAAGCTGTTTATCTTCCTCCTCCTCCTCCTCCTCCTCCTCCTCGTCCTCTGCAGTGAGCCCCCAGCAGCATCCATCACATGTAGCAGCAGAGAGCAGGATGTTTCGCGGGCAGAAGGAAGTTTGCATTAGCTGAGAGAAAAATCGATGTCCCGTCACCTCAGCTGCCCTCAGCTGTCACACGCCACCAAAGCCGTTCCCCTTTTTTGGGGGGCATTCGGCCGTACAAGCCAAGAAAATGTGACATCATACCAAAGAAAGGAGGCGGGGGGAAATGTTTCAAGCTGTGAAATGTCATTAAAACTTTACCAGAATGTGGGACACGGTTTATGAATAGAACTCTGCACTTTCATTTGCATATAATAAGAATTTCATTAGTTTTTCTGCAAGTAAATTTAGCATTTGATTATGTACTCGGAAAGAGGGAAAAAAAAGTTTCTCATCACAGTATACTTTGCTCATTATACTTTGGCGTGCAGTGAAAACAATTCATTACTGACAAACTCGACAGAATAAGATCGGAAATTAAATGGCTTTATTCGCACAAGATGGAAAATAGCCTCGAGGCTTCTTTTGAGTGAAATTACAGATAGCATAATTTACTTTGTATTAGCGCTGTACTAGTTTGCCTCTGTAATACTTTTTTCCCTTCCAGTATCCACACGAACAATATCTGTTGAATGGATCAAGGTCTCATATGTACACTGAGTTTCATTAACGGGTTCTGCCTTTGTGTTGGTGATGTTTGGCCGGCCCACCTCAGACCGCTCTCCAGACATGGACAACTACTCCGAGGACGACGACGACAGCTACTCGTCGGAGCAGGAAGCCAGCGACGACGCAGCGCACGGCCAGGTCAGTGCCGGGAAATTCGGAGGTCCTCGCAAATGTGCGAAACCGAGTGAAATCCAGGACGTGTCCAGTTTCCAAGAAATACATTCTCATTTAGCGACACAAAAACGGGGACGACTTACAGGTTTGGACTCGGCATAAATAAGCTGTGATGTAAGAGGTTCAGCTGATTTGTTTGTGCCAATGTAACAGTTTATTCTCTATTTATAGCCTGCTTGTATTCAGACAAAACGAAGGACGCACTTGGAGTTGGATTCGACTTCCGTTTTCTCCATATTTCAGGATCTCTACGACGAAGACGACGAGGTCAGGAAGCCCAAGAAGGCCCGCCGGAAAATGATCCGAACCACCTCCATGACCAGGGTGCGTTGTTGCCCCCCTCCCCCAGTCTCTCGGAGACTTGTTAGGCTCGCCAATCATTGACTACGGGAAGAAGTAGGGACCCGTGTTTGCTGTTTTACAAGCTTTTAAGGGAAAGCACACACTGTGTTCCATTTGTCTGAGCCATTAGGACGATATGGATGAGCGTGCAAATGAACACTGTGGGTTCACTGGACTGATGCTAATGGTCTTTACATGGAATAGCTATGAATGAATAATCCAGTGGGCAGTAGCAGGGAGACTGTATAAACCTGGGCCCAGCTGTCATGCTTATTTAATGTGACATTTAGCCCATATTCATTCTTTTCTCTTCGACGCATTCGCGTTTGTCCCTTGCAGCAACCCAACTTCAAGCAAAAATTCGTGGCCTTGCTGAAGAGGTTCAAGGTGACCGACGAGGTGAGTTGTGGGCGAGATAATTGCTTTTGTCTTGATTGACAAGCGCAAAAAAACGAGTGTCCGGTGCGTGATGGAGGGAAGGATACGGCGTCTGCCGCACAGCCCCCGCCTGGGACTTCTCAGCCCTTCTGTTATGAAGTCTTCAGGCAGTCAGCTGTGAAACCTGCGGTTATTAAATTGTCCCCGGGGGAAGGAGGGAAATAATTCCAGTATTGACTGGCTAAACAGCACCTTGCCACATCACTGCTAATGTGCTCCCGACGGCAGGAGAGCAGCCAGCAACAGAAACGACTGTCGCCGCCGCCGCGCGAGCATCACGACAGCATTATGCGGCATTACGGCCGTGCACACGGATGTATGATTCATACGTGTCCATCAGCCGCAATTTATATGCAGGATCCATTAAAGGCCTTATTCTCCAGCACTTAATGCAATGATGAATGTATTTGTGTTTTTCCCTTTTTAAGCACTTGAGAATGAATGTTTTCTGCATAATAGCTTCAAAGCTGGTCATCAGCAGGATGTCGGCCAGTTGTGCGCCTCTACTTCCAGATGTCCATTAGGGGATAAGCTATGTTAGAGCGTTAGCAGAATACTAATTGCTGTTAAATTGTGTAAGCTCTGAGTGCCATTGGAGCACCTATTGTGTGTCCTTACAGCAAACATTCCTTGTAATTACATCAACGAAGGCGAAACAAATGCCTTGTTCTTTTTCTAACCTTTTTTTCCCCCGCGTTCACTCACTCTTGCTCGTTCCCTGGGGTGATGTGTGATGTAAACAATCGCGACTAAGAATAGGAATAAGACATAAGACAGCGAGGCTTACAAAAGCCTTCAGGGTATCAGAGTTGGGGTTTCGCTGGATGTTTCTGGAAGCTCCAGGTGGCCCGATGATCTTTTATCACATTCCCTGTCGCTAATCTCCTCCTTGTGGCTCGGCCAGCGAGCGAGGCCACAGTTCTATAAATACATAGCCGGGAGGAGGAGAGGGGACAGACTGTGTTTATCTGCTCCCTGCCAGCTCCTGCACTTATGGAGTGGCATTAATCACCTGATTAGTCCACAGGCCTGCCTGTGTGCAGTACCTATGATATACATCCCCACTGTGCAGCTGGCAGAGCAGAGCTCAGCACCTCAGATCTCCTCCAACACTCACTTACCTTTTAATTGCCCTGCTTAGAAGCGAGGCAGGGATGTATTTATGGCGATAGATTTTCTCATTTCAGAGCCTTCTGTGTTCCCGCTCCTTCTCTAAGCTCCACCAACTCACCCGTGAAAGTGATCGGCCCGATGCGTGACATCGGTCACTTCCTGCACTCATTTATCGCCAAGCCACAACTTCAGCCCCATTAATACGGCTCACTGACGAGCTGTCCGTTGGGTTTCGGCAGGTCCTGGACTCGGACCCGGTTGACCAGACCCAGGAGGTGGAGGAGGATCTGGACCTGCTCTACGACAGCCTGGAGGTGTACAACCAGAGCGACAGTGGGCCAGAGATGGAGGACAACGAGAGTGTCCTGAGCACTCCGAAGCCTAAACTCAAGTATGTTGATGTCATTCCACGGCTCCCTTTTCGGGCTGCTTGTCTGATGTCTGGCTCCGCGCTCTCAGAATGCGCTCGTTTGAAGTCGCTCTCTTGTAAAAATGGTTTTGAGTAATCATACGACGGCCCCATCCAGCACTCGGGCTCCCTCCGTCATGTCCTGCCAACAGCAGTTTGCCTCTTCAAAGTGGGCACATAAAAGTTGAGCATTCTTTGTTATGCATTTATAGCTGGGAACCAACTTCACACCACTAAATACTTTTAATCTCGGAGATTACTTTGAAAATCAGAGGAGCTTTGTGTGCATCAAACATGATGCAAGGCTTGCTGTACATTTATTGGGATGGAACGAATGGAAAACAAGTGATTACTAAGCTGTGGAAACAGTTGTCGACTGTTACTTGACAACAGAGCAAACAACCCAGTTTTTCATTTAATTCTTGCGGTTTTTTTTCACTTTTTGTACCAATACTTTTAAAGACATCTCCAGAACTTTTCAACCAGACAGCAGTTACATGAATGACTGTATGTTTGTATGCGTTCTTTCCCCGTCTGAGTCAAAGTCGGTTTAATCCGCATCTTTAATCCGATTTTCTTTTCTTTGACTCTTTGCTAATTCCTGACTGCAGCCAGCTTCTGTTGTCGTAAACCTGAGGGTTTACACTTTTTTTCCCCAACCTACACGCAGTGTTTGCTGTATTCAGTATTAGTCCAGAGAGATTATTAGTAAATCCTTTGAAGATCAGCCCACTGGTTTAGACAAACTTGGCTTGGAGATTCCTTATTTCCGAAGAGAAAGAGCGGAGGGAGAAGCTCTCGATGGGAAGTTGTTTCGCTCTCTTTAATCAGACGTGTGTTTTCTTTTTCCAGGCCGTTTTTCGAGGGGATGTCTCACTCCAGCTCCCAGACGGAGATAGGCAGCATACACAGCCAAAAGAGCCAGCAGAGAGAGCTTTCATGTCCTGTAAGTTCATCATTAATAACACGCACCTCCACCACAGCACCTAAACGCTTCTGAGCTTCGCCGTTTACCGTTAAAGTTGTGCCCCGTCGGCTATTTCCAGGTTCTCCCTCTGAGCGGTGTTATGTAAAGGAATCCCCGCCCCCCCCTTCCTGGTACCCCTTCCCATGTTTGAATTTCTGGCAGTCTCCTGTGTGGTTATTGTGGTCAAGGGATTCCCAAGGATACTCCGAGCAAGATATTTAGAGCATGAACGCAATGCAGCCAGCAGCAGAAACGCATGGAAGCCCGCAGTTCTTAGCTTATTCACCCCTCCAGCCCTCCAGTATTTATAGGGACTGACACCGAGGGACCTTTCCACCACCCCACACACACACACAGGCACAAATATGCTGGCATGCTTCGAGAGAAGATTGGATGGAGCAATTGTGACCTCCTACTCGGAGATTTACGGCCCGTTGGAACAACAAGACCAGAGGAAGAGCGACATGTGGAGTGTGATGATGAGGGCGCGCGAGCTCTTTATAAATATCTGGGAATCCATTTTAGCTGGTAATAAAATCGCCAAGAGCGCTTCAGACTGCCCGGGCCCTCCATTTCACTCGGTAAACGTTCCAGTCGTCCTTCATCAACAAGTCTCGCCGCCAGAATGAAAAGCCTTTGATGTAGCGTGGAAATAAATGAGAGGGGATCTTTTCAGAGGCATTTAAACCTGCCGAGCGGAGTGAACCTGAGCGCACAAACGTGTGTGAAGAACCTCTGCAGCTCGTGTATAATCAGCGGCAGTTCTCACGGATGTTTTCACTCGTGGGGTTTATCGCTGTCGCCGTGTGCACCGGTGAAATCGGTCAGTTACGCGTCCTGCGAGCGGTCACTCGCGGCCGGAGGACGGGAAGCCGAACGTTTTCCGTTCGCAGCTGCGAAGTGTCGGCGTTCACTCGCTGCAGAAAAGTCGGCGCCACGGTGGGAGTGTTGTAACGCGCGTGCGTGTGTTTACCCTGCAGACTGGGGATTTTCTGACCGTGGACAGATGCAAAGTGCAAGGAAGCAGATACCAGGACGACAGCGTGGCAGATCCAACCATCGGGGTAGGTGTTTGGAACAGCAACATTTATTAAAAAAAAACAACATATAATCACCTCGCGGGCATCTTCTTTACCACACTTTTCTTCTCTGCCTCCCCCTCAAACCCTCCCCCTCTCCGCTTGAGTGCCCCTTCCTCCCTTGGGCCTCAGTTGTTTTCTTAGAAAAAGTGAAAAGGGAGGGGGGGGGGGTTGCGAAGGGCAGGCGAACAGAACAGCACAGTCATCCTGTATGGATCGGTAGAAGAGACACGGCAGCCTCAAGGCAGTGTTGACTGATGAGGATCGGAGCCGGAACGTGTTTGTTGTTGCTTTTGTGTCGTGTGGTCAGTCCAATGCTTGCGTGTCGAGCCACGCCCCCGCAAACCCATCTGCGCAATTTGACAGCAGCAGTCCTCCAACACCAGAAATTTCCTTCTATGGGGGGCTTCTGTCCTCCACCAGACCCCACCCCCCCCCCCGCAGCCCTTGAAGTGACTTCTTCCCATTCACAGGCAGGATGAAAGACCTAATGTCTTATTATGCATTTAAAGTCACGAGTGGAGCTCTTGATGGTTTGGTCACAAGAGCCAATCCAGGATGTCAGGTTACTGGTGTGGATTACGTCACCGTTTCTGGGAAAAATCTTCATTTCACAAGTAGATCCATTGAAGTGCTGTTCGTCAGGGCATCAATTTTCTGTCCTTTCACATGTGGTTTGAATTTGCCGCCGGCTTCTTCTACCTCAGGGTTACATTTTCAACAAGAAATAGTCAAATGCAGCTTCATGGACCACCAAGGAGTCGCAGGGGCTTGTTCAGTCATCCATATGTAGCTGTGGGCGACACTTCGAATCGTCCCGCGGAGTTGTAAGCGAGAAAATATTGAAAATTGAGAATTTAAATGCTATCTGTTGGTAAATGTGTAGTTTTCAGTCTTTTTTCATTGGAGCCTCCATATATTGCCTCAAAAAAAGGCTGCAGCCCCCTCGCAACCCCCCCCCCCTCAAATGGCTAAAAGTCCACATGAACATGCATTCCCCTTGACATTCAACAGCAAGAACTTTCAAAATAAAAAGTAATTGGCACTTACCCAGATCTGCTTTTGCTTCTAAAAGGTGCCTGTGAAGCTAATTGCCTTCAAGCAGGAAAATCGTAATGGCCCCCCATGATCACTGGCAGCCCCCAAGGGTTCCAAAGACCCTTTGAAAATCTTTGCGTCAAAGATCCCATGTTGTGCAACCGAGCGTCTTCAAGTCATATATCTTGATAAGTGCAACTGTGTCGCTGCTCCGTGGCAAAAGATGAGTTCCTGCTCTGGTCACCTGCGCTCACGTTTGCTCTCCATCTTCTGGTCCAGGAGCCGGAGACTGACGACAGCGGGCCCGGCCAAGCGGACGTGAGCAGCTGGGACGTCAACGCCGAGCGGATAACCAGCACGGTTGGCAAGCTGTGCAAGACGGAGTCCCAGAACCACATGTCTCCGAGGTGAAGTGCTGAGCTTTCCGTCCGAGAACATACGCTCCATGCAGCTGTCAATAAGTCAGCATCCTTAATGAGGACACAAATTGTATCATTTTTTTCTTTTGCCATCCTGGATTTTAAAATTCCGAAGAGTCCGAACCGTCTTCTTGAGGTTGCTTGTCTCTGAAATGCATTTTGAGCTCCTTGTGTTTCATCTCCTCAGCAAAGCGGAGAACAGGCTGCAGAGACGTCCTCGCAGCACCTCCATGAAAGACCGACAGAACTCCAAGGCCCAGAGCGACAGGACCAGCAGCATGGAGAGCGAGTGCTCTCCGGACTCTCGGCTCATAGCGCAGGTACAACGCTGCTGCCGCGCAGCGTCGCGCTGCCGACCTGATTTCAAAGCATCACTCTCAGACTCTCGGCTGCTCTTGTGTGCTCAAGGTTCCCAGGAAGTCTGTGTATGACCAGCTGAACCAGATCCTCATCTCGGATGAACGCCTGCCAGAGAGCATCATCCTCATCAACACTATGGAGTGGCAAGGACAGGTGTGTGTTTTTGGAACTCCACCGCTTCAATAACACATGCAGGAGAAATGTGAATGGTGGGGAGGGGAGGGGGGGGGGGGCTCCAGCTTCCTTCCTGTCTGCGCTGCGAGCTGTACGATATTGCCAGGATGTAATTTGCCAGGGAGGATATACATGCCCCTCATGTGTATGTGTCCCAACTGTAGCTGAATTATTTATATGACTGGGGAGTATTAAAGTACTTTGCCTGCAGAACGAACATATCGAATCATGTATTTCAAATAGCGAGTACAACCAAACTGTTACCTCTCACACACCCAGAGTGAAAGTCTTGCAATTGACTCTAAAATCACTTCCGCTGCACACGTTATTGTTTGCATCGTGTTATTTTAATTGTCGGATTTTGACTGGATCATGTTTACCTGCTGGCTTTGCACCCGGTAACCCTTGGCAACGCTCCCACGTGTCTCTGTGCAGTATGTGGCCGAGCTGCTCCATGACCAGGGTCAGCCCATTGTGTCCACCTGCTCTGCTGCTGACGTCCAGGCTGCCTTCAACACCATCGTTACTCGCATCCAGAGATTGTGAGTCCCACACATTCATACACGTACACAAGTACACACACACACGCAGGCTCTATTAGCTTCTATCTTCGAACGAATCTGTCGGTCGACGTGTTTTCTCGGTGATTCCACGGGATTCAACGAATGACCGACTGTTGGTTTTTCCTCCTTTTATTGACTCGTTCTGTCAGGATTCCCTGCTCTCTCAATGAAAAGTGAGGCTCAGGCTTCTTCCCTGTTTTCCTTTCACCTTGTTGAGATGCCAAATCAGTGGTGTGTCGGGTACCGCGGTTCTGCCACGCTGCTCCCATTAGACGTATTTTTCGACACAATCCAGCTGAACTTCAACCTCTCGACGCTCCACACACCTGCTCCTCAGTTGACCTGTTTACTGCAGCTGGGGCCATGTCACGGAGGCCAGTGCACAGCTCTGAGTTTTGCGTGCTCGGTTCGCGCTGCCACACAATAATTGGCCACGTGATTGTTTTGCTGTCGTTTTCACTGGTAGAAAAGTCAACATGTTTGCGCCCGATTGAACCGTGTGTCAAAAAATGAGCAAAATTTGATTAGATTCTGTTCT
>JASSRZ010000014.1:5372587-5386310 GCA_032164315.1 Malacoctenus gilli | reverse complement strand
TTTAAAATATTCACAAAGAACCAGTTTTTGGGGTTGGACTGAGAAGTCATCCTGAGAACAGAGTGTGATGCACTCAAAGTCCTCCAAACATCAGCATTTCACCACAGAAGCCTCTGTACTTCCTGTCATTGCGGGTGTCGGAGCGCATGTGTCCACAGTGAAAGTAACGGCTTCCCTCGGCGGCGTCGGAACGAACTACATAAACGACATCGTCGGTGTCGTTGTTCCACGTCTGATGACATTTGTCATCGTAGGATTACAATCCGAGTGCCGACACTTGGAGTTTATTTCGAGGAGCGCTCGCAGAAAACGTCTCGTGCCAAAATATTTCATTTTAATTTATGACATAATCTGACTTGTGAGCAAAACAGACGAGCAGCTTTGAAACGAGGGGAATCCTATTAAGATCGAAATCTTTCTTTCAGACATCCATCATCGCCCACACGCGCCCTCTGAGACTCCTGTTTCACATGAATTAGAACTCATTTTTCCTCTTAATCACTCATTCCCCGTCTCCTTGTCTCGGCCCCCTCCCTCGCAGCTGCAACTGCAACGCGCAGACGCCGCCGACGATGAAGGTGGCGGTGGCGGGCGACCAGAGTTACCTCAGCACCATCCTGAGGTTCTTCGTGGAGCAGCTGGCCAACAAGACCCCCGACTGGCTCAGCTACATCCGTTTCTTGGTGATCCCCATCGGTGAGTGGGACCGGCGGCGAAGAGGCGAAGAGTCCGGGTGGAACGCGTCCACTCAACGAGTGACGTATCGTTTTACATCGGAGCTTTTTCCACTGTGCTCGGACGCAGGCTCTCACCCTCTGGCGAAGTACGTGGCCTCCTTCGACAGCCGCTTCAACAGCATCTTTATGGACACCGCGTGGAGGGAGCTGTTCTGCAGGACGGAACGGCCCGCCTCAGGTGGGACGCCTCGCTTTGCAGCCCGGACCCGAGAGCGAGGCTGCGTGTCTAATGTGCAGCCGACTTGAAAGAGAAAGAAATGGGGTCAGCGCGCGGGTCACGGGCTGACGAGTGGAAAGGAAAAAAAAAGAGAGAGAGAGATTTCCTCCAATTGCAAAAGACGGCGGCAGCCTGTTTTAGATCCCGCCCCCCCTCCTTATAAAGTGTCTGCTGCTGCCTCACGCCATCAGACGGTCAAAAGTCTGACATTCACTCAGAAGCTTGTTGGAGAAGATGACGCAGAGAGAAAGCGTTTATCACCATGAGACCAGAGACAAGTTTTTTATGGGTTTTTTTTTCTATCATACACATTTCTGACGATATAGCTTTCAATACTCACTACTGTTTGTCAATTGTAGCTCCACCAACATGATAGAAATACGGGCTTCATCCAAACAGCTGAAACAGAAGACATTTGCATGATCTCGCAAATTGCCTTGAAGCGTTTTATCGTCTAAATTTACTTTTACACCCACTTGCAGTTTGGAAATTCTGCAATCACTGACACGGACACACGCACTCACTCTCACACCCTCTCACGCCACGTCTCATCCATGTTTGAGCATGTGTTCGGCCCAAGATTTTCCTCACCCGTTCCCACTTATTAATCCACCTTATATGATTCTCCACAGGTGCCACAGCCGCTGACGTGCTGAGTCATCGCAAAATCGGTCATTTAAAAGCACTGAATCGTCCCCCCTCGGTTCCTCACTTCCTCTTGCCGTCTTATTTGCCATTTTCGCGAAGCTGGTTTAAGAAAACGGACATCACAAAAGTTGTGTGCCAGATTCCCAGAGATGTTCACTGCGTTACAAGCAGCTCACGGCCTTTTTTTTTTCTCTCCCTGACACACGATTCATCTTGTGTGCCGTGTGGCTGACTCTCCCCCCCCCTGTTTTAATGACATTTTACACCGAGCGAGCCCCGTCTCCCTAATTTAGAGGGATGCAAATGATGAATGCACAGTCTCCTGGCAATCTGGCGTGTCGGCAAATTAACATGTGTATCAATTGTCCCGAAGCTTGTTAGTCAGAAATAAACCAGCGGAGACGCGCCGTTAACAACCGCCCTCTCTGCAGAAAACATCGACGTAGCGGGACGAGTGGTTCAGTACCTGGCTGGTGCCAACGTGTCGCACCAGTTCCCCATCTCCGAAGCCATGCTCACCTACAAGCAGAAGAGGTAACGCCGCTTTGATTATCAGTGTCCCCTGCATCTGTTTTTTTGTATGTGTGTGTGCGCGTGTGCATGTATACATTTGTGCTTTTTGTGCTCTAAAGAAAGCGGTTTTCCCAAATTGATCGTAACGTTCTCAGACTCGATCACGTCAGACGCTGGCCTCCGACGTGGCCTCGACACGTCAGCCCGTCTTCGGGGCTTCCAGCAGTCCATTTGAATGTCATTGAAACTGCATGAGGAACCTGTCGAAATCGGCGTGCATGCAAGCTCGCAGGCGCATCCGTACGACGCACAGAGACTCGTCGAAAAGCGAAAGGAACGCGGGAGTTTCGACGCATCCGTGCAGTCTCGCCTGAGTTCCAGGGTCTTTGTAAAACGCAGCGCTCACATTTGACTCAGACAACAATGTCCGAGCCAGGCATTTCACAGTCTCCTATAGGAGCACACGCCCACTCAACAGACGAGCCGTTTGCATTTCTGTGTGCATTTTGCTTGTTTTCTTTCTGAGGTTTGACCAAACCTCCCCCCCACCCCCCACCCCTCCTCCGGCTTCCTATTGGTCAGAAGGTACTAAATACGACACAGTTTTAACACTGTTGCATTCCTTCTCCCCCCCTTTCCCTTTGATTTGCATTCAAGGAAACGAAGTTTGTATTTTGATTTTTACATCAGGTATCTAATTCAACTCTTGTTTTTTCGTTTTCCTGCCCTCCTGGTTTGCCCTCCTCCATTTGGCTTGAGCTCCTTGCCGTGTCCTAACATTTCCCTCTCCACACTCGATGCTCACTGTGACTTCACTCTGCACTTTGTCCTGACTGCTGTCCTCAGTTTGGTGTGATTCTTAACTCCGTCCTCTGTGTTGTTGCCGTGACGATTTGCCTAACAACCTTCAAACCATTCACAAAGCGGAGCGGTTTTTCAGATGACTTTCTCTCATTTTTTTGGGGTCAATTTTACCTTCATGAGCCTCATCAGACGTAAGACCAAACCAGTCACGTGACCGTTCCGGCCATATCTCACTCAAAACACTTACAGCTCTGTCATTTGACAACAGAACTGATCAAAAATGATGTTTTTGATCTGTACTCATCACAAATATACATTTTTGTGGCTAGAGACTCACACATTTAAAGGTGGATGAGAAATGTGCTGTCTCGGCAACTATTTCTAACACCTGTTGTTTCTAGGTTAATTGTGTCAAAATGAGCAGAATCTTATAGAAGACAGAAAATTAGTCTCAATTGCTATTGAAAATGACACAATCTGGGGTTTTTTTTTACTTGGATTGTGCATTTAGAATCTACTCGGTGTTGTTTACAGGAGCTCATTATGTTCCTTGGCCTTGTTTTCACTTTTACTCAGAAGAGACGAACCAAACACTGACTCACCAGGCCAAGTTCCACAGATTCAGCCAAGTTCAGGGTTCGTAGTTTCTCTCGTTCACTCGAAAGAAAAGGGCGAGCGGAGCATTATTCACTGCGGTTGGTCACAGGCCTTTTTTCTCGGCGCCCTTTCAGCTTCGCCTGGTTACGGGGTCAGAATAATAACTCTTATATCAAACGGCAGCTATCAGGTCGTCTTAGGTGCAACTACGTTGCCAGCTCATATATTTGTCAGTCAGATGGATTGAGTACCAAAACTAAACCAACCCAGTAACTGGTTGTGCTGTGAGTTGCATGAACACCACTAACGACTAATAACTGCATGTCATTTTGCCATGTGTGCACATGATGAGCCTAGTTGGGAGGGCTTGGTGGGTTCAGTTGGAAGCGCAGCTCACGGTCAGGTTGTCGTTCTTTCGGAAGTCGCTCACAGCTTGTGGTGTGTGTGCTGCTCCGACTGCACCGAGGTTTTCCTGCAGTGGCTCACACACTAATCAAGACCCGTTTGATCTTTCAATGGTGCGACCTGTTATTGAAGGTCAGTCCTTCTAATCTGATTATGTGTTTGTAATATAGCAGGAACAAAACACACAGCCTGTGGATTTATTCCTCTTTTTTTTTTCAACACCAAACTCAAACACACTTCAGAGTGTTTGTGTAACGAAGCCGGCCTGTGAGCCGAACTGGGCCTCAGCCTTCAGTGTATTCCAAATAAACCCCTTATCTTACTCGTGGCTGGCGAGATAAAGACCCCCCGTGTCTACTTCTGGTTGTAAGGAGCGGTCCTCTCATTCATCTCATTGTACCGTGACCCCCAAGATGACCTCATTCCATCCATAGCCAGGCATGTGCCATGTCGCCGCCACCACGGGACATGGCGCAGGCGATGCCACAGCCATCTTCCCTCCAGGACCATTCAGTGTTCGTGTGCACCACTGGAGTGTTGCAAGTGTTCACACACACCTGCCTGGAGACTCGCACGCGCGCCCACACGCACAAACACGCGCACTCACTGCTGTCTCTTTGTCCACAGCCCTGACGAGGACTCTTGTCAGAAATTTGTGCCATTTATTGGGGTAAGAACTTCTCTGGGATTGGGTTCACTTTGCTGCGGGGGTCTTGGACCCCTCCGTAACCGCTGCTGGTTCATTTTTTACAACGTCCTTCTGTTTCCTCAGGTTGTGAAAGTCGGAATTGTGGAGCAGAGTCTCTCAACCTCAGGTAAGAGAGAAGCATAAAGGTTTGATACGTCCAGAACCCACAAACGTGACTCGACATCCGAGTGATTCCTTTTATAGTCGCAGACAAAAGCCCTGGAATTGGAGGAAAAAATGGAGTGATTTTTGAGAGTTTTCAGCTTCTCTCTTCTTTTCGCAGTGGACTCAGACGATGCAATGGGGGGCAACACAAGCATCCTGTCCTCTCCGACACCCCCGACGGCCGGTCCGTACGGGAAGGAGATCGGGGGCACCCCTCCGCAGTCCCCCTCCGTGTCCACCGCCCTGTCCGGAGCTGGGTACGACGACCGGCGCCTCCTTTAGCGTGCCGTTCCTACCGGCTCTGGGTTTTTCCCCCCCGTTGCGTCCCTGACGCGGTGTTTTCCCTGCAGATCTCCGTGTTCGGGCAGCGAGGTGATGGGCCTCCAGGTGGACTACTGGACGTGGCAGGGCCCAGAGAAGAAGAAGGAGGGCGAGAAAAGAGACGTGGGCCTGAAGAACACCTTGAAGAGCAACTTCCGCTCTCTACAAGTCAGCCGTCTGCCGTGCGGAGGGGAGCTGACCCCGCCGCCCAGCATGGCCATGACCGTGGTCACCAAGGAGAAAAACAAGAAAGGTACGAGGTGGACGGAAGTGCGGGTCATCCGCTGGACCGCATGCGTCTGCTTTGCCTTCCACTTAATTATCTCCGAGCCAGAAACTCTCTGGCAGACGTACGTGTTGGTCTGATTTGCCCCCCGTTCAAATCCCATCCAACAGTCCTCCCACGTAATCCACTTTGTCAGAGAGCAAACCGAGTTAACCGAGAAGTGGAAGCGTTCCCGAAATGTTTCGGTTTCATTTTGATGCGACGGCGACGCTGCTGCACAACCGAGATGTGAATATCTGGTTTGGCCACGCGCAGACGTTTGAGACGATAGGCGCTTTGTGATATTGCTCAGTATTGGTCAGTGGTCCGGGAGCGATAATACAGTAGGACGTGGTGTTGTCATAAAAAGGCTCCAATTCTTCCGTTCCCAAATAACCACCGGCCACAAACTGAGCCGTGCGTGGCCGCGTGTCCCTCAAACTCCTGAAGAGTCAGAGATGGAGGTTGGAAAACGTGTTTGACCGATCCCCCTCCGCTCTCCTTCCCGCTCCAGTGATTTTTCTCAGCAAGAAGCCCAAGGAGAAAGAGCTGGACTCCAAGAGCCAAGTGATTGACGGCATCAGCAGGTTGATCTGCACCGCCAAGCACCAGCACACCATGCTGAGAGGTGAGCGCCCGTCCAGCTGAGGCTGCACTGCCATCTGGTGTTGATGTTGACGCAGCAACAGCGGTGTCAACAAACCGTTCTGCTCCCTCCCGTAACATCTGTTTGCGTAAACCCCGCCCCCCCCTCCCCTCCCCGCCCGGCTTGGATGGCATCGCTCCTCGTGCCCCCGTTTAACCGGCGCTCCTTTCTTCTTTCCCCGTTGTCAGTCACGATAGACGGCGTGGAGTGGAACGACGTGAAGTTTTTCCAGCTCGCCGCCCAGTGGCCGACGCACGTCAAGCACTTCCCGGTGGGGATCTTTGGCTACACGAAGCCCGTGTGACCCCCCCCCCCCCACCCTTCCTTCGGACACCGCCTGATTTAAAAACCCACCAAACTCTCCGCTTCACTCGTCTCACCGAGAGGCCGCCGAGAATCAGAGGGGGGGAACGCCGCCAGGCCCCCGTGCCGCCCCCCCCCCTCTACCGACCCACCCCCACCACGGCAGTAATAGTTTTCCTGTGGAAATCTTACTGACTCACAACTGAGTGTTTCAAGACACAAACTTCATGTCGTCAATTTGATGTTTTTGATGTTGTTGGGTGTTGTTGGTTCTTTTTTTCTTTCTTCTTTTTTTACACACTACAAAAAGAACAAGTACTATTTTGTAAGATTTGTGCTACCGCCTCGGAGGTATTTTGAGGTTTTTTGACAATTTGCCACATTTCGATAATGGCAGCTGTGTTTGCACTTTGTTGGGTTCTTTTTTTTTTGTTAACATTTTATTATTTCTGTGAAATCCTACATTTATTGTTACTCTATAGACAATGGAGGAGTGTGCTGGTGACGTGCAGTGGCGTGCGTGCGATTGTTGGAGACCGTGTTTGTGTTTTGTTGTTGAAAGTTGGAATATTGCTGTGAATCTCGATGGAAACCTTCTCCTCTGCCTCCGTTTTTCCCCCCGCGTCCCGTCACCTTCCCGATGAGGTCCGTTCCCGGAGGAAAGGAGCAGAGAAGTCCGGGTTTTTTTTTTGCCTCGTTTCTTCGAAGCACACTGTACCCGAATCAAACTTCAAAACTGATAGGTATTCGAAGGTAGCTATATCGAGCGTAGCTACGATCCTTTTAGCGGCGCAGTTCGTCAGATGAGTTCAGTATTGCGAGCGCTGACGGGGGGCTTTTTGTATCGGTGTCGGCTGTACGTCCGTTACGTACGGTCGCACCTCGAAAGCAGGGTAACGACGGCGTTCAACTCCCCGACAGCTGAAAGCCAAATTTAGTGGAGACCGTGTGAAATGTCTCGCTGTTTCTCGCAGCTGCAGTCCCCGCCCCCCCAATCAGGGCCTCCCCCCCCCCCCCCCTTCAGGCTGCATTTGTTTGGCAAACACGGCCGCCTCGCGGCTCGCCTACCCGTGAGGACGACTCCCGCCTGGCCGCAGGGACGCCGGACGGTGCAGCCACGTGCCAAAAGTCGAGCTTTGTCTTACGGTCCGAGGCCGAAATCCTCATCGCGCGCCAGACCCGGGTCGTACCGTTTTCCGGTGGTCCCTGTGGAGATCAGTATTAAGCGCGCCTCTCCTCGTTCGCGTCGCCCGACCGGGTCAGCGGGCGGAGCGCGGGGCCGAACCGCAAACCGGGCCGACATCCCGGCGCCCTTTTTTTCTTCGTAACTTCAGACCAACCGTGACAAAACCACCGACCCGGAAACGTGCCGCGACGGCCGCGTCTGGGGCGCGATGCAAAGTGTTGCTTTTTGAAACATGACGACAAGCGTGTGGAGTCTCTGCCACAGATGTCCGATGTCACTGCCTATGTGTGTCTGTGTAGGTGTGCTACGTGTTCGATGGTACTCCCTGAATAGTGTTACCGTGAAACTTTTTCGCAATAGGAAACCTTTGGACAAAGGGCCTTCTGTATGAGTTTGTTGCTTTTTATAAAGTGAAGACTTAACGAGCTTTGATAGGCTGGCTTTTTTTTAGTATTGTATATAGATATATATACAAAATATACTATTGTGAATCGCAACCCCCCCACCCCCACCCTTGCCTTCCCCGTTCCACTAAATTCAAAGCACAAATAGTGTTTTTATTTCTCGCCATAAATGCCAAATATATTTCCAGAATTCATCCCTATGAAGTCGTCTTGTACAAATGCAAACACTATTAGATACGTTAGATCTCATACGTTTCCCCTTCACTTTGTAATGCACTTTCATGTGGTTTTTTACACATTGTAGCTCAAATTTGGGACAAACTTTGTTTTCTGGGGGGGTTATAAACTGCTCGGTGTTATCTTTGAAATGCAAACCACTACCTATATTCAAGGGAAAGCTGGTGTGACGTCGTGTTTCTCACTGATCGGTTCCGCCACCCTGCCAGGTGCGAAGAACCGTCGAGGCCGTCTGTCACAGAACATTTCTGCCACTTTGATGTTGATTTTTTTTCGCAGCTCCCGCCGTCTCGTCTGCCTGTGACCACAGAGTCCCAAGTTTACCCCCCCCCTCCCCTCCCCCCACCTTAGTTGTAAACTCGGGCTGCGTCGAGTGTGAACCTGTGGGCGGGTTGGCCTTGGAAAAATACGAGCGCAAAGTGTATTTTCGATGTGTTTGACCTCAAAAGTTTGACTTTGTTCCTTTTGATTTGCCCTAAATCCAGAGGTAGCATGGGGGTGTTTGACAAGACTGGACCAATGAGCAGGCATGCTCTCTGTCGCCGCGATCGAGCACTGCAAAAAAACAAACGACTCCACCGTCAGTGTCACTGCTTGTATTCCCGGCCAGCCTGCAGTTAACACCATGCCATCTCATTGCTCCTGTTACTTGAAATGCCACCCAGTGTCTTTGCACAAACCCTATTTTAAATGACATGACAGTATTTTTAAATTTACCACTAAAAATATGGGTTACTCTGCATGTTTTACTATAGATGTAAATATGTTTTGGATTTTTATATTGTTTTGTTTCTTTCCATGCTCTCACAAGCAGTTGTGTTTAATAAAAATTTTTAATCTTCTGTACAAACAGCTGGACTGTTATTCCGCCTCGTGGCGTATGACAGGAAGTCGCCGGGTGGTCCGGCGCCACGTCAGTTGGAAGAGATGGAGGGCAGGTTGATGTAGCTCTTCATGGGCGGCAGGGGTTTGATCTTGCGCCCCGCCCAGCCCCCTTTGCGCTTCCACAGGCCGCTGGACGGGCGGATGCCGAGCCAGCGGTTGCGTCCGGCTTTGCCGATGATCCGCTTGTTGTGGTCGATGTTGGACACGCGGCCCACCGTCACGACGCAGGTCTCCAGCACCTGCGGACCGACGGGAGCGCTTCAGTTTGGATGCGGCGGCGCGCGAGCGGGTGCGATCGCGTCGCCGACGGACCCACCTGAACCTGCTGCTTCGAGGGGAGCTGAACGATGGCGGTTCCGTTGACTTTCCGCAGCAAGACGCCACTCGTTCCTGAAAAACAAAGCCGAGACATCTGACTTGCGTCCATCTTTCACTCGGCAAAGGCGGGCTACACAGCGGGGGTCTCTGGCCTCTAACTCGGCAGAGAAAGACACTTCGAATTCTCGTTTTTATGTTAAAAAGCGGAAATCCTTTAAAATGTGAATATCTAGCGGGTAAATGTTTAGACAGAAGTGTAAAAGTTCGACACCTACCTGCAGCCCGGATGTACTCGGCTCCCTTTCCTGGTTGTATTTCCAGGTTGTTCACCAGCGTGCCCACAGGAAGCGCTCCCAGCGGGTAGGCGTCGCCCTCATTGGCCGACACTGCAACCGCAAACCCTTCATTTAGCGGGAACGCCTCGGTTACCTCACGCCAGCTTTACCACGACCAAGCAGCAGCCTCCTACCAGCCATACGTCCGATAACGCCAGACGTTTTAATGATGTCCCCCGACTGCATCTTTTCTGTCGCTATGATCCATCTTTTCCGGTTTCCGCCAGCGACCAGGGCGATGTCGGCAGACCTTTTGGGGGGGGGGGGGGGGACGGGTTGTTCATCCCTGTTTTGAACGGTAATCAAAGTGCTGTGCGTGAGAGCGACTGTGCTTACCTGCACGGGTCGTACCGCACCTCGATCACCTTCTCTTCGAAAGGCTTTCCCTCCTCTTCAGGTTCATAGCGCAGCCGCTGGAAGTCGACCCACCGGTATCTCTGCTTGTGTCCTCCACCAATGCCGTGCGTGCGTACTTTACCTGTCCGGCAGATCATAAAAAACACCCTGATTTCTTTTGTGTGTTGTCAACGCTGAGCGACACTTCAGATTTTCCCTTAAATGCCTTCATGTGGAAAAGTCAAGACATCAAAGTCATCCCTGCAGTCAGCTGCAGAGTGTTTACCCGTGTGATCTCGGCCTCCGGTCTTTTTCATGCCCATGGGCTTGATACTGTACTTCTTCCTCTCCTTCCAGTATGTCCTGTTCTGCTCCAGAGACGCTGTGGTGAGGAATCCTCTGCACTGTCCAAATATCGTAGACAGCGGAGCTCCCAGCCTCGTCTGTGCCACCACCTATCAACACCACGCACGCACATTTTGCTTAGTATGCTGCAATGAGGCGTCTCTGATGTGGTGGTGCTTCGAGGCTTCGTATATACCTGTGATGACAGCACAGCAGGCTGGGACAAAGTCAGGGAGCGCAGGGCTCGACTCAGGCACGACACCGCCATCCCTGCACCGTCCTGCAGACAGTCAACCAAGAGAGTGGCTCTTGTTTAATATCACTTCTCCAAGTTGTACAAGTGTTATTTACTAAAACACGATTAGGAATGACATTCGCGTTACAAACAGCCGGTGCATCTGTTAGCTTAGCTTCAGCACACTCAGACTAATGTGTCACAAATGACGGACATTCATTCTGTCTCCAATAATCACAAACGACAGAAAAACAGCAAAGTGTGTGAGGCCGACTGAGCGACACAAACAGAGGTATTGGTAAAAAATAAACCAACCTTTACAGTTGTCTTATTTCATTCCCAGCTCCTCTCCTGCGTCCTTCATAAACCTGCATGCTGCGTCGCTCGCGGATGACGTCAGTGAAACTTCAAATTCGCTTTTTTCAGAGTTTTTCCTAGAAAACAAACTGCAAATCTTCATATTTATTTGAATGAAGAATGTAGTTTGTAATGTTTCCATATCTCATTCTTTTTAACTGATTCATGATGCCATGAGTCCTTTTTAAATTTCCTTAACTGACGGCATATCTGACCTTCGCCTGTAGATGGCAGCACCGCCTTCTCGAATCACATTTGACGAGACGACGCGTGACAACAAGCTGTCGAGCCTTGACTGCTTGTGCAGCCTCAGAATTACTTGCGGTAAAAAATAAATAAATAAATAAATAACAGCACACAGAAGGGAAAGTTGAGTACCAAATCACTATAAAGTCAATTTAAAAAAAAGCTAATTTGACTGAGTCAGCTGATGGAGCAGTCCAATGTGTTCTAACTATTGGAGTCGTTTTTGGCAAAAAGTAACACTATAAAACTTCAGTCATGTCAATTTGACGTGGTTGGCAAACAATGACCTGAACAACTGACCCTTTGCAAAAAGACACATTGAAAGATTCTCAAAAAACAAAGTAGTTTGTGTCGTAGAGAGAGAAACGGGACTTTTGTCCAATATCTCTCCAGTTCCTGTATGTGCTGGCTGATTTACAATGCAGTTTATTGGTAGTCGCGATTTGTTTCTTTTTTACATAGTGAAAATGTGGAACAAGACATAGTAGCCATTTCTAAAGGCTGTATTATCATTATTATTGTATTATAACGGGTGAAATGAAAAATGTTACTACCATTGACCACAAGATGTCGCCATTTGCTCCTTTCGCTTTTTTGTGAAGGAATTTGTGTTGTGCCCCAAAGTGCCTGAATATAACACACGTCAAAACTCAATCTGGAAGCACCTAAGTGTGTTCAAATCACCCATTTTTAAATTTCCACAATAACACCAAAAGTTTCACAAGATGATGTGTTTATGGGAAAAACAGATCGATAGATAGATAGATAGATAGATAGATAGATAGATAGATAGATAGATAGATAGATAGATAGATAGATAGATAGATAGATGGTTAATATCTTACAAGAAAAAGCAGTGAAAAACAATACATGACGTCACCGTGCATAAACTCAGTCGCAAAGGTTGCTGGGAGAAACTTGCCGTGTTGGAGACATTTTGGATCTGAGGGGGCTGACAGAGCTAGCCGTCAGTCCCAGCTCTCGGTAAGTGAAAGCTGTTTTTGCGCCACCTCGCGCGGTAACCGCGCGACCCCTCGTCGTGAGTGCGTTTCCGAGTGTCCTTGGTTCAAGGTGGAGGACGTGAAAGCGTTGTGTGTTAAGCTGCGGGTGAACGCGGGACGCTGTTATGGACCAGGGAGTGGTGATGCTAACGGGCTAGCTGGGAAGCCACAGCGAGCGAGTCGCCGACCGGGGAACTCGGTAGACAGTGAACGTCGCTGTAAGACTGGCTGAATTGAATGATATTCTGCAAGAAAAAGTCAAAACATACCAAGTATGTGACGTAAAAGAAGAAAAATTGCTTTACTGGTAGACAAAAACCCCGTTGTTGCGGACAGGGAAGCTCTTTTTCTTTCATAATTGATGACAGACTGCGCCTACGTCTCATAAATTACCAGCTGTTTGTTGACTGTGTGCAATGTATTCGCTCGAAATGCGCAGGAAGTGCTCGCTGTGTTCTCGCCGTGTAAACACACCGACCTGTAGCCACCTCGGCATTGTGTTGCCAGTGTGTTTGTTCCCCTCAGTGCCACGCCAGTGTTTTGTCAGTCTGTGCAGCTGTGGTGTCGATACAGGTGTCACATTTTCCACATGACACGCCTTTGAGTCAGTCAGGCAGGCAGACAGTCGGTCAGACGGAGAAACCCGGCCCGGCGTCTCCTCTCCATCCCTCGCAGCTGGCAGCATCCAGGCAGCCATTAGCAAAGGTCGGAGCGGCCCTCCGGCGGCCGGTTTGGGTGATGGATGACCGAGGACAGCGTCGGTGGCACTTCCCTTCCGGCTGCTCCAGGACCCGCCACACCCTCCTGGATGCTGTGTCTCGTCTTTGTGTCTGGCAGCGTGTTGGGTTGCTGTTTGCGCAGGAAACCGAGGGAGATTTGAGGTGTCTGGTGGTGTCAAACTTCATGGGGGGAGACGGGAATTGTGTCTCTTGGGTGATGGCACAGAGTTTGTTTATTTGCGTGTTTTTTTGCTTACACTGCAGCCTGTCTGTCTTTTTTTAAACTCTGATTTATAAACACACACTCCTTGAGGGTCAGCGGGTTCGTGGCATCTACGAACTAAACTAGAGGGTATTATTTTGAAAAGATCCGCAGCAACTCAAGTCTGAGGCGTCATTGCAGCCCTCTAGTCAGAAGTGGTAAATGTGTAATTACACTCACTGATGCAGCAATTGCACTTTTTTTTCTGCCAATTAAGGGTTATCTGTCAGCTCACTGTGCAAAAGCTCAATGCAGTTGAATGGCTGTGTTGCTGTGAGGATACAGAGGGATTAGAGGGAGCATAACGCAGTGGTGAATGTAGCCGAAGGGAGATCTGCTCCTGCAAGTCAAGAGCCAAACATGCCAGAATGACTATCCACATGTTTTTTTGCAGAGAGAGAGAGATGAAACTTTAAATCAGAGTTCACCGGGTTCTTTATTTTAATCACTGGACTGCCTTTCATAACGCCGTGCTCGCCTCTGGGATGGAGGTGCTGCGAGTTGCTGCGGAATTGGACGACCTTTGCGCCTCCCGTGTGGTTGAGTCA
>JASSRZ010000014.1:5351182-5362453 GCA_032164315.1 Malacoctenus gilli | reverse complement strand
TGATCCAAAACTAAAGCGTTCTTTTGGCTTCTGTCGCGTCTTCAGGCTTCCTGCTTCCTCAAACAAGGCAAATACAAGGAGGCCGAGATCCTGTACAAAGAGATCCTGACTCGCGCTCACGAGAAAGAGTTTGGATCTGTTGATGGTAAGAGCTCCGAGGAGGTCGCTGTATCATAAATGTACAGTTTGATGTTGAGAGAAAGTGTTTTATTTCTTTTAAATTTCAAAATTTTGTTAAAAATGTAAAGGTTCTTTGATAAAATCATGAAGCGCTCCACTTTTACTGTCTTTTGACATCCATCGTGGCATCTTTGCTTTCATTTGTCCTCCGCTGTTGTTTATTTCCCCTCCGTTTGCCTCATCACAGTGAACAAAGTCGGTGATCTTGGTGTAACTTTGCCCGTTCAGGGAACTCGGAGAGTCTTTACGGAATAATTTGGAGGACTAAAAGTTTCCTTGTGTGGAAGACAAACTTCGACAATTGTCCTCTGTCAGCTTAAACTAAAGCGTTTGCTGGCGTTCCTCCAGGGATTAGAGTGACTGCTTTGGAAATGGAATCCGAGCAGCTCACGGAATTCAGAGAAATGTCTTTTTCCTTCGTCACGCAACCAAATCGCTTCTCAGTTTTTAAAACCTGTTAGCAAGTTAAAGGTTGAGATGAAGAAGTAACAATAATCCGTACATTTTTTTCATATTGTTGTGTTTGAGGGAGTCAGACACTTTCTCATGCCGTGATGTTCCCTCCTATGTTGTCACTTCACCTCATGACAAACCAAAGACAGCACGAAAATGTGACTCCATGTGAGCGCTCAGACTCTTCACTGTCGTGCTCAAATGTGTCTTTGAGAGACGTCCTTTCTAATTCATGGTCCAGCATCGCTGCGCTGGTCCGAACAGGCAGCCTTTTGAAAAGCAGCACAACTTTCTCGATGAACCTCGAGAAGGACAACGACTTGTGGTTATCGCCTGCTTACGTCGCCTGGCGCAGCTTCATTTCAGTTGGAGGATCAAGTCAGAAAAGATTCTGAATGAACTTTTGGCCTCCCGTGTGTCTGTGACCGAGACCAGACTTCTCAAGGATCTGAAATCTGTACCGTTCGACTCCACAAATAGAGCGTGAAGTGATCCAGAAAGACTGAACCCAGTTCAGCGGTTATCACAGAGCCTTTTATATCAGACCAAGCTGAAAGATCCTCATCACTGCGCAAAGATTTGATCATAGTAGAGGACGAATGGCTGATTTACTGTTAATTTTCAGCAATGTACTGAATGAGAAACCTTTTCTATATAAAATTTCACATAAAACTGAAATCTAGCAATTATTTGGGCTCAGTTTCATGACATAGGCAGTTTTTTTATGCCACATTTTTTCAACATCCTTCGGCCTTAACGAGAAATTGTTGTTGTTGGTTACATTTTTACTGTCGTGTCTGTTTTTTCTTTTGTTTTCCATGAACTCTGTTCCTGTTCCCTTTTACACCGTGTCATTAAATTAGATCAGAACATACTTTCGCTGATTCTTTGTTATTCTTCATGGTTCACTTGGGTTTCGTTTTTGAGGTCAGCGTGTAAAACCGGTCCGATTAAGATCTTACCTGCATGCGGCTGAGTCCGTATTGAGTAGTTTACCAGCCAGCTGCAGGTTGTTGGACATAAACAGTCAATCTGTGGCTGAGCTCTTTGTCTGCAGGAAGTACAGCAGCAATGGTGAAACTGGAATATTTCGAAGCACCAAAGAAACGCGCTTATTTCGTAGTCTTGTGAGTCGACCATCTGTTCTGTGTGTCTGCAGCCGAGAACAAGCCCATCTGGATGCACGCAGAGGAAAGAGAGGAAATGAGCAAGGTGAGACGATTTCTGAGCTCTGAGAACAAAACTTTACCACCGAAAGCAAACCATTTGCTGGAAAGTGAAATCTAATCCTCCTTCAGGGCGCAACATGTTGAATAAACACCCAGAATAATCCTCAGAGGAAGTCCGATGTGTGTAAACACAAGAGAAAATGCTGTCAGTCCGGTTTCAGCCTCCACGCCTCTCATGTTTTTCTTCCTTTTCTTTTATTTACTTCCAGGGCAAGCACAGAGACAACACTCCCTACGGAGAGTACGGTGGCTGGTACAAAGCCTGCAAAGTCAACAGGTGAGGCAGATAAGCACACCTTTATTGCCAGAAAACAATGACCTTAATTTCTCTTTCGTGATTATAAAATGCGTACAGAGGACAAATATGATCCTATCTGCCTGTGGGGTCAAGGCTCGAGTGGCTGTACTGGTATACTTATGGCCTGAGTTCACTAAAGAAATTAACTTTCAGCTTCAGATTTCATGTTTTATTGACAGTGCAAGATAAAAAGTTCCTTTTTTGTCACCTAATGCTTCTGATATCTGCTCTAAATACATGTGTGTGTCTGTTCCCCACACAGCCCCACAGTCAACACCACCTTGAAGAACCTGGGGGCCCTGTACCGCCGCCAGGGCAAGCTGGAGGCGGCCGACACCCTGGAGGAGTGCGCCGTGAGGTCTCGCAAGCAGGTCAGCGGCGTCTCGTGGCTCCGAAATTGGCAGTTTTTCCTGCATGTGGAGAACTTCCAAGATCCTGTTGCTTCTGAAATCTGCAAGACTGCTCCTGGTGCTAGGACAGCAAATCTCATGATATTTCTTTCCCTTTCCCTACATTGCTATGGATCCAGAGCAACACAGTAAGTGGCTTGTCTCTAACTGATAGCCCTCACAGAGCCTCCACCCCCCCCATATCCCCTAACATCACTCCCATCTCACAAGCTCACAGTCACTAAAGAGGTTTACTTGTCATTATTTGTAGCTTCAAGTGCATTAAAAAGACTGGAAACAGTAAAATCACTTTAATCCCCCCCCATTTAGCTTTACACCCACACGTTACACTCGCTGAGGCCTCCCTCGCTGCCACCTCTCACTGTTCACGGTCTCTGTGTGTCACGCTCACCAGGGCATCGACCCCATCCACCAGTCTCGTGTGGTGGAGATCCTGAAAGACACAGAGGGCGACAGGCGGAGGAGCAGGGACAGCCTGACCAGCGTGAAGTACGAGAGCGGCTCCGAGACCGGCGAGGAAGTGAGTATGGGCGTGGAGTGGAACGGGGTGAGTACAGATCCACTTTATCCGAGTCAACACGCGCCAGTGGCCTCTGGAACAACCAGGCAGTGGTGCCACAGAGAGGATGGACTGGTTCAAGTGCACGCTGACTGGGACCAGTCACTGAGTGCAGACTGCGGAAACAGGAACTGACTCCGATAAGTTGAAAACTCTGAAGTCACTCGCATGACCCAGAACTCCAAGTTCAGATTGTGTCACGGTGTGAACAAACAATCTCTCCTCTTTAGGAAATAACTTTATTTCCAAGCTTTCAACTCCAAAAGCGCTTTTATATTTCTAGTGAATCATACTGCGTTCAAACTGCTGTTTTGCTTTTTTAACTGCAATTCGGCAACAGGATTTAGAGATTTTTTTACATAATAAATACATGACGTACAGGCACAGATATTTCTATCAGCTGGAGTGGCAGCAAAAGTCTGGAGTCTGTATTTATTATGTTGTTGATAAATTTTATAACGCTCATTTCTTATTGCTTACTATTTGAAGTGGCTCCCAATTGGCAGGAGTGTGTTTGGCTGCCCTCAGTGAACTGCATGCGTCCCAGTCCATCTTCTCTGCACCGCGTTTTCCTCTGAGGTCCACCTGGACAAGTCCCTCTTCGACCAACCAGAGAGCTGATTGAGTGTCTTGGCATGTCACCCTCTTGTATTCGACAGCACCTCAGTTTCCTTTGGACTGCGTGTTTTGTTGCCTTTTTGTTGACCGTTGCTTGGCAGTGAAGTCAAATGTCTCGTTTCACTCCATGCTTGTGTTGCATTTGCTTCGGTAACCATAAGACACAAGCTCAGTCTCTGGCACCCTGACACGATTAAATATTTATCCGCCCGCGTGGGACTCTCAGACGGGCCGTATCTGAATCACTGGGAGGACGTCTCGTGTTTCCATTGCGAAGCACCGCTGACTCGATCCCTGATAACCTCCCAGCTCGTTTCCCTGCTACAGTAATCTGGGCGGCGACAGAAACGCAGCAGTTGGCCCCGCTGTTTTGATTGCCTCATTACAACGCTCCACTCTACCTTCTGTCTGATTCTCCCAGACGTGCAGTTCCATCTCTGCACGGTTTCCTTTTGGCCTTTGACACCCGTCGTCTTTGTCATCGGAAAGGTCAGACGGACACCATCAGCTTTTCGCGTCCCTCTGGTGAGCTGCATTAGAACCAGAGGGCGTCATTGTGCAGGAAGCCTCATCTGAGCCTGTGCCTTCCCCCCCTCTCACTTATGTGCAGCCACACCCTTCACTGCACCAACCCAGTCCAAACATGCATGTAGCAGTGGCAGTCTGCTCAGCGCACACAGCAAGCCGCGGCTACATTTATTTGCTTGACTGAATGTGTGAGTAGTTCTCAGGTTTTAGAGACTTTGTCGCACTTTTTATTCCAAACATCACAGGTGTCAGAACCAGATTGTGGAGAGCCACTGCCGAGCTTGTTGTTTTTATGTTTTCCTGCTCAAACAACCCCAGATGTGATGAATGTGTCACCAGCAAGCTCAGCAGGAAGCTTGTTAATAAGTCATTCATTACGATCAGTTGTGTGGGATTCGACAACGCCGGTGTAGGTGACGAGTTGTAACGATAGATCGATGACAATATAACAGCATTTTGTTGTAATCAGTCAAAGGCAAAAGTGACATCTGAAGCTGCAGATGTCTGCAGTACATATTCAGTCCAGCTTCTAAATGCTAAAGCTGCTTGCCATGCATCATATGTCCAGCCCTAACACGCACACTAACGGGCTGTGCCCCCCCGCCCACCTTCAGGTTGCACACTGCTAAGAGATGCCTGTTAACCCTGTCGTGCTCGCGCTCACCAGAGTGAACGGTGTTTGTTTTCGGAGCTTCTTGCGTGAATGGGAAAGCTTCGCGTGCATAACACCGAGTTCACCGCAGCTTAAGTAACGGCGCTGCATGCTGGTCCCGGGCGCACCTGTCTGTGTGTGAGGCGTGTGACGGCATGCGCAGGATCGCTGGGTGTGCGCTGGCATTTCATGGTCCCCCCCCCAAAAGTGGAAGTAAAGCCACTGAGCAGCAAGAGGAAATGTATTTGTGATGTCTTTGTGGGTTATCCTGATTGGGACGGCTAATCTCAGGATCATGTGACCTAAAGTTGAACCAGATTCATCCATTCATCCATCCATCCATCCACTCATCTACTTGTACAACCACTAGAAGAAAAATGGTTAAGAAAGTGCCGCCTGCTCCCGTGCAGGAATTTAATCAGTGCTTACGTCATGAGCGTGTCAGAGCATTTCCTCTCCTTTTACAAATATGCCGGAACGTGACCGCATCCGTCGTCTCTTGTCTCAGACGCTCCGAAACGCCGCCGAGGCCACGGAGGTCTGCCGCAGACTCGGGATGCAGTATTTAAAAGCGAGCCTTCTGTTTCATGATTAAATCATGTAGTCGGGACCCATTTAACGGCCCCTTCCCGGGAACTCATTTTAGTCGGCGCCGCGCCAGCGGAGGAACACCAGCGGTGAGACGTCGGCTGTCAGCAAGCCGGTGGTCGTGTTGGGGGTTAATGAGCTCCGTGTACGTGTGTTTGTGTTCCTGTGACGCTCTGTGCATGCGAGCCTGCAGCGCCCCCCCTTGGCCGTGTTGCCTGCTTAGTTTGCATGCTCTCCACTCGTCTTTGGCCTTCTCCTCCCCCTTTCCTTCATGTGTTTGTCACTAACCTGCTTCCTCGTTGATTCCTCATTGCCATGACAACCAATCAGCCTGTCAATCAAGTGTCCCCCCCTCTCTCGTTCAGTGGACTGTACTCCCCCCTCTTGAACTCTCACTCCACACGATAAACTTGGGTGGGTCTCCGACGCGCCGGGGCAGAAAGAATAGACGAGGATATTAGTTGATTCAAACAAACTCGGCAGTATTTTTTCCAACGTTTACTTTGTCATCACATCGATGTCAGGCTTTAGTGTTTTATGTCATGTGTCAGCGTCGGTAGGAGAGCTCCGAACGCTCCCGTTTCTGTGCTGGTGCTGCAGATGTCTTACATCTGCAGTGCACGCTCACTGACTGACGCTGTGGGCCAAAATCAGTTTTTTTTGGCACCACAGGAGCAATAAAAAAAAAAAAGAAACGAAACAAGAGCTGAGTCACTGTGCCTGCAGCCACCAGCCTGCTGCATCACTGACCCGTTTGTTGGAGCACTGCTTCTAAAGCAGCTGGGAGTTTTTTCAAGGAGAAATGCAGCATTTCACTCTGGTGTAAAACTTTGTGAAGGATGTCCACACGCGCAGTGTCTCTGCTGCATGTTAAGACCTCGAAGCTCAGCGTCAGAGTAGGTGTGCAGCGCAGGAAGTCCGACCCAGAGCGCTTAATCTTACGATGTGTGCCCTTTTTTTTTGTCTCTTTCTCTCTTTCTCTTTTATCAGGCCTAAGCCATCAAGATTCCCCCCTCCATCCTTCTCTCCTTCCCCAACACAATAGCAAAAGGATGTGTGTTGTCGTTCCCTCTGGCCTTCTCTGTCCCATCCAAAACCAACAGCTCTCCTACCATTCGTGGTGCCCGCCTGCGGCAGAGACTCAGAAAAGCCCCCCCACCCCCACCCCCCTCTTCTCCTCCTCCTCCTCCTCCTGGCTGTCACCTCTGTCCCTCCTCTTCAGCTGACATCTGCTGGGACGTTTGGTCTTCTCATCTCCGCCCTTTCTCTCTCTCTCTCTCTCTCTCTCTCTCTCTCCTTCACTCTCCTCTCACTAACCCGTGTTGGAGACGTCACTTCAAACTTTCATCTATTAGCATTTAAAAAAAAAAAAACAAGAAACCTTTGTGTGTGTAATCTTTCCCCGTAAGGGAGCCACTCACACATTTTTCTTCTCTCTTCAGCACCCATTCGTAGTTTGTCACCAGAGCGTCGTACATCTGTTTGGGTAGTTAGAGGCGCAGAGGGTGACATGTTTTGTTTGGGGGTTTTTTTTTGGAAGAAGGCAGAACAGAGATGCGAGTGTGTGCTCCAGACTTCACTCCAACTCAGTCCCATCAAAAGTCCCTCTGTAGAATCAAGATGTTCCACAGCTGCTCTGCTTCGGTTTCACTTGAGCACTCGTAGCCCACAAGTGAACGTTCGCCTCAGAGCTTCCAACCCGGTGCCTGTATTTAGCCATGAAAGTGTTACTCCTTAATTTTCTTCTTTTAACAAATAATTTGTTCGGCCTTTATTTGCATATCGTGTTTCTAACAAAAGCCTGCGATCAAATGGTACTGTATCGTTGGACACGCTAACTAACATCTTGTAGCCATGCCAGTGATGAACGAGAAGGGAGTGTTGCCTTTTGTTTGTTGTTGTTTTTGTTTTTTTTAATAGATGTATTTCCTTTTCATTTTGTATGACATTGTTTACATTTTTCTATTCCTTTTTGATGATTTCCTGGCTGAATATAAAGGCAGTCGCTTGTCAGTGACCAGAAACACGAGGAAGGCTGAAGCCGACGGTTAATTGGTGGGATCATGACTGGCCGTTGTTGCCATGGTAATTCATGTCGGAGTCACTCTTGTCCTTGGTAGGATGGAGCGCTCACAGAGGCTCCGCGCTGCCGCAGTTTGTACTCGGTAACCTGCACTCACAAAGGGAATGATGGCGGCAGCGCAGAGAGTGAGCGGAGCACAAATACAGGCCTCAGACAAGTCACTAAATAATAATGAGAAATTTCAAAATAATGGACACAAACGTGCTGAATTGCCTCGATCTGTTGGTGCAAGAGTAGAAGCTTTGATTTCCCAGGCGTCTGGACTCCCCACTAGTGTTAACGTGTATTCGTGTATGTTTTCAGTGGTACTGTCGCAGTGCCCGGTCCGGCTACGGATACTGTATTTTGAACACGAAGCTAAATGGAGTGTGTTGCCTTTTTGTTTTTTTCTTCGTTTGTTTTTCTTACACAGATGTTTCGCAAGTGAACATTGTCACGTCGGTGAAGAATCATGTGTTTAGGCACCAAGCGTACAGTGTTTCCTCCAGATCCCAACCTGCTATTTCAGATGTCTAAACTAACTGAATGTAAACGACTTTACCATCTTGGAAGTGTAATTGTAAACTTTATGGATAGATTCGACGAGTGCATTCACTATATGGCTTTTTCAATATGCGACTTGCCTTGATTCTTCATTCCTTCCAACAAGTACCACCTATACTTCTAATGCAATGCCGAGCTAAAGAATCAACTGTGTTCATCACATGAATATTGCAATATTGTTGTGTTAGTGGAATGCTTATTTATTGAACTGTCTATTCTCGACATATATATAGTGTGACTTCAGTTTCCTCAAGTGAAAGAACATTAATGGTAAGGTCTATAAGCACTATCTTAGTAAGTAGGACTGCATTATATATTTACCATTCTGCATTGTGAAGATGATTGCATCAACACTTGTTGGTATTCTCAAATAAAGTTTTTCATTTGTGGCGTTTGTGTTTTTCTCTGCACGGGAAGTTGAACCGGAGGAGAGTCACGCTGCTGCAGCTGGTCGCCAGGCAACCGTGATCTCGTTTTTGGTTGGCTCAACCCTTAGTTTTGCTCACAGCTCCTCCTGCTGGCGAAGCAGCGGTACTGCACGACAGCGACCAGAGGAGTGAGAAGAGGCGCTTTGGGTTCCCCAAACAGGGTTGTAACGATGAGTGGCTGGATGGATTAAAAATGGATCAATTGGCAGGTTTTACCTCAACAATACTCACACTGATACACTTTGATTAGTCCTCCGAAGTGTCAAGAGTTTTGGTTCAAACCAACAGTGCTCCAATGACTCAGACAATGACCCCCCCCCCCATATTGTTACCAACTCTTGGCAATAAAATAATCTTCGGCTCTTCATATTATTTCAATGTAGCCTATCGGTGGGTAAGTTGATGTATTGGCCACAACTGTGTATGTGTTACGTGACTGATTCTGCGTTCATCATTCCACCTTAATTCATCTGGCTTACAATTGATTTTGTTGTGTAGATTGTGTGATGAATTGTGTCCCCCTCCCCCACTTGTTTCTGTCAGCGATTAAACCTCAAAAATTTGAAAAAGAAGGAAGCCCCCTCCCCCACTGACACTCCTGTGTCCCCACAGTCGATAATGAAGTGTATAAAAATCAGTTATCCTAAATATATTGCAGCTAAATACATTTTTGTATGACCGGCGTCGTGCTGTCCTGTTCAATAACGACCAAATCATTCCAGCAGACCTCCGCTGAACAACCTGGAATGTGAACAACTGTCCAGGACCAAACCATTTGGAGTCACTTTACTGAGTGTGTGTGTCCATGTGTCCCCGTGTCCCCGCAGGACGGCAGCGGCGCCCTGCAGCGCAGCGGCTCGCTGGGGAAGATCAAAGACGTGCTGCGCCGCAGCAGCGAGCTGCTGGTGAAGAAACTGCAGGGCACCGGACCGCCGGAACCCCGCAACACCAAGTAATGGCCGAGGAGAGCCCCGACTGATCACTGGACACGAGCACTGTCCAGAAAGGTCTCGCGTTGGACTCGGTGTCCTTCCGCTCATTGTGTTTTTCTCCCTGCTTTCTCAGCATGAAGAGAGCCGCCTCCTTGAATTACCTGAACAAAACCAGCGATTACACGTTCCAGGTGAGGAATCGTCGCGTAGTTTCACGCTGTTTTCCGAAAAGATTGTCACTCGGGCTTGAATTCCTCCCGTTTCTTTTTTTTTTTCGCCGGCAGAGTCGAGGCGGCAGAAACTTCAGGGAGAGCCGGGGTCTGAGCTCCAGCACCGTGGACCTGTACACTGGAAACTGAGCTGCAGGTGGACCCAAAGATGCTCCTCCCCCTCTGCCGCGCGCTCTCTGCGCCGAGAGCATCGTCCGCAACACTACCAGACAGCGTCTGACCCAAAGACCCCGCCTCCCCCCCCCCCCCTTCACCTCACTCACCATGATTCCCCCTTGTTAATGAAACATGATTTTGGTGTTTGTGTTTTTAAATGAAAGCCTTCCTCCGACGAGTCGCTGCGCTGCCTCAGTGCCTCCCAAACATGGCTAATGAATACCTCACCCCCGCCCTCCCGTTCTTCATGATCACTGTGACTCTGCACTTTGAGGTCGTCCGTTGCCATAACGTCGCCCGTGCTGGTGTGTTTCTCCTGTTTATTCGTGATTCTGTGTCTTCCTGTGCCATTTGATTGTCTCATCTCTGCAGGTTGGACCCTTGTAAATACATGATTGCGTGTAGGTTTAGTGCTCGATAGATGATAGAAGAAAAAGAAAACACGTTGGGTTTAAATGAGAGAATGTAAAGCTGAAGATCCTTTTATTTTCCTTTTAATGGTCATACTTTGCCTGTTGAGATTGTTGTGCTGTGGGAGGTGTCGGTCCGAGCTTCTGGAAACAGGGTTAATCCTGCTGACGCGTTTTGACTTGTGACACTATAAATGTACCAGTGAACAGCTGCTGCTTTCTGATTGACGTCTGTTGTTGTTGTTTTTTTCCCCCTCTTGTTTTTATTTTTATTCCCCTCATTTGCTCGTCTTCCATCTCAGTGACAGAAGCTCTTGGAAACCACAACAATGTCTCACTCTGAAACAAGAGCGTACTTGTAAATAAAAGCGGGGGGGGGGGCTAAGCTGATCACACTGAATGACCCCTGGTGCCATGAGACTCGGCTGCAGGTGCGAGCAGCCATACGCGAGCGCACCTTCTCATCATGTTTACAGTGATTTATCACGTGTGACAGTAGAGGTTTGGGTTTTTTTTGCACAAGCGTGTCTTCTGTCTTCGATCAGCAGGTTTTAGCGAAACCACTTTAAAAAAACTGGAACATGTCATTTTTTAAGAGTTAGATCAAATTCCTTCACTTTCGCGTCTGTTCTTTTCCTGATTTGTAATGTATGAAGCAGATTCGGATCACGGGAATAAACTCAGTGTGTGTCTGTCCAATCAATCATGTACGTCTGATGTGGGTGCAGGAGGGATAAAACTGTCTGTTTTTTTTCCAGAGCTGTTAGTTTCCAGGACATATTTTGTACAGCACTGACATTTGCAATCAAACCTTCAGTGTTTTGGGAGAGGCCACATCCAGTCCTGTCTGATATGATACAGTAGAAAACAGGTAACTCAACATGAGGTTCAGAAAAAGAAAATAAACCCCAGCTCTCTAAGCATTATGACCCTTTGTCCACAAGGAGGCAGTGTCACAACACAAAACAAGGTAC
>JASSRZ010000014.1:5323493-5338187 GCA_032164315.1 Malacoctenus gilli | reverse complement strand
TTGGTGTCGGGATTCGCCGCCCCCCCCCCCCCCCATCCCTCGCGTTTCCGTTTCGTTGGGCAGATGATGCTGACGTGCAGGTCGAGCTCCTCGCGGTGCATCGGCGTCCAGCCCGTCAAGCCGCTGCAGGCAGACGAGAGTTTTAAGACTCCGCAGTCGAAACGTTTCGGAATAAAAGTCTTTGGGGGGGGGATGGGGGGGGGGTGTTCTCACTGGATCCGAGTATTTTTAGGCCTGGTTTCATACCCGCCTAGCAGTGAGTATTGGCACACGCAGGGAAAGCATCCACTCGTCGACTCCGAGCGTTTTTATAGAAGTTTCCCCTGAAATAAATCACCTCGCCGCATAGTTTCCATCTTCACGTCTTGCTTGCAGAACTGCAAACTTGCAGTCTGGCCAGTAACTGGACCCGCGTCTCCGTCAGGACACGTTACAGTTTCCCTCCTATTGACATGATCCCTTCTTGGGGTTTTTTTTTCTTTCCCCGGGCAACTCTGGAAACCCCCCCCCCCCCTCTAAAATATCACAACAGTGTATCACAGAGAAGCTAGAAATGAAGGGAGCAGATTTGAACCGCCAACCGTCGGTTCATTTGATTTCCAGCTCCACGCATCGAGATGTTGTCGGACGTCACCGCCCTCTTGCCCCCCGAATCACCGTCTCCACGGAGGACCAACACAACACGCAGGGCGACAATAGGCGGCTCTGTGCAGGTGCAGCCAGCCGACACGCGCTTGTTGATGACGGCGTTTCCTGTGCTTATCTGGCCCGGCGACGACAGATAGAAATGGCCGTGTTGTGTCTGACAATCGACAATGGCCCCCTCCCTCCTTCCTCCCTCCTGCACCAGACAACAGAGGAAGTGGATGTTTTGTGGCCGCCGTTTCCTCCTGTCGTTACGTCAGAGCCGACGAGGGACACCCCCCCCCCCCCTCCCCGGTGCCCCCAAACCCACCCACCCGCTCGCACGCCGGCCCGCCGCCAAGCTTTCACCGCTCCCCTTTGTGCGCTCGTCCAGGTTAGCGTCCAGACGGAGGGATGCGGAGCCGTCTTTCCTCGCCCCGCGTGGTCCGAGGTTGTGTTTGTGTCAGGGCTGCAGGCGCGCGCCCCCCCTTCCCTCCCCTCCCAGGGGGGGTCTGGGCAACAGGCCGTTCAAGGCCGCCGGCTGTTCGCCTGCGGACTTCCCGTGATGCAGATGTTGACCTCCTGCTTTGAGTGCCACTGGAATTCAGAGACCACGTAAACACAGACGAACCCCAGAGGCTTCTATACGTCCATATGTCTGTTTGTAAGTGGGGGGGGGGGTTAGGGCGGGGGGGGCGTCTGTGCACCTGTGGCTTCATTCCTGCTTGTGTATTTTAAGAGCAGCGTCTTTATCCGCGCTGGTATTTGTCCGACCGCGCTGCCGCTCCCCAACGGCCGTCCTCCTTTTAAAGTGGACCCGGTTGAAGTAGGTCAGTGCAGCTTTGTGCAACTTCAGAATCCAGATTTGCATTTTTACAGCCCCCTTCTCTCCCCCCCACCCCCTCCCCCCTCCCCCCTCCTCCACCCAGTCGTCATCCTCCTCTCTCTGTCTCGTTCTCATGCATGGCCGATGATGCTTCACCCCGGGATGAAATTTTCAGTGAGCTCATCGCTGCTGCCAGGAAGCACAATGGCGCCGTCACCGAGATGATTCCAGCGTTCCCGTGGATCCTTTTTTTTTTTTTTTTTTAGCTTTCCTGCAAATCATCCACGTTATATTTCGGCCTCTTTTTTCCAAACAAGTTCCGCAGTTTTTCTTTACCGTTCCGAGCCGCGGCTCAGTTCGCCGTGTACTTCGGCGCGTTTTTTGCGCCGTGACCTCACCGGGACGCTTTCATCCTCCGCCCGCGGACGGTTTCCAGGCAGCCGCCTTCCTCGGCCCCCTTTTGTGTGGGGCCAAAACACCCCCCCCCACACACACGCCGCCCCACTCCTCCACCTCTACCTCCTGTCATCTCAGAGGAAGCAAAGAAAAGGTTGCAGTGAAAGCTACACCTCTGCCTCCCCCGCAACCTCCGCAGCCAGCGGCAGGTCGGGTAACAGGGAGCCTCGGGTGAACCTCCTTTTGCTGTGGCGCGAAGGGGGATAAAGCCGCCGTCTGGCTCCCGCTCGGCACCGCGATGTCGATAAAACGGCGAGAAATCCCCCCCGTTGCGTTTCACGCCTGCTGCCTGTTTTCACCCCCACAGACAAGTCGGCAGAAGCGACGCCAATTTTCCCGTCGTGTCGACAGACTTGCTAAAATGTCACGAATTGTCCCGATCATCATCGAGAGTGAGACGCTGCTTTGCCGCGAATAAACATCCGGCACAAACCGGGTCGACTGGACTGGAGCTCGATGTCCCGGCACCTCTGGCACCACAGCTGGATGGCCCCGCGGCACGCAGCTGTGAAACCTGCCGACGCGGCGTGAAACACCCAAACAAATTTGTCGGCAAGCGCGTGAAGTGCACGTTGTTGCGGGGAAGCTTGTAATGAACGGGTCAGATTACTAAAATCGCAGTAAGCAGCTTTAGAGGCCAATTAGGTTCATTTTCAGGCTTTCTTTCTGATTCTGTGCTTTCTCCTGAGGAGCCAAAGGCAGAGGAGGCGAAGCTTTTTACGCTTTATTATCACCACGTTAATGAACTTAACCTCGACATTTTGTCGACTCTTTACCTCATTGTCAAACATTCTTGTGTTTTTGGACAAATACTGAGAGAAACACTTTGTCCACTTGAAGGGTGCGTTCCAATTCCTTCCTTAACCCTCGTTGCTCCCGCGAGGTGCAAGTGCCGTCCCAATTCATAGGAAGTTAAGTTGAGGAGGAGGAGTTGAGTGTGGGACACCTACCTTAAAAGTGAGGCTTACCCAGAATGCATTGCGTTATTTACAGTTAAAACGAGTGAGCTACAAATGTATTTTCTTTGGTAATTGATATAAATACTACAAAAAACTTCGTATTCTCTTAGTTTAGGCGCGATTTATGGATTAGCTACCTCATTGTTGCTTAAGTTTTTTTATTTTACGATCTTTTGTCAGTAGCGGCCTACAGTGGTACTGTTGCTTTTGTTGCTATGGCTACGGCTGCTTCTCTTCGGGCTTGATGGACCCAACGCCGCTTTGGCGTAATGCCCCCTATCGACCGAGGAAGTATCTGCATTTACGGAGTGTCCCGTTTCTCGCCGTTCACACTTGGTTTTGAGGGTTAAGGTTGAGGATTGTGGAAGAGAATTGGAATTGGGCCTTCGTTCCCAAAGAGTGACAAAGTTTGTATCATCGTGACAGAATTCGACGAATGAGCTTCGCGAGTCTTGTCAGGCGGCCGCGGATACACTTGATGGTAACTCGCCAAAAAGAAGGTGCTCATGCATTAAACATGCGCGACTATTCATAGACTTTCGCACAAATGTTTCTCGTCTCTAACAAGGGGAGAGGAGTTGGATGTCCTGCAGCCCCCCCCCCACCCCCACCCCCCCCTTACCTCCTCCTCCTCCTCCTCCCGTTTGATCTCTCCTCCGCCGGCAGTGGAACTCTCCGAAACTCTGCGCCCGTTTTCAAAAAGCATTAAACATGAGCGCCGCGACTCCCTGAGCGAGGAAGCGCCGAGAGTCGCTCGCAGGAGGTGCCGAGCCGCGTTGGAGCTCGCGCGACGTGGCCGATCCTCCCAGCGCTGCCGGCCTCTGCTCCCCCCCCGCCCCCCTTTCCCCCCTCCTGTTTCCTTTGGTAAATACTCTCATTCACAAATTTACTCTCGGGTTCGTTGCCGCTCGGCCGACGAGTCTCTGATGTGTCTGCTGGCTTTCTTCCGTCGCCCCTTTGTGCGCAGTTTTGTGGTAAATCCGACATGATTGTGCGGCTTGTAATGAAGGCAGCGCTGCCCTGCGGCTCTGGACTGTTTTATTAAGAATATTCCCTGAGTTTTGAAAGTAAAACGCAAACACAAGAGTAGACTTTGGAGAGAATTCGCTTTTCCTCTCTTTTCTTTTGATGATTAAACAACCGTGATGAAAAAAACACCTCAAGGAGCCTTTTTTTTTTCACGTTTCAACAGTTTCGTCAAAGCAGAGGAAGTTTCTTTTCGCCCCCTTTTGTCTCCACAGAGGAATCTAATTGACACGTAGGTGGCACCAGCCGCCGCCCCCTCTCCTACGCCGCAGCTGGAAGCCGCCCCGGCTGCACGCGGCAGTATTTCAGAGAAACCTTTACGGCGGTCTCGTGTCGGCGAGGTGGTCCGTCTAAGAAAAATGGACGCAGGGAAAGAAAGGGGGCCTGATGACGAGTGTGAGGAGGTAATCCGGGCAGCTGGAGGACATCAGGGAGGCTGGGAGGAAAAAGACGAGGTCAGGGGGGGCCGGAGACAAGCTGAGGCCCCCCCCCCCCCCCCCCCCCCGCTCAGGTTTCCTCACAGATGGACTCTAACGAGCACTAACCTGATTCAGAGGGAGGAAGAGTCGCCCCGGACGGAGGTGCGAGGCCCCCCCCCTCCGGTGGGAGCCTGATGAACGATTGGGGGTCAGGGTCACAGCGAGGAGCCATTTGCTGCTCATTGAGTCCCCAGTGGCTTCCTGAGGAGGTTACTTTTTTTTGCAAGTAGGTGCTTGAAGACTGACGCGCCGATTTTCTGCAGTTCAGCAAAGTCGTCGAGCTGCGAGCTGAGAGTGATTGTGAGTGATTGGCTGCTTGAGAGCTCTTTTTTTTTTAGCACGCACTGACCTGTCGGTGAAAAAACCCAAACGTGAAGAAAGGTGCGCGATTATATGTATGTTTGCACTTTGAAAGTCGGCGAGTCTTTCATCATCCTCCTTGTTTCTTGCGACTTTTCTCTTGCGATTTTTCTCCCTTGATGACGCAACAGTTCAACGATTCCGTCGAGCGCTCCGCCCTATTTGCTGGACTTCGACAACGGATCCCCAAACTCGCACCTTGCGTCCGATAAATCCTTCTTTTTCAGAACAATCGGGCTGTTTCAGATCAGCCCGAGACTTCTCATTCATTTCAGCTGTCCGTGTGCTCAGAAAGCCTTTGCAGCATTAAAGGGGGGACCGTATTACCACTAATATGTCTAATCCTCGCAGCTAATCCGTGTTCAGCGTGTGTGTGTGTGGGACGGGGGGGGGGGTGACAGACGACTGCCGTCCGTTCCAGCCTCGCACGGGTTGGGAAGCCCCCCCGTATCGGATCGTCTCGTCGAGATCACGCGGCTGTGTGGTTACAGGGTCGTAAACGACGGTGCTAATTACAGTGAAAGGTTGTAAACTACGGTAGTAATCTGTTTTCCTTTTACGGGAGAATTTGCTTTTTGTAATTAAAGAGGGAACATCTCGAAATATCAAAGTTTGTGTCTGTCGTTAACCCCTCGTCTGCTGACTTGGACGGTATTTGTTCAGTTCGTAGACGATCCGCTTTGGTTGGATTTCTTGTTTTTTCAATGAGTGTCTTCGTGGAGACTCGTCGTTGAGATGCCCCCCTCCTCCTGTGTTGCCCTGCGGGGGAATTTGTTCCTTGCGGTGCGTCTGATGTCTCCTGGTCGCCTGTTTTTTATGACGGCGGGCTGCTTTGAGGTGGCGAGCTCCTGAGGTCGCCCCTCAGCCGTGGCCAGATGATTCTGGATGTTTCTGGCCGCGGCCTCTCGATGCCGCCGAGCCGAGAACAAGCGGTTCTTTGAAGGAAAGAAAGAAAGAAAGAAAGAAAAAAAGTGGGCCGGGGAGAAAATAGCTGTAATTGAATGTGAAACCATATGCTTCTTATTTAGTTGGAAAACGCTTCTTTTTTTTCTCCTGGTCGCAGCGTGTCGGGCGCAGCGCTGCCATATTATTCAGCGCCGGCAGTAAACAATGAGGCGCTTCTAGCGTTTTCTGCTGGAACACGAGTGTGTGATGAGGAGCAGCTCTGAAGCAGAGCCTTCATGGGACGTTTTTTCCGCCTTTTGTAAATGAAACCTTATGTTGTCTCGTTTAAGGCTCATTTTTTTAGGCAAGTTATAAACCTCAGGGTTCTTTAATCTTGTACTCGCACCTTTTTTCTTGCTGTTTTCCATAACTGGTGTCTCTCCATCACCTGTGATGGTTCTGAGCACCTGCGTTAAGCTCTCGGTCGGTAGTGTTGAGCAGCTGGCTGCACCGAGCTGACCTGTGACTGAAGGAGGCGGAGGGGAAGGAGTTCATTCGCGTCCAACAGAGCGCCGCTTGTCCAAATAAACCAACAGCTCACCTGCAGAACAAACACGGAACGACTTCACACACTCTTTCGCCGCCGTCCCGTACTTTTCCGCCATTTTTTTTAACGTGGGGGAACGTCTTCTTTGTGCGCTGTCGTCCCACCAAAACACGTTTTGCACAGGAGAGTCGGGTGCTGGCGAAAGAATGTGGGTGTTAAGTTACTGATGTTTTCTTTCATCGAACGTAGCGTGGCAGACTTGTCAGGGAAGTATTTTCAGGGCAGGCGGAGGGTGTGCCGTCAGACCCTTTTGGCGGCGCGGGCGTAGTCGCCGCGATCAGTGGCTCTTTGTTGCTACACGTCGGCCGACGCGCAGCGGCGACCCCCTCGGCTTCGAGCCGTGACCCCCCCCCCCCCACCACACACACACACACACCCGCGCTCGTGCCGAGCCTCACCCGAAGTGCCGGACGTGTCATCCACAGACGGAGCTTTATGATCCCAGGTCAAGAAGCGTGCTTTAACCTCGGGTCCTTGGAAACACTGGCGCTTGTGTGCGACGCGGCCTCTCGCCCCTCAAACAAGCCAAATCTGGTCCTTACAGGGTCATTATCTGATTATCCTCGCTATGTAATTTCAAGCAGGAAACCCCTCCCCCCCCACCTCCCCCACCCCAATCTGAACTGGACGGCAAGCAGAAGCAAAGTTTTGTGTCCAACACGATTCCAAAGTCTGAATGGTCACTTTTCTCTGCGCAGCCTCAGCTTGGCCCTCACGCTGTGTTTGCTTGGACTAAAACGCAGTGTCGGAGTGTAAACACTCAAGATGTGAATTCTTGGGCTCTTTGTGCTGCGACTAAATGCCTCGGTGGAGAGTTTAGTTGGTTGAAACTTCCGCGAAAGGACAGGTGTCCCGCGCGCTGGACGTCTGTCCCTGCAAACCTTCATTTCGATCTGCTATTGAAGCTCACCGTCACTCTTTGGGCTGATTGTGGAGCAGACGTAATTTAGGTCACGCGTCGTCGTCGTCGTACGGCGAGCAACGGGGAAGCTCGGCGGCCGTCGCTCCGTGAGGTCTGCCCTTTGGCTCGAATGGCCTCGTTTCAGCGTCTTTTTTTTTTTTCCAGTGCAGAGGTGTGAGACGGCGAGCGGGCAAGAAAAACGGGTTTCCCGGTGATAAATGGCAGCTCCGTGCTGGAAAAGTGTCTCCTTTCCGACAGCGGATCGGGGGCCCTTTTGTCTTGAAACGCGAGCCGCCTCTCTGCAGCCACCGCTGGCTTCTTGGGGGCGCTGACTTTCAACGGGGCAGAGGGAGGAGAGGGGGAGATTTATGTTACCGGGGGGGTGGGGGGGATGCCTCGGGGTGACACGGAGGGATGAAAAGATCTGGGTAGCTGTTGCTGTCTGTTAAAAGGGATTAGCGTTTAATTAGGCCCATGGTCAAGGATGTGCCAATCAGAGGGTTTTCTTTCTGCTTGACGAGCTGTCTCCTGATGTCCACAGTGACTTGGGGGGGGGGGGTCCAGCGAATGTGTTTGCAGAACTTTGTCCCTTCCGTCTGTCCATTTGCCAGAGTGTCTTTAAGCACAGTCTCGAACCACAGCTACTTTTCTGCAATATACTGCAGCTCTTCCTCTCCAAACAAACCCGACTAAAGGGTCCGACGCAGATTGGAGGCCTGGAGTCGCCCCCCCCCCCTTTAAGCGGACCCCACACTCAGAAAATGGAAATTCCTCCGACAGAACAACCTCATCGTTCTGTCAGGAAAGGCTCCGCCCCTCCCTCCACCCCTCGGCCCTAGTGGTCCATTAGTGCCGACAGCGGAGCCGCGCTGCAGCCAATGTTTATAAGGGGGACCGTGTTCCGTGGGGGGTCTCTCCGCGCCTCTTTAAGTGAGCCGCGCTGTCGAGAAAGCTCCGCAAACTCGCCACGTTCGGGGACGTAGGATTTCCCAGACCGCGGCTCGGCTCGGCTTTTTTCCGCTGCACTCCTGTACGCGGCGTCCTCAGGTGTGCCGTTTGTTTGTGTGTGTAGGAGGTTGGTTGAGTCAGAGGGTAAATTGAGGTGGGAAAAAGCCTCACGAGGGGGGGGGGCGGGCGGCGGTCAGGCACTCTGCATTTATCTTTATGGGTCACGAATTTGACTGCAGTTCACTCTCGACTCGGCCCGTCCGTGAGGAGGGAGGGGGAAACTCGGCCCCGCAGATCCGGTTTCTCCTGCGGGAGTCGGCGTGCGTGATGTCAGCTGACGGATGCAGCCCATCTCATCTGCACCCGCTGTGTCAATGATGGATGCGGGGCGATCGGCTGGGCAGATCGCGCCGGCTCATTGCCGTGGCCGAGTCCCCGGACCGCTGCCTCCGGTGAACTCTGCGTGCACGTACACGCACGCGTGGAGGAGCTCCCGCTTGGCTCCGCCGTGACCCGGCGTGTGCTCAATACATGACAAATAGGTGCCGTCAAGTCCGGCTTTGCCAATGAGTGAAGGCAAGTGTGACTCACAAGATTGAGAGTTTCATTTAAAGGTCTTTTTTTCCACAAACCACAAAAGGGAGGCTGTGTCTTTTTCTTTTTCCCATACGTAAGAGCGCGCTAAATATTTACTCCCCGGCACATCACTTAAACTGCAGCACAATGAAACACTTAACCTGTGGCTGCTGCAGCTGTGTGATCCCGGGGGGTGCCGTGGGAGATGGGGGGGGGGGGGGGCATTGTTGTCAAGGCGTTCCGGAGGCGGTGGGAGTGTGGTTTTTCTTTCCCGGGCTTATTAATATCAGCCATGAGGTCAGACGGATACACGGTCTCGGCTCTCGGGCGGCTTTCGGGGAGGCTTTGATCAGGCGGGCGAGAGAAAAGGAGGGAGTCGGCCGATCCGCTGCCGATGGTGACTCACCGGGACTTGAGCATGAATCCCATTTGTTGGAGGAAAAAAAAGGAAAAAAGAAACGGGAATAAACTCATGTGTGGGAGGGACCACCGCTGCGGGAGCCGTCTTTCGCACAAATTCAGCCATGAACATGTGAGAAATTGCTGTAACCGGAGTTAACCGTGCATGCCAATTAATCAACCGCGACTCAGTCGCTCGGCCCCCTCGGGTTTTGTCCTCAGAAGAGGGGAAAAGGAGCAAAACTCTCCTGGAACTTTAGTTGTATTCCAGCAACCTGCTGCAGCTTCAAAAGGTTTTTGATTTCGGGCCTTCGTTTGGAGGACTTTGGGCCACAGATTTGTGAAAAGGCCAAACGATGTTGCGGCTGATCTCACTGCTCTGAATAACTGGCGCAATCTAGTAAATCTTCATACTTTGGACAGTAACCATGTATTACACTGAATAGAGTAAGTTCAAGTATGGTATCTAAGTCAGCCATAACTCAGTTTGTTTCTGATCATCAGTGCCAGTGAGAAGTATTCGGTGTAATCTGATTATGTAATCATAGCCACCGTCCAAATTGGCTCGGCTCAGCTCGTGTCTGTACTTGCAGCCGATGGCTGCAGCTGTTCGATCGAAGCGTTTCATTAACGCTCCCTCCCAGTGGCGCCGTGTCCGGGCCGTGTGTGTGTGTGAGTGTGAGTGTGTGTCGCTCGTCCCACCGCGTGCAAGCTGCTCTCCATACTAATGTCCGACAGGGTTGTGGAGGAACCGCCGTCCGTCGAGATCTCATTCAGGGTGCTTTAAAAAGGGCGGGAGGAGGGAGAGGGGATCCGGGGGGAGGGGGAGGGGGGGGGGGGCTTTTGCCGGGCTTTGCCGGGCCTGTCACTCTCTCATTGAGGAGCAGAGGAGCGCGCCTCAACACATCTTACTCCGATACAAAGAGAGGCTGTGATGTACATACAAATGAGCCCATAATAGGTGGTTTTGTCACTCAATTCCTTCTTAGTTTAATCTGACAAACAGACCCTCTGTGTGCCGTCCCCCGCGCTCGAGTGTGCGTCCGTGCTCGTTTCACACATCCTTGCTCAAGAGTCTGGTAAGCAGACACTCAACTGCCCCCCCCCCTGCATCATCTTCTCCCTCTATCCCCCCCTCCCTCTAAATCCTGGGAAAAAGCAAAACATTGTTCATTCTCGGCATGTATGACCTGCAGGAGATGGTGTGTAAAGCAGGAAGTAATTAGAGATAATTATTCTGCCTCAAACGTAGGGGGGCGCGGGGGGGGCGGCTCTGTGGCTGCTGCTTCACCCCTGTAGCTGGTTAACCAGCATCTTTACCACGTAATTACAGTTCAGTGAGGCTCGTTGTTCAAGTGAGACGCACAAGAAGTTCTTTGCTGTGTGGAACTGAAAAGGTGCCGGAAGATCTCAGATAAGGGTCTGGTCGTCGGCACCAAACACAAACTCTCGCTACAGTTGCGCTTTCTTAACATCGTTCTGAACTTTGTCAACTCAAAGATTCAGTTTGTTCCAGTCAGTTAATGTCAGAGTGAATGAACGGATCATGATGCAGTCGATAAAACTTCCGACATAAATGGACTTTTAGCAAAATCAAAGTAAAAACAAGTTTGTTGGGTAAAAACTGTGCGGTCACACAAGTCAAATTTTAGAGCACAAATTTAGCAACTCTCTCTTAAGTTCTACGCTATTCAGTCTCGCATTTCTGACATTCGTCCTCATTCATCACGTCCCGCACTCTCTGAGCTCGCAGATGACTCGCAGCGTCTGATCCTTGTGTCATGGCTGAGTCACAGGCCCGATGGCTTGTTGGCGGGTACCTTGGAGGGGGAAGGGTGGGGGGGGGGGAGCTAATTGCCAGGGGAAATGGGCCGGCCTTACAGGGAGGTTTCTATTGTGACGGAGGCAATTAAGTCGGCCTCTTTTATCTGAGCGTCCCCTTTGAAAAGAGACATTGTACCTCGCCGCTCGGTGAGCACTGGGATGGGACCTGGGCCGTTTGCAGCTGCATTCCACCACAGTGCCAAAAGGAGGTGTGTGTGTGGGGGTGTGTGTGGGTGGGGAGCGAGGTGGGGGAATTGTTGGGATGTTACAGACGAGGTGTCCCCGATTGCCTGATCGTGTGGCGTTACCGAGACTTGCCAAGTGAAAGGAACTCTGAGACCAACCTACTCTGGCCTCCATTTGCTGCGACAGATGATTGGTTTGAGCCTTTCGGTTGTTTTATCTCCACAGTGTTTCACCTCGGAGCGAGTTTGCTGCAGTCCGACTCCTTTTTTGCTCAGTAGATGCAACTCGATCTGCGCGACTCCCCCTTTTTTCTTCTCCTCGACCTTGAGACGGCTCAGGGGGCCGTTAAACGGCGCGCCCAGAGCCGAGATTGAGTTTATACCAAGACAGGTTCGCGACGCGTCATCCTGGACGTTTACGACCCGGTCGGTGAGGGTGGGGGGTGGGGGGGCGACGAGGCAGGAGTCTGTGAAGTCCTGCAGCCAAGCATTTACGATGGTCCTCCGCATGTCTGCTCTCCAGTGGAGTGGAAAGGAGGCCACGCAGGGCTGAGGGAAGCCAAGCTGTGCCGGGCCAAGGCAAGAGGAGGAAGCGGTGGGATCCAAGGAGCGGTGGGGGCAGACGCTCTACGCCCCCCCCCCACCCCCCCTCCTCCAGCCCCCCCCCCAACTCCACACTGTGAAAGAGAAACTGACAGCCACAAATGAATTCAACATTTGAATGAATCATCTCTTCATTTGGTGCGGCTAATCCAGCGCTCCCCGCTCCTTTCTCTTCCCCGCTCCCTCCTCCACCCTCCTCCTCCTCCCGCTCCCTCCACTCCATATACCCACGCAGCCCCCTTTTTTTCCTTTTTACCCCCTTCCAAGTATCCAAACTCCTGAAACTCCGGGACGCCTGGAACGAAAATTTCAGCTGTGTTGCGTCTCTCTCCCTCCTTCCCTCCCTCCCCGCTCATCTCCATTTAATTAAAACATCAGAGACAACACGTTGGAGTGTTTTTGGAGTGTGAACAGCGCCCATCTTTAGGGAACATATGGCACTGTACTTCCCTGACCTACTTTTTCATTAACGGATGTGCCCTGCAGGAATGTTGGATTACTTTTGGAGAGATACTGTAGACCCCCCCCCCCCCAAAAAAAACTGGATGAAGCTGTTAATGTATTTGGAGTAAATTAGAGGTTTCCTTTAAGATCTTCATGCGTTTTACTTGAAAACCCCCTCGGGGGGCCGCACAACTTTGCCTCCCTGGTTGACACAATGCACAAGCAATGTTGGCAGTGTGAGAATAGAGAGAATAATGTAGTTGTCGGGTCAGGAGTTCAGATGGTTTGAAGGAGTCTTGAAGGCTGACGAAGTCCTTGGTTCCTCTCAAGGACTCTGCGTCTACATTCAAATGGAGATTTCGAGCCGCTACGTAGTCGAGCGACTGCATTAACGTGTTAATGATTCGTCCTTCATGATGCGTGTCGTCACCTGACGGTGGCGTGGGCCAAGATATTCGTCCGAAGCGTGTCCCTATTGAACGCTGGTGGCGGCGAAAGCATCGGCGGTTCTTTGGCCGCCTCGTACCGCAGCCTCACCCCCCCCCCCCCCCTCGCCCGCCCGCCTTTGCGCCGCTCACTCAAGGAGGCGAGCTTGACGCTCCGACGGCTCTCCCCGTGAATACCTATCATTGTGCCTCGCCTCGGAGGGAACCCTAGAGGCTGGCGTAAGGCACACTGGCTGCGGTTGAGGAACTCGGCGGGGCCAGAGATTAGCAAGGCATGGCAGGATCCCTGATAACTGACACCCTCCGCGCAGGCATCCGAGCCCCCTCTCCCATCCCGCTAAAGACTACAGCCACAAAGACGCCTTTCAGCGCCGGGCACGGTGGCGCTAATCCCCTAAGCACAAAGAGCCGAGCCACCGATAGCATCTAAATAACTCTTCAGTAAATGTCATTTGCCTGAATTAGCTGTATAGTATCTCATGATGGGGGTGGATTGCGAGGCGGCGTGCACGGGAAATATTTGGGCCTGTTGTGATTTTCTCTTGATGCGTCCTTAAGTGCCAGCGCTTAAACAGCCGCGCGGGGCGGTGGCGGCGGCTTGGCTCGCTGCTTTAGGTCCGTTTTAATGGCACGGACGTTGGCGCGGCGTCCAAGACCGACCGACTGCTGGCCCGCTCCGACGCCGTAGACGCGCGGCGGATCCAGCACTTAACATCCGTGGAGTCGATATCGCTCCAGGATTTCCGTTGTGTGAAAAAGGCCTCCGGGCATCACTTCAGCTGCGGGTTTTATTCGGGTCACGAAGCGGTAGATCGAGGTTAGAACGTCTTGGAAGTGAGGGTGAAGAATGAGACGTCAGCTGCACGAAGTTTTTAGTTTTGACAAACATCGAGTTGTAACATGTTTGTATCTGATCAAATATCGCAAGCGACCGCTTCGTGTCTCCTGTCGCCGAGAGAAACCAGCACTCGTGACTGAACAATAACGGCGTCGCTTCCCTCTCGAGAAAAAACACACCAAGAGGGCGGCTACTTGAAGAAAAAAAATAAATTACCCTCAATTGACCTTTGACCGCCGGTGAGGCTCCTTCTCCCCGGCGGATCGCCGTCCTGCCGTGGTTGCTGTGGCAACGCCTGTTGAAGGGAGCGACTCGGATGCGCAAATATGGATGCAGGATGCTGCGGGGGTCCCGAGACGGTCCCGGCTCACCTTTTGCACCGACGACGCGGAGCAGGAAACATCTCGGCGGCGCCGACAGAATCCGATTAGGGGGTGTCATTCCCTCGAAAGTGATGACCTGCAGCCAAAAGGAGATATTCCCTTGAATCTGTTTATAATGCAGCTCACATACCCTTTCTGTGTAAGCCTATCATCCCATTACGGGTGGGGGGGGTTGGGGGGGGCATGTCTGGGTCTCTGTCAGACAAGACCTTGAGCTGCGCAGGGCTACAGATCAATACATCGGGCCGAAACGGAGGATGGAAGCAAACACGGCTTGTGCGCGAGTCGTCCAGGAACCAACGATTTCTCGTTCGGTGTGTTTGTTTTCTGTCTTCTGCTGTCCCGGCGGTCCTGGATGAGAAGAATTTGAAAAGAAAAAAGGAAAAGGGAGGGGGGGGGAGGGGGGTTTACTCACCGCAGTGCCTGGTCCCTCCCTCTTTCAGTTCTCGGGGGCTGACACCTGAGATCTGGGGCCGCGTTAGCCCCCGCAGCCCGGCTTCTGGGTTCGGGCCAGATGGAGAGATAGACCAGACGGTGACTGGACGCCCCAAATGGGTGGGACCGAGGGGCTAAAATTATACATGCAGATACCCTTGTTTTTCCGGCGTAACCCCATCCCTCATTGTTTAGCGTTCCCCTGTGAAGCTGCGGCTGTTCGCCCCCCCCCTCCCCCCCTTGCCGCGAGCGATCGTTTGGGGGCAGCCGGCAACGCAGAAGTCTCACGGCGGATCGGTTACCGACGCTCACCCGGCGCGAGAGGCCGGAGAGAAATCATTAAATCAGCGAGTCTGGAGACAGCGGTCATCATTGATGTGAGGAGAGGCAGGGCTGCTCTTTGTGCTACTGATATTGCAGGGTTTGGGGGGGGGGGGGCGGGAGGGGGCGGGGGGCGGTGGTTTAAAGGTGAGGGTTTCCTTTACATGCT
>JASSRZ010000014.1:5309871-5322096 GCA_032164315.1 Malacoctenus gilli | reverse complement strand
CACGTCAGGGCCGGTTGTTCAAGGCGGACAGACGGGATTGTTGTAAATGGAGGCGCATGAAATGTTTCGAATGAATAAATTTGCATTTAAAGGATATCTTAAAAGAAGGTATTTGGGGGAGAAATAAAGTGGAATATTAAAAATGAATGTCCAGAACTGTAGAAAAGGGAATAAAAAACAAACTAACCCCGGCAAATTTGTGGTCATTCTCTCAAGTAATTAAAAAGAGCGAAGTCGTCGCAGTGTTTTCGCTCCAGGTAAGCAAAGGAATCTTCTCTGTTTAGAAACCTGCTTTGACTCCGTCCTCGTGGCGGCGGGCGCGTGACTTCGTGCGTCTCTCCCGGTGTCACGACATCCAGAGGGCCACAACAGCGATCGCGTTACTCCCCGCGTTTCCGCCCGCCTCCGTCATCGACAAAACACATGGCCCGTCCTGACCGCAGGGGGCGGGGGGACCCTTGGAAACCTCCACCTTGGCTCCCTGCGAGAGCCACGCATCATGTATGTGCTGTATTGTCCCCGGTAATAGCCCCCCCCCCTCCCCTTCCCCCGCCCCCCCCTCTGGCTGGGTGTGCTGGCAGAGACAGAAAAACCCTCCCGCTGTCTTTCTTTCTTTACTTAATCCTCTTATAAATAGGCCACTGTGTCTATTTCACAGGCAATAAAGCAATGTGGCTCTGAGCACGTCAGTCAGGTTCAGGGGGTGAGCCAGGGGTCTCCCCCGGTGGCAGGGCTCTGCTCTTTAAGACGCGGCCATGCGGTTGTCCATATATCTCCCACCGCTGGAAGTACGATCTGTTATTTCGCTTCTCCTCTGCCCCCCCCCCCTCCTGTGGTGTTTGGCTGAGCCAGGATGAACCTTAAAACAGTGGGAAGAAGATAAATGTGGAGCGGGAGTCTGTTGAGGGGGGGGGGTTAGAGAAATAGATTTATGTTGGGCTGCTCGCGGGGGCTTTTACAACACATCGCCGGCGCATCTTTTCATAGATTGTTCCTTGGGGGCAGAGAGAAGCGCTGGGGGAGGGGGGTGGGGGGGGACGAGACGGGCTGACCCGAACCACTCTTGCCCCGGATGAAAGCATTACCCAGCGGTCCTCACGCTCAGCCCGTGAGAGACCACTCCAACGCGGCGCCGCCAGCTACGACGAAACGTGAATCCATCATAGCTGTGGAGGGTTTTTTTTTTTGGTGGCGGGGGGGGTGGTAGGAAGGATGAATAGATGGTGGTGTTTACACCTGGATTGATTCATCCACTCCTGCACACGGTGCCAGGAGGCATCGCGCCGCTATCGTCTTTACAATGAGTGCGAGGAGTAAATTAATGAGTGAAAATCCCCCTTTTTCACAATGGAAATACTCGAGTACCTGCAGGGATGGAAAAAATAGAAACTCCCGCTTGTGTTTTTCAGTGTGCTGATGGCTAACATCCCTGTTCTCTCTCTCTCTCTCTCCCCATGTCTGATTGGACGCTGCTGATGCTCCCATTTCCATCAAAGGTAAGCGCACGTACATTTTGCCCTCTGCAGCACTGGCACATTTACTTTGAGCCGATTTCACAGCGAGCCTCAGTGTCACATGGCTACTTTTTGTGGGGGGGAAAAAATAAGACAGTTCGCCGGATCCTCGCAAGTGTTCGGAAAAAGTGCCGACCTTTTTCGCGAGGGGAAGAGGGCTGTTGGAAAATATCGACACCCTGGAGTGTTGCAGCAGCACGTTGCAGGAAGTGCATCGATTCCCATAAACGGCATTGATTTTAATCTCCAGCGTCATCTCTTTGCTAAGAATCCTTGTTTTGGGGTAAAATTCAGGGAAAACGTCTCAAAAACCTTCAAAATCTATTCAGCGAAACACTGAAACTGAAGTGGGATGGTCCACCAAAATATTGTTACCGGGGTGTCACCACAACAAGCGACTCGTCAGAGCGGAACAGAGCGATTACAGACACGAGAGGCGGCGTCGTTTCATGTGCAAATGAAGTCGGAGTTGATGTTGCGCGATGAAGTCGGCGCTCCCGTCTGATTTCTGGCTCGGTGAAGACGCGTTTTGTGTTCCAGCCTTTTCTCGAGTCGTTTCGCTGCCGCGAAGCTGTCGGCACATAATCTCACAATTAACGCTTTTGTTAACGGGGGAGTTTTTTTGCATGATAATAGACGAGTTTGGCGTGTTTGTACGAATGCTCGAGTCTCGGGAATTGTTGCCTCTTTTATATTTATACCTAAATTCGCCTGTGACTGACTGGAATCACGCTGAGGATGAAATGACTGCCAGTTATGAAGCGAAAACACCACCTCTCGGTGGCACCAGATGGCCTTTAAAAGCCAATTTCTCTGTTAAAAAGGGTTATAATGTTGCACACAGAGGTGGTCATCAATATTTGTGGGCAGTTTGCCCTTTACAGTGTGTTCATGTTGCCAGATTGTGAACCCCAGAACAGTCCAGGCTGTTTGTCATGCGCGAAGGGGGAAATGAAAAGTGACGAGACGGCAGAAGCGTCGCAAAAATATCCCAAACGCGCGCTGTGGGAGCCCTGATGTGGCAGCGGCTCCGCCGCCGTGTCCCAGGCAGGCGGCAGGAAGCGGGCGTTGTCCATCGGCGCCTAAAGACGGCCTCTGACAGAGACGCAGGGTGGGCTCTCCGGCCCCGCACGCGCAGGTAATTGGCTGTCGGCAAGGGAGACGGGTCAGCGGGAGACCAGATTCCTGATTCCAAAAAAACACCCCCCCCCCCCCCCTTCCTCTTCCTCCTCCCCCTCTTCACCTCTGAGAGAAGTGCCCGTGACAACAGCTGCGGCCCTGCACCCGGTTAGTATTCGCACACAGCCAAGCACGCCAATTAGGGGCCGTATAGCGGATAATTGTTCGGCCGTGTTTCTGCGTCAGTGTGTGTGTGCGCGCGCGTTTGAAGGTGTCGTTTCGTTAAGTCTCGGGGGGGTCGCGCCACCTCCTGCGGTGAGGTGTCTCTCCCCAGAGTGTGAGTGACAGTCCACTCAGAGGGAGGCCATTGTGCCTGTCAGGCCTCACTGGTTTCCAATGCTGTTTACATTTAAGGGGAGAAGAAGCCGCTGTGTTATCTTTGTGAGTGTGTGTCTGTGTGTGTGTGTGTGTCTGTTAAAGACTGAAAAGCTCCCTCACACACCCGACGGATAAATGGTGGGAAACTTATTCCTCTCACTTTGGATTTCTCATGAATTCAAGGTCAGGTGTTGGGGCGCTAAAGGCGCTAAAGGCAGATGCGGCCTCGCTTCCTTTTGTTGTCCTCCAAGAAACGTCTTCATGCATCATGTCAATTTTTGACATTGAAGGCTCTATAGGTAGACTGTGGATGCTTGTCTGTCCCCCAATAACATCCACCCTCTCCGAGACTTTGTAGCTGTTTACTAGAGCAGTCCCACTCTCCTTACTATTCAGGAAGTGCTATAAAGAGAAGTACTTCCCGTCCACGGGAGCAGAAAGCCATTATCAAACGGTTAATGTCTTCTCGGAGACATCAGACTACTGGGCTTCCCTCACATGTCAGGATATTCTCACTTAGGCAAAGTGGCTTCACAAGCCATTAGATATCTAGCTTAAAGCTCAGCGCAGATCCTCCAGTAATGCCATTAAAAGTTGCCTCTCAGGCTTTTAGCTGTGGCGCCCTCTGATCTTCTCGCGGTTCAGGTGGAGAAGAGGCGGCATGTGAATGTAGGAATCAAAACAGCTCCAAAATAATTGGCAAAATGAATTAAAGGGTGTTAAGAAAAGTAAAAGAAAAATGACTCTTCCTTAGTTTTTCCCTGAAAAGAGACGAGGAGTCTCTGGAGTGAGTGAGTGTGAAGCTCGGGGGTGGGGGTGGAGTTGGCTGGTCAGGATCACCGCTGGCCTGTAACTCCATCCACTGGCATCCTCATTAGACCGGAGCCTTGAGCAGAACCAGACCTTGTGAGAGGAGAGAGAGAGAGAGAGCGCGCTGTCGGTCGGCTCCCCGGGACGCTGCCCAGATCGGCCCCGAACACCAGCGGCATCCTCGCCCTGACCCCCGCCTGGCAGATTGGAAACCTTGAAGGCAAATAAACAGACGTATTGGAGGACCTTCACATTTCAGTCCCCCCCCCCCCTTCTCTCCTGAGATCTATTCATCTTTCGTTCTCTGGAGTATTTCCTCCTTCTCTTCCTGTCCAAATCACTCCTCCTCCTGCCAGTGCCGGTGCTCTCTTTCAACATGGACATTTGTGGAGCAGATGTGGAGATGGATGCCAGCTGCAGTTCTGCTCTCCAGTCAAAGAAGACAAATGATGATTGTCCTTTGGAGGCTTGAAAAAAAGAGACAGAAATTCCCTCATCAGCGGGGACGGACAGGAACCAGCCTGTTGTTGCTGGGAGACTCAAACGCCGGCTGACGGAGTGAAGAGAGAGACGTCGGAGTCGGGAGGCGCTCGGCCTTCACCGGCCCCCTTTTCCCAAAACGTCACGTCTTCCCGTACGATCCGACGCGTTTTCCCCCCCCGTTGTTCAGATGGCTATCAACAGGTGCCGCGCCTTGCCAACCACCACAGACCCGACGTTTCATTTCCTGTCCGTTCACGCCTAATCTGCCGAGCGTGTGAGGCGGCGAGCCTCCGGTAATCTGTCTTTCAGTTTCCCGCGCGCTCGCCGAGCAGTTTTCCTCGGCACGGCGGGGGGGAGGTGCGAAGGGCGAGCTGTTGAATTGTTCATAGAAACAACATAATCACCTGAACCGTGTTGGGCTCAACCCGAGTGGGCGGAAACGTAACAAGTGGCTGTTGTTGCCTGGTAACACGGCCAGTAAGTAGCTCTGTGATGGTCCATGATAATGATTGTCGAGCACAGCGGCGCTTGAACGGATCTACCTGACGGCGAGGCATTAAACCAGCGCGACGAGGCGGTCGCCGCACTTATATGCGGTGAGCTGATTCCGCCCCGCTTGCTGGTGACTCATTAGAGATCTGATTGCACGAGAAGCTTTAATCCTTCGATCCGATTCATCTCCGCTTGACACGGCATCACCGACGGCAGTGATCCTTCATCCCGCGATCAGCGGAGACATGCGATGTCCACAGGACCTCCGAATTCCAAGCTGATTCGATACATGCGACGAAAAACTCCTTCCCGTCTCACCTCCCCTCTTATCCGCCGGCATCGGCGCTCTCTGTAGCTGAACGCGGCGCCCGCCTCCGCTCTGTTATTCAAATAATCGAAGGCAGACGCAAATGTCACGGACCCCCCGCAGCACGGCGCGGAGTCGTCGCGTAGGATTTTGAAGGGCCACTTATGCACCAGTGTCCTTTCGATGCACTGCAGGGAGACGGTCGATTGCAAAGGACTTTTTTTCTCACACACACACACACACACACCCCCGCTTCAACCTCGCTGAATAATGAGACCCAGATCTGCATAGTGTTGCATTATGAAAATGCTTTTAGTTTTAATGAAGAAAGTGTCAGCACCTTTCATGAATAAACTCCAATCGCAGCATTTCCATAATTTCCCGTTTCAAATGCGTGTAATTAGAGGTGAGCGTGTTAACGTTTCTTCTTTTCCAAAGCATGTAGTTATACTTAAAGGGGCCTAATCTCCTCTCCAAATAGGATGTCTCGATGAATCTTTGTGCACCGAGTTTGAGGGCGTGGCCGCGGCGTTCGGCTGTCTCGCAGCACCTGAAAGCAGCGAAGCCCTCGACAGCTTGCTGCCCCGAAGTAGAGTTTGAACAGCGTCTTTGTTCAGGTGCGAATCGCAGTCTGTTTGTTTGGATCCCGGCCGCAGCGGGATCCTCTAAGCGCGCAACAGACGACGACAACGGGACCCCGGGCCGCCCGTAAGGACCCAAAAGCAGGCGCATGAAATAGGTTAATCTCTCGCTGCCGCCTTTTTCCGCGCTTCTCACGGCTGTGCAAACGGACCACCTGCTGCTCGGCAAACATGATGTCACAGAGTGCCGTGCTTAATTAAAAGATAATACAACCTAATTAGAATCATTTGGGCTACAGATGCGTGAAGAGGAGGAGGAGGAAGAAAAAAAACACGGCGGGATCAGCGCTGGAACGAGGCGCTGGCGGCTTCTTCCAGACTCGAAATGGGACGCTTTTGATGTCAGCTTTTATTTAGATGACACACATTCTCATTAAGTGCACAATTAGTTCCTTGTGTGTTGTGTCTGCTCGTCGCTGGATGCCTTTTCCTCCTCGCTGCCTGGTGAACTCGATGATGTGTTTCAAATTAGCGGGAGTTGAGGAACGCTGGTTTGGAAGTTGAGAGTTCCTTGGACGGGAACGCCGCGTTTTGTAGCTGCTCGCTTTTTTGTGAGAAACGATCTAAACGTCACACGTTTTCTCGCCCTCTAGTGGAATTTTGGTGAGACTCTGGATTCCGAAATCATGGAAGCGACTAAAAAAAATGTATTCAGCATGAAAACACGTCAACTCATTGATCTGGAGTTTGTTGACCTCTCATATATGCAGATATCTACACGTGTGCAGGATTGGCGCCCTCACCGCTAAGACATTCTGCTCCGGCTCCTACAGAGTGGACGCATTCATGAAAAACACACATAACTTTGCACCTATGTGGTCCGCAGTCGCACAGACCAGCGACTGTACTTACAGTGGGCCGTCTGTCCGGAGAGGCTGCGGCTAATTAAACTGCGGCCGACTTCCACGCGCGGCGGCCGGGCTCCGCGAGGAGAGGAAGCTGACGCCGCCGAGCTGACTGGTCCTGGAAACGAACCGGGTTGCCAGGTCCGTTTGATTCCCCTCCTGCCAGCATCAACATCTGGGTCTGTTTGGGAAGAAGGCAGGGGAGGGGGTGGATCCAGGGGAGGGGGGCCACCCACCCATGTCTTCGGGGTTGTTTCCTCGGATGGAATAAGAGAGGTGGATGCACACTGCCCTCTTGCCTCGCGTTCCAGAACTTGTGCGCCAAAGGTGTGGCGTGTTTTTCTTTGCGTGTCTCTTGTACGAGGCCTTGGGGTGCGTTCGGGAGAACAACAAAAAAAAAAAAGCCGTCGCTTGAATGAAGATAATGCGCATCGCTTTCCTCCGGAGACATTCAGGAAGCTTTTAAAAGCACATTTCCGAAGGCCACTGGCAGATGCACGATCACAGTGTGATGGAGTGAAACGGCGCGGCAGAAAAGTGAGAGAAACGGAGGTTTAATGGAGTCCTTATTGGACTCCCGAGCCTCGTTGAGTGACGGCAGGAATCTCGACTGTGAAAAACACGCACGTTCACACTTCCATCCATCATTTCGCGCTCCTCCCCCCTCCTCGTCCTCCTCCTCCTCGCTGCAATTTGTCTCATTAGACGCTGGAAGCGACGCTGCCCTGACATGCCCGAAGTGAGATTCCTCCGGTTTTTTTTTCTCAATTGTCATACTGAGCTTGTCGGCAGGAGCAACTTGACATCGGCTTGACCCCGAACGAGGCCGGGGGATCGCTCTATCTCTCGCTCGATCTCTGGGCCTTCTCTGGCGGAGACGCTGATAGGTTAATGGCGGCAGCAGACGCCGCGCTCCGACGGCCCGGCGGCCAAGAGCCTGAGCGGCTCCAGGCTGTGGTGGACGCTGTCAGCGGCGTGATGGAAACAAGTGTTCAAACCCTCATCCTCTCCCTTTTTATTCTGAAAGTCTGCTCCTCTTATCGCGGCTCGCTCTCCTCAGTGCCGAAGAGTCTGCCAAAGTGGGGTGGAAGAGGGGGGGGGGGCGCTGCAGAGTGCCACCACATTCCTGCCTGGCACTCGTTTGTGGACGCTGCTGAGCTTGCAGGACGCAGCCAGAGCGGCCTATGGAGGAAAGGAAGCTGGCAGGGAAGGAGGCGGCGCCCATCTGCTGCCAGAACCAGCGAGGAGAGCATCCCCCCCCTTGCGCTGATGTGAAAAGCAGCTCCCGCCGCTCTGGAGACGTCCTGCGAATGTTGCACAATGTCAGGTTCACACACACAGTCCACATGTTTGGCTTTGGGGGTCCTCCAGCGGATCTGGCTTTTTTTTTTTTCCCCCTCCTCCCTCTTCTTTCTTCTTAATCCATCGGAGTTGTTCAGCCTCACAGATCGTATTTCACGAGACAAGAGACTTGGAAAGAGTATCCCTCCGCTTCCAGCGCTGTTTCATCTCATATCTGTCATATTACTCCGTGGAGGCTGCGGGTTTTTTTTCTTCTTCTTCTTCTTCGCCGGCCTGCGGAGCAACGTTCAAGCGCGCGGCCCACTCCGGCTCTCCAGCTCCCACTTCCCACTTCAGCTGCAACATCTATCAGACCACTGTGTTTTTTTTGGGGGGGGGGGGCTGGCTGCAAACTGCTTAGCTCCTCTGTTCCACTGCTACTTAATCTTCCATCGTTGGCTCATAACACTGGAAAAATATCACTGAGCGTGACCCCAGATGTTTGACGTTATTGTTCCCCTTTTTTATTTGGTTTAATACCGGACTCCGTGTTAAACGCTGGTCACGCTCTCCGCAGGGTCGTTTCAGCGCTCGCTTGTGTAAATAGTTTGAATTAGGCTTTCATATCGACTGTGTGAAGTCTTTGTTGTTTAGAAATGTGGTTGTAGGGAGGGGGGGGAGGGGGGGCTCCAAACATACTTCACAAAAAATGGTGGTCTTTCTTCCTGAAGTGCCTCGCCGCTGGAAGCGTGCCCACTTTTCCGGGAGCGAAAAAGAAACCAACCCGGGAATGATCCAACCTGCCTTACCTGGGCGAAGCCTAATCCGTCTTAATCTAGTAATTGCTCCCAGATTTCTCCCTTTCTCTCTGAAAGAGCACAGCTGCGGGGGACGACTGTGGCTCCAGATTGCCGTGCACCATGGGTAATCATACCCATGGTGCCTTTCTTCGCGCTAAGATCTGTAAACACCGCGAGAACATTTTCCCGCCATCTCCTGGACGTTCCAGGCAAGCCGTATAACCTCCTGTTAGTCAGTCCCTTTTTTCCCCCTCCCTCTCTTTCATCCCTCCCTCTCTCCGGCTCGCCCCCCGTCCTCCGCAGCGCCCGGGTTTACGCGGAGACGCATTAGGCCGCCCGCGTTTCAACAGTCAGCCTTTTATGAGTGGGTGTTGAAAATTGGTGAGCGCTGGGCTGTGCTCAGATGTCTCTATTTTAGATACAGCATGACAGTTATGAAGCCTGGTGTGGAGGGACGGAGCGGGCGGGGTGTTGACGAGCGCCGCGCCGCGCCTCGTCTCCTCCTCGAAAGGCCCTCCTCGCGTGCTGGCGCTCCGTCTGTCGGAGAGCCAGCTGATCGCCGCTGTTTACACGCCTCGCGATAACAGAGGACGGCGAAGGTTCGGGTCAGTGCTCGGAACCTCAGCCGAGACTTAAAAGGGCCCGAAGATGGTCGCGATTTACTTGTAAATCGAGGTGGAATTTCTAACCGTTTCATATTTTATTTATCGCGATTATGTTTTTTTTTTCTCTATTTTGTGTTATTGACACAAAAGTTTCAAAACCAGTTGTGTTTTTCAGTTTTTTTATGGTAAATATAATCATTCACAAGATTATTTGTTGGTATTTCAGTAGTTTTTGAACATTTCCATCATTTTTATAGAGAGAAACTGAAGTCTTCTCACCTGTGGCCTGTTTGATGTCGATCAGAAAGAAGACGTTAATACTAAAGTTGCAGTATTTTTTGGAACGCTTTGGGAAACGGCTTAATTAGAACAAAGTATTCAGTCCAGTGAGTTAGTTTTATTTTCTTCCTGCTCGACTGGGATGGTGGAGCTCCCCATCGGCGCTTCTCAGGAGCTGAACTGGTCCCTGTCCACAGTCCCGGCCTGCAGCGGGCTTCGGGCCTCCTTGTCGGAGTGGTAATGAGGCGGTAATGGCCGAGGATGTGTGGGCCATTAGAATGCATTTGGAGCCGTGTTTCGGGGGGGGGCCTCGCCAACGCTTTGATGCTGCTGACCGCCTCCCTGTATGCTTATTAAGAGATTTATGGCCTCCGCTGGTCCCCCCCACCTCCCCTCCTCTCCTTCTCACACTGTTACTGGAGTGTTTTTATTTTTTTTTCTGTCAGGAGACCATATGGAGCACTTACTCATTTCAAAGTGTGAGGTGTGTTGGCACGCAGCAGCTCATTAGGAGGCACGCGAAGGCGTTTCGTCAACGTGCAGGTGAGGCGACGTACTGGCGTCGCAATCGCAAGTCAAGTGCTTTGAGTTTTCCGAAGAAAAACGCGCAAAAAATCGTAACTTTGGAGGTCGTCGAGCTGGGCGTTTTCACGGCAAGCTCCCCTGAGGTCTTGCGGGATGATTGGAGCGAACGCGAGCGGTCCACCTGGCTGGGTCGCCTGCCGGTTGCCATGCCAATGTTGCCAGGTAATAAGCCGAGGAGGTGGGAGTGGGGGGGGGGGCACTTCGCAGAGTCGGTGCAGAGCTGGCTCCCCTGCCGTCGGCTGTAAAATGGAGTGAAATGCGCATGGAGTGATAGTGATCTCAGTGAGGGCTGTTATAATGAGCCCGCCCCCCCCCCCCCACCTCGAGTCACTCTGCAGAGTGAGACCCCTCCGCAGAGCAATTACCTGCCACAATAAGGGCTGCAATTGAATTTTATGCGCATGCCGGTGTCACCGGTATAAAGGCGGCTCGGCTCCTCCGCTTTGAACATAGTTTTCAATTAGAGGCGCGGGAATGAATACTGAGATGGTCTCTGCTGATGTTTGCCTCGCAGAGGACTGAACACGACCGGCGGTCAGAGTATTTTTTAAGTTGAAATCGAGGGAGACAGCGGGGTCTCCTTTCATTGTGTTACTTTGATGTGTTTCGGCTCCGTGGGGGGGGCACGAGTCCCCGTGCAATGATTGAGGCTGAACACCGCCTCACGTCAAACGGACCCTGATGTGATGCTCTCGCAGATCACGTTCAAAAGGAGGTGTTCAGGAAATATGCAATAAAATATACTTTAAAAAGAAAAGTTAATTGAGGTGTCTCAAGGAAAATTCTTGTTGGAAACGTTCAGTTGACTCTTGCGAATACTCGCCCCTAAAATGTTGCCAGGCAACCAGCAGAGACTCCAGAAAACCACAGTGCAGCAATCACATTTTGTGAAGTTCTGACACTTGCCTCTACTTTTTTTTTACGATACACAGGAAATTGTTGGAGCTCAGTGGTAAAAAAAACCAGACTCTTGTGGTGGCTTGTGCCGTCTCCAGGACATAATCTGCCCGTAGCAGCTGACAGAGGTCAACGGTGAGACTTGTTGAAGGTGCAGCGAGCCGTCGCCGGCGTTTTAAATGGTCAGACAGCGACACGGTTCTCCCGTCCGACTCCGTCCTGTTTTGGCGCTCTGCTGTCAGGTTCAATAAGAGCAGCTCACCTCTTTGTTCGCGAGGCATTTCTGCTTCATGCACTGATAACCTCTTATTGTAATTCATGACTGGGACCCACGGATGCACATTTCCATTTTGCCCAGTTTCGAAACAAAAAACCCCAAAACAAAACAACTCGCATGCAGACACGTAACGAATTTAGACGTGTGTTGCTGGTCGTGCGGGATCCGAATGTGTTGGCGGAGTCTCAACAGTTTGATCCACTTTAGGCTTTTGCTTCTCGGTTCAGCGGAGCGCAAACGTGGCCGCTCGTTTTGTGGAGGATCTTCTGTTACCGAAAAAGATGGCAGACGGGAGACGACTCATTCAGGGGAGAACTGACACACGCGCGCGCGCGCACACACGCACGCGTGTCTGGTCATTTGTTGACAGGCAGTGAAAGCCTTGCTGTCAGTGCCCGTCGGTCCTCCCCGCGACTTCGCCCTTCACCCCCCTCCCCCTAATTTATCTCCCTGACGTCTCGGTCCAGGCAGGAGACGACGAAGCTATCGGCGTCTCTCATCTCGGCTTTTAAAAACGGCCGCGCTCGCGCTGTGACAGGCGGGTGTCGGCGCCCCGTCTGCAAACACCCGCACGTCAGTCACTCGAGCCGTCTTCATCAGGTTATAATGAGAAGTTCTGGGAGAAAAGGAGTGTTTAAGATAAAACTCCTCCTGCTGAGTTGGTGACCAAAAAGTAGAAGTTACGTTTATTGCATCTATTATTAGAAAGTCAGAATGAGATGAGGAATGCAGCTCAGGCTTTCTTCCTCAACACGGCCGACTTTGAACTCTGCTCCATCTTCCTGTGCATCACTCTGTCATCCCTTGACAGCGAAGAAGTATCTCCTTTCACTCCTGCCTTCACTTTGACGTGCACCGTAACACAGGAGCTAATCTCGTTAGCCCGCATTCCAGCGAAGCACCGGGAATCTG
>JASSRZ010000014.1:5296486-5309771 GCA_032164315.1 Malacoctenus gilli | reverse complement strand
GCGGCGGCGGCGAAACTTCAGAGGAAAAATATAAATAGGAGCTCGGTCTTCCTCGCCGCCGCCCGGCTGCTTTAATGGACCCTTCCAAAGGGGTGATTTCGTTGCCTCGGCGTGAAGATGAGCAGCGGCATCCACCTCTGACTTTCAAAGTCTTCCCTCCGAACGTTTCGCGGCAGCCTTGCGCGACCTCGCTGGGGTCTGATTCCACAGGAGCTTGCGCGAGCGTTCCCCTCGCCACTCGTCGTTTGCGCCCTGAAAAATTGATGAGCTGTTTCTCCAGTCCGTGCTCATTGTTTTTTGGCCTCCGCCTGACCTCCTGATTGACAGGAAGTAAATAAGACGTTTAGTTCTGCTTCCAAGTCGAGCTTCGCCCCGTCAGATCTCGAACGAACTCGCAGCGGTTAATAATTGATCAAATCAGAGGCGCCTTGAACGCGCTCGCTCTGTCCCCCCCCCCCCCTTTCTTTCTTGTCGTTTGAAGTTGTCAGTTTCAGAGAGTTGATATTATCTCGTGTCTTTCTGCTCTTATCATTGGTTGGGTTGTGAAGGTTTCACAGCGTGACGCGGTCCCGCTTGTTGGTCATGTCTTCATTAGTGAAAGCGGAGAAGAAGAAAGTCGTGTCCTAATTACTCTTTCTGTTCCCACGACTTTCTTCTTGTGTGTGTGTGTCTGTGCTGCAGTCTGACTCTGGAACGTCCACATAAACGCTAATAGCACCGCGTTCCAATCACTGTCTCCCGCTCCGACCGCGAGGCTCCTGGTCCCCCCCCCCCCCCCTCCGTCACTCTGAGACATTCCAGAGCAGCTGTCTCCCTTTTGCGGGGTCCGCCGAGAAGCCGTGAAAACCACCCACCGCGGGGGCTCCGACGGGTGTGTCGGGTGCCGTGCTGCTGTTTGCGTCTGTGCGTGTGCGCGTGGAATCCACTCTGACCCCCCCCCGCGGCACCTCGGGGTCTGCGTGCCGTCAGCTGCCACATGGCAGGGGGGAGGGGGGCACTGTGGTGTGTGGCGACGCGTTGTCGTCGCGCAACGTTTCTGATGCTGAATTAAATTCTAGTTTCTCACAAAAGTTTTCAGGTCTCGTTTTCTGAAGTTATGAGACCACCAGGAATTCCTGCGTCTTGAGTTGTCCGAGTGACCTCTGACCTCACACGCTCCCCTTGCAAAAAACCACAGTACTGATGAATGAAGCATTGTTTTTTTCGTTGTACATGATGCAATTCAGCCTCCTGTGCCGGCAGAAGAAGGCGTGAGCTGCCGATGAGCCCATTACGGCGGTTCGCGGTTGTCAGGCGGGCTGCGAGGCGACTTCCACCTGACAGCCTCGACAGGCTTAATGGGGTCGGCGAGATGAGCGGGAGAATCCGCGAGCGCAGACATTCCTCCGCTCTCAGCAGTTTCCCTCCTCCATCTTTAACCTAGTTTCAGACTCTTCCAGCTCATTTCCAGACACCTCGATCGAAAAAGCAAGGCAACCCTTTTAAAAATGCAGAGGTCTTCGTTGCGAATGCAGCGAATACGCTCGTGTGTTTACGTGGGATTATCCATCCTAAGCTGTTCCCAACAACTCCGTATTGATTCGTATTGAAGCCTGGTCTGGTGTCTGTTTTCCTTTGTATCAGTTTGTCTCTGAAGCGATGCACCAAGGAGCAGAGCTGATCTGAGAGTCAGTTTTCTAAAGGATATTTTAGACACCCAAGAAGTCGATTAGTTAAACTGCATATTTTCTATTCCGTTAAGTTTTTCTTCAGCCAGACATTTTTCCGGATTGAATCCTCGAGAGAAGTTGCGTTCAGCGTCGCTCACTTCCAGGTTCGCTCGCTCGCCCGGCCTTTTGCGGACATTGTGCGAAACTCTTGCCGCTTCCCTGAATGTCTCTCGTCCTGAGAGCAGTCCCACCCTGTGCTCCCCCCTCCCTCAGCCTCACTGTTTGTTTGGCCTTTATTGATAACGTTCCCTTTTAACTGCTCTCACTTTGAAGGGCCCTCGCTCGCGGCTCGGATGGCATTCGCCCCGCTTATCTCTCTCTGAAGCGCTCGTCTGTGCCGATCCAAGCATTCCTGTCTCCGCGGGTCTCATGTGACTCAGTGAAAAGTTTGACCCCGAGTTAAATGTATTGATTGGATCGGGGCGGAGGGCGCTGCAGAGGAATTCGTGTCGCACGGTAACAGGGCAGAGGAAAACGGGCGCTTTGTGAGGAGCGCCTTTGTGTGTCCCTGAGGTGTCCTTATGTGTGCTTTGAGTGTCGGATATGCAGGGTGTGTGTGTGTGTGTGTGTGTGTGTGTGTGTGTGTGTGTGTGTGAGAGAGATGTAGGTCATGGTCTGGCCCTGATTGATCAGTAGACTGAAATTGGCAGAGTTCCTCTGCAGCGATAGACTGTCTGCCGCGTCCCCTCGCGTCCCCTCACGTCCCTCACGTCCTGTCATCCCGCGGTATGTGAAAACACCTTATCTGCTTACTCTGCCTCTGCTGGGACTTTTTCCCGGAAGTCCTTCCCCTCCCGCCCCCCCTTGCACGGGTCCCAACACGCACAAAGTCGCCCTGTATGTCAACAAGCATCTCGAATGAAGCCATCACGCAGCCACATGACCCGTCTTCGCCTGCAGAACTCCGGAGGCTCGGCGTGATGAGAGCTGGCGCGCCACCTCGCACCCCGGCCGCGGAGCTGGCACGCCGGGCGCTGTTCGATGAACATCACCTGATGGATCGTCTGAGGACGACTCCGCCGGCGCTTCCCACCACATCTGCCGCGTTTTTTCTCTCCGAGCTCCGCACACATGGAACAAATTCCCGGCCTCACCGGGGAATCGTTAGAGACGCTTCGCTCGTCCAGGAGAGAAGTTGTAACATTCGCGCGCGAAGTAAATCATGGAGACAGAACGGCTTTTCAAGGAAAGATTTATCGCCCGTTTCCGAAGATGATGTTGTTCTTGGCAGGATCTTCATCACCACTACGCGGTCAGATGAAGCAAATAGGTTACTCCAACGTTTTACAAGCCGAGAAGGCGTTGCGGTGTTTTTGCTCGATAAATATTCAACTATTTTCAAAGACGAGGTGTGAAAAGCTTGAGTGAAGATGTTGAGATTCTGCTAAAGTCTTCCCAGCCGGCGGAGGAGAGTGACGGGCCGTCACCAGGCAGCAGGTGCTGGGGGGGCCCTGCGGTTAATTTCTCTCCCACGCTGCAGTTACCAATAACGGCGAAGCCACCGAGCCGTGACATTTTCCTATATGGCGTCTGAAAGGCTTGATAAGCGTCACTCGACTCCTCTAAGGAGCCATCGATCAGCCCAACTGTCACACCTGCCGTGGAATTAAAAACAAACGTGTTTGGATAGATTAAAAAAAAAAAGAGAGACCATCAAGTTCACTGTCCTGTTTCACTTTCCCTGCTGTTTTAATCCAACCGCTGAACTGTGCTTTGCTTTCTTCACTAAAAACATTCCCTTTATTGCTTTTACATTCAAACTAAAGCTTCGAGTTTCACAGTCTGTGAAGTTGTCGACGGCTGCGTGAATTGACAGTTTTTCATCCAGGATGTTTTAAAACCGTTACCTGTTTATCTTCGATCTCTCTCTACATTTTTTTTCCGCTCTCTGGGTTTTTTTTGCTTCAAGCTTTTGAAAAAAAAACGCCTCATGTTGCTTTTTCTTTTTCCGAGTCTTTTCCAGCTTCTCACAGAGCGCGTCATCACAACTCGTGCATCCTTATATCGATCAAATGATCGTCTGTATTTCTTTAAGTCAGACACTTGTGTTTGACTGTCCTGTGTAACAAATGGGGGGGCATTTGGGGTAAAAAAAAAAAAAAGCAATCCTTGCTCCCGTCCCACCCAGCCGGCCCCCTCCGACTCTTTTCTTTCTTGGAACAGACGTGTTGTTTGACCAGCCTTTCTGCCCGGCTGCCTCTCTTCTTTTTTTCCCCTACCTGCCTGCGCGTCTGTCAGCTCCAACCACCTGCAGCCGAAACAAAGGTGGGCCTGATTGGGGGGGGGGGGGCACGCTCGGTGGGTTGTGAGGGGTCAAAGATTGAAAGGATTACTTTGGCTCATCCTCAACAGACTCCTTGATTTGACATTATTGAAAGATCCCCCGTCTTTGCACCCGGGCCTCCAGCGAGAGGCTCTTGGAAGCCGACGCGCGCACACACGCCGTCGCGCAGGTGGAGGTGTGCTGAAGCGACGCTGGCGGTGGGCCGTTCCCTGCGATAACAAACCCTGACATCTGGTATGATAACATTGTGCTGCTCGCTTCAGCGGAGGGGGGGGGGGGCGGCAGTCTGCGTGCATGGACGCCCTTTCGAGATGGTTATCGATGAGCCGTTCATCCTGGTGGCTGTGCAGAAAAAAAAACAAAAGAGGCCAGGCGGCGGCGCGGCTGTCGAATTCAGATGAGGAACGTCCAATCAGACGCGGCGAGATCCTCCTAATTAGCAGCCCCGCTCGAGCCGAGCCGCCGCGAGATCCGAGCGCCGCGAAATCCCCCGAAGATTCGAGCCGGGATGGAGGCATTTCACCGAGCGAGGCCACACAACACGCAACTGTTCATGTTGTGTTTCGGAGGCGTTTGAATATGTTCGTGGATTAAATAGACGTTAACTCCGACTTCATTTGTCATGTAATTAGTTGTTTCCTGTGGTTGGGAAAAATATGAGCTTTAAATAACACCCCGTGGTTCAAGGAGTGCCTTTAAATCATGAGCAGACAGCAGAGTCGATGTGGCTTTTGTCTCAAGCAAATTCTCTGGTTTCTCTTTTTACTTTCACTAATTTGTGTTGCAAAAAAATACAGTTAGAAAAAAAGGAGGAAAAAAACTCTGATTTCTGTCGGAACTCGAGTAAAACGTCTAAAAAAAAAAAGTTTCCTCGCTTTCTCCATTTCTCTGCTCCACCTGTCAAGTGGGCTCACTGACAGAGAGCTCAGTGCTGCGAACGCTCCGCTTCATTACTCCCAATCAAGACTTAATTATCTGTTCAGGGGAAAAAAAACAACAACTCCGATTTGATCCACGTTTTAAGGAACTTCTGCTAATGGTTTTTGCAGCGTAGTGGAGACAAAGAGGCCTAATGTGACACCATTATAACCTGCAGCACTGGCGTGTTCTTTTAAAAAGTGTCTTATTTTGAAATGGAGGGGTGATATAATGGAGATTAAAGGGGGGAGTGTGAGACTGGTGTGTTGGCTGTTTTTGTCTGTCTGAGTGCAAATGGTGCTAAATGCACGGTCGGGCCGTCCTGCGAGATGTTGGGTGGGGGAAGTAGAGCAGAAAGAGCGTCTCTCAGACAGAGCGTCAGGGCAGAATGAAAGATTTAAGTGTGTGTGTGTGTGTGTGTGTGTGTGTGTGTGTCTGTGTGTCTGTGTGTGTGTGTGAGAGAGAGAAAGAAAGAGAAACACATCGCGTCTTGTTTGAGAGACGTGTCTCCCTGAGCTGGCAGCACATGACCTGCGAGGCGTGTGACAGTCGGCGCTCACGCATCGCAGACTCACCGTTGAGAGGAAGTGTTTTTTTTTTTCTTCTTCTTCTTCTTCCACGTCGGCTCTTGATAATTTTACGACAAAATAATTCACAGCGAGCCGGTATTGTCCAAACATCACATTCCTCCGCCTGGCCGAGTGGTTGCTCCGGCGCACAGTTAATGAACGGAAAAAGCAATAAAATACAAACAGCAGTCTCATTCTTACCCCCCCCCCCCCTCCCCTCCCCCTCCTCTCTATCTCCCCCTTTCTGTCTCTTCCAGTTCTGGCCGTCCAGGCCGCCACCATCCAGTTCACCAAGGAGCCCAAGTCCCAGGATGCCTTGCACGGCCGCAGCGCCATGCTCCGCTGCGAGGTGGGCGACCCGGCCGACGTCACGTACAGCTGGCTCCACGACGGCGAGCCGCTGCAGGACAGCGACACCCGCTTCCAGGAGGGCAGCAACCTCAAGTTCACCGCCGTGGACCGGCGGCTGGACGCCGGCGGCTTCGAGTGCGTCGCCCGCAACGCCCTCACGGGCGAGGTGCGCCACTCCACCAACGCCTCCTTCAATATCAAGTGTGAGTGTCTCGTTGTTTTCGAGTCGTTCAAAAAAATAAAAAGCACCCGATGTGAAGAACAAAAGCTTAGGGGTGAAAATGGCCAGCTGACAGAGTTTCAACGAGGGTGCGCGTCCAGTTTCGGGATCAAAACAGCCAAACAAAAGTCAGAGGATTGGGTGACGGGTAGAATAAGCGCGAGGAATGTCTCCAGCTTGTTGCCGCCTTCTTTGTGGCTCCCTCTCTTTACAGGAAACTGGATCCATGTGTTTCTCGTTGCTTGTATCTCTTTTCTCTCCCGCTTCCCTTCCGTTGTTGTCACGCTCCCCCCTTCCCCTTTTTTTCCCCCATGTCCTCCTCCTCCTCCAAAAAAAAGGGGGCTTTTGTCGGGAAATTACCGAGCGCAGCAATTTACCTTCCAGCCATATAATTATTTAGATCTCGATGAGCTCTGGCCTCTCTCCTTTCTTTCTTTCTTCCCCCCCCTTTGCACTCTGTCACTTCTCTCACCGATTCGTGTGATTCATGGGCCGCATGCAGGCATCCTAATGCCGTTGTTTGGCCCCACGAGCGAAAGCTCAATGACCCTCTTAAAGTTTCAGAGGAAGCCATGAGAATCGGGCTAAACGGCAACCTTGTTTTTGTGCATTGTGGACGGGCCCCCTCAGGTGGGAGCGCTTACTGAGCAGCCTTTGTGTCCTCCAGACACCGAGCTCCGAGTGATGGCAGGAGGGTAAAAAAAAAAAAAGAAGAAGAAGAAGAAACAACCCACCAGAAGAGGGTGAAAAAATGTCTCCATCTGGAAGACGTTCTCCGCTCTTTTGCTACATTCATGCCGGGAAGTTTTTTTGTTTTTTTCTTTTTGCGGTGAAGATAACTTGTTCAAAGGCCGATCATAAGAACAGATGAGGGTCCCGACCTCCTGGGAGCAGACAGAGGGGTGCGGAGGTTTAACTCGACCCCCCCACCTCCCTTTTTTTGATGCGGTCCGAGAGGAGGTCGCGCTCCAACTCTGCATAAACAGTTTTTGCCAGATAAATCACAGTGGATCGTCCATTTTTCCCCCCAGCGCGTCTAATCTGAGCGAAGCTGCGCCTTTATGTTGCAATATAACATGATCTAGTGCGGTAATAAAGCTACGCTGACATGCTCCCACAGATTACAGAGAAAACGGGTCGGACACGAAGCGCCGGTTCCTCCGAGCCGCCGCCACCGCCGTCACGCGGAATCAACCGTTTATCTGCCAGATCATTGGCATTCCCACGCTGCGGAGGAGCGAGAGGTGTATTTTTTTTTTGGGAAGGGGAACGGTCGTGTCATCGGGATTAAACGCGAAAGCCGACCTCGTTTGACTGTGAAAACGTATGCGGGCGCGTGTTGACGCAGGAGCGGAGAGGCTCCTCTGAACGGTCGAGACGTGGCCGAGTCGCACGGACGGAGATGAAGAGTCGAAAATAATCCAGTTTATTTGGTTTTGAGCCGCGACTCCTGCGAGATGAAGGAGCCAGACGGGCTGCGGGGAACGTCCAGCTTCCCTTTGTTCTTCACTCTGATGTGTTATTACAGAGATAATTGATGTGGCGCTCAATTCTGACTCAATGGTCACATGAGATACAGAAAGTATTATCCTACTTAATTAAATCTTTCTCTTCATCTTGAGTTTCTTTCAACTCAGACAGGCTGAAGTCTGTTTTCACTCCTTCTGGATTGATTTTTCGCTGCTTGTCCGTCTCACTTTTGTGTCGCTAAAAGGTTGTTTATGTCGTTTCACTTTCATTACAGAGATTACAAAGTGTTACACTCGCGTCATTCAAGCTGCAAAATGACTTCAAGGCAAACTATTACTTATTATTTTCCCATGAAATCAAGACGCAAGTTCATGTTGAAGAAAATCTGTTTTCAATCCGAAGGTTATCGCCTTTAATTAAGGCTGCTTTGTCATCTGCAGAACAGTTTTTTTTAAATATGTGGACTCATTACTGAGTGTAATGGATTTTAATTGGGATGTTGGCAGAGCACAAACAGCACAACATATTTCACTTTTTTTTATTACCTTTTACCTAAAACGACAAATGTCCAGTGAGGCTGCGCCACACATCTACAGTTCGGAGCCACCGCGATGATGAATAGCCGCGATCGCTGATTAAGTCCAGCATGAACGAATCCCGGAGGCGCGCCTCAAACCTGCAGGTGAAAAACGTCTCCTTCTCTAAGAGGAGAGAGAGAGAGAAAAAAAAAAGGATAATGTATAGGAAGCGCTCTTTTTTTTTCCCACCGCGACCACAAGGTGAAAAACGGCACGCGGTCGTAAATCACGGCGAAACCCACTCGTGTGCGTTCCGTCCGCACGGCCATATCGACAAATTTGTCTCCATGGCACGGCGGGCAGGTTCGTCTGGCCGCGGCCGGATCGCTTTAAGTGGATCAGTCCGTGTTGTGACTGATGTGCTCATATTTCCACAACATACATTTAACGGGCGATAAAGCCGCATGAGGCTTTATAGCAAAGACCCCCCCACCCCCACCCCCCAGGCATTAATCCTGCATGTGCGATCACTCATGTGTATGCAAGTTTGCGTGCGTGCTAGTAAATGTGGGTTGGAGGAAGGAGGGGGGAGGCGGAGGAGGAAGGAGGGGGGGGGTTCCATATGTACTGTACATGGACTGTAGCTCGTCCCTCCCCCTCCCTCTGCTAAGAGAGAGTTAATTTATCTTGCATTCAGTGGTGGGTGGGCCCATGCTGCCAGTTGAGAGTTATTCAAAGTAATTATCCCCCCTCTGTTTTCACTAATCGAGCTTTTAAGCCCCCCCCTCCCCACAGTCCTTTGTCCCCCCCCGCGCCTGGTCACTCGGTCTCCATGGCAAAGCCGCGTCCAGCCGAGGCGGCGGTGGACTCGCGGATCGCGGCTGTCTTTACGCGAAACTCCACGAAAGTGTGAGAAAAGGAGATACGGATCAATCGTCTGGGAGGATGCACGGCGAGCGTGTCGCAGGCACGTCTCCCTCACTCCTCCTCCTCCTCCTCCTCCTCCTCCTCCTCTTCCTCTTTTTTTTTTGAACTCGTGCAGCCTCATTGAAATGAGCAGACGCACACGCCATCTTGGCTTCGGCACACAGCATGCGTCCTTAACCTACATTTGTTCAGCTGAGGATATTTTCCAGGCTTCTCAACAGTTCGCTTCTCCCTCTTTGCTGTTTCGCTTCCTAATGCTTCAGTCCCCCCCCCCCCTCTTGTTCTGACGCCTTTTGGAGAGCTGACAAAGTGCGGCTCGTCATGTTTAATGGCCCCGTCTCCATTTGTCAGACTCGCTCCTGCAGAGTCCCTTCCCCCCCCCCCACTCCTCTTTCTCTGCCTTCGTCGTCGCCGCTTCGGGAGCAGCGTCTCTCTCCGTGGTTGTAGTTTGGCAGCCCGACCTGCTGACCTCGTGTCAGTCCCACCTGATAGAATCCGACAGCCAGTCGGACTCGCTCCGCTTTCGCTGGACCTTTCGCGAGTGTCGCTTTAAAAAGAAAACAACCCCCCCAAAACTGCAATGTTTACCATGAGAAGTCTCTGTCTTCCACCCCCCATCTGGTTCTGTCCGTCAACTGGTATTCCCAGCACCCCTGCCTGTCTGTCGCAGGAACGCTTCTCCATGGTTACCGATCCGCTCCCCGAGTGAGACAGACGCACCGAGCCGCCGCTTGGCACGCCGATGGACGAGCCGGGCCGCGGCATCTGCCAGCCTCGGCGATATCCGCACAATCCGTCCGTTATCGTCCCCGTGTTGATGGAACTTCCTGCTCAGCCGCCCAACATAACAATTATACTCCCCTAATTATGCCGTTAGCTGCCAGGCCCGCTCCAACACTTAGTCATGCATTCTGAGAGGGATTACGGGCAAGTATTTGCCGCTAATAGGTTATGAAAGAGCGCCTTCTGTTTGTGGAGCAGACAGCTGGGGTAACTTGAACTGCGAGCGGCGGAGGAAAAGGGTCAGAGTGCGCGGCTGTCAGCGAAAATCCAGGTCAAACTGGGAAAGAAGTGATACCCAGAATTGGTCTGGACAAATGCGCCACCGGGGAGAGGCGGAAACTGCATGTGTTGTACCATGTGCGCGTAGCGGGAAGTTATTTAATTACCAGAGTGTGTGTGTGGGGGGGGGGGGTGAAGGCCTGTCCCGGCCCACTCTGCCTCGCTGTGAATGTTTGCTCACAATTGTAAACAGGTGTCTAGGTTTTTTTATCGCTCGTCGCGACTTAAAAGCGCCGACGGATTGTGATTGCCTCTAAATTCAGCTGCGCTCTCTCATCTGAAACAGTCTGACAGCCAACACACCCACCTGTTACTCCCGGCAGGTTAGAAACTCTCGACAGTTTGTCTGCGCGCGACATTTTCGGCTTCCATTGAACTCCACGTCAGGTTTTTTCTCTTTCGCTCCTCCTCGAGTGACTCATTGTTTCCCTGTCTGGTGCCATCATCCTCTTTTGCTTTCAGTGCACTAATAACAGGTCTGCCTGAGCGTCTGGCCCCAGGTCCCCATTGCTGCTTTCTCCCTCCTCCTCCTCCTCTTCCTCCTTCTCCTCCCTCCTCCCTCGTACTGGAGCTATTGACTGGAATGACCTTGAACTAGACACACGGCCAGTTTGCATCCTCTGCGCAACTGTCAGATGTTGGTGCGCATTTGCATAAGTGCTCTCGTGCTTCCAGGCCCACCGTTGTCTGGTGTGTGTTCCAGATTTTTGTGTGTGTTCGTGGTGTCCACATCCACACACACACACACACACACACACACGCAGGCCAGGCCCCCGTTTTAGGAGGAAGCTAATGAGTTGTGCCTGGCTCAGATGTGCATGTGAACGAGTCAGTACGGAGGTCTCGTGACTGTGACGGTTTCCTGTGACCCCCCCCCCGTCCCGGGGGGGCGCACTGGCAATGCCAGGTTGCCCCTTGTAATTCGTAGTGACAGGCTCCCCCTCTGGCGCCCCCTCTGACCCTTCAGCGGTGCCGCATCAGCCCTCCTTAGCGCCGTGTCTCACCGCTGTCTCAGGTGGGCTCATACCATGCATATTTCATAGGTGAAGCAGAGGTGCAGCCTTCGCCGTTGAGCCAAAAGTCACAGGAATGTCTCCCCGCTCGCAACGCGCGGCGCGCACGCGTGAACCTAACGCCCGAACGAACGCGCTCTCTCAGCGCCGTGCGGGGAACGCTGGCGATCGTACAACCGCAGCTTTTACATGGTTACATAAATAGTAATTAGTCCTTGTTCTCATTCAACGTAAACATGACGGATTTGTTTAGGCAACACACGGAGCAGAAAGGAGGGGAATTCCAGAGAGGGACCAACACCACCGGCTTTATTTAGTGGTTTCACAATGGTGCTGCACAACGACCCCCTGTCCCACCACCTTTGTATCACTGCCTGTGACTAAAAAGTGGGGTTATTTACCTGTTTGCGTGTGTTTTTTCCCCAAAAGGTGTAATGTTTCATCTATAAACAAGGTGTCGTCTGGACTCGCACCAAGGGAAACGAGCGAGGACGACTGACGTGTTGTTGTCAGTTGGCACAAATAAACCATTGCGCCGCCTCGCGTTAAACACTTACAACCCGAGCAGAACTTTGCAGTTTACGACTTTGTGTAAGCGACTGATGAATGATGGTTCAAACATCTTTGACAGGCGTTTTGAAACTAGGTTAAGAGCGTGTTCCTGGCATATTTATGGCACCACTCCAGTAAGACGTCTGCGGAAGAAACTTCGAATCGCTCTAAGTGCTGCTTGACACCGACATGTTTCAATCAAGTATTCTTAATTAAGCGACTTAAATGTCTCTCGAAAATAACAGAAACGGACGTAGATCTCTTTCGAAAGCTCTTGTGTTCCCACTTTTAGGTTTGAATCGTGTTTCGTTCCTCTGGTGGCTGCGCAACTCGTGCAGGCGACGGTAATTCTGTCAGGTGTCGAGTTTGCGTCGCTGCCAGATCAAACGCAGCCTTTTCATGGCTGAAACCAAAGAGGACGACTCGCAGGAAGGAGGAGGTGTGACATGTTCGCTGCATCGCGACACGTCATCATGCGGGATCGGCTCGCCTCTCATGGATGTTTGAACCAATCGGGACAGTGTAGGAATGCTGTGTCTGACTAGTTCGTGCATACGCGTACGGGGAGTGCACGTCACATCAAACGGTTCGCGGCAAACCCACGAGCTGCTCCTCGTTTTTCACCGTCGGCGCTCGCTGCCGTGCGGGCGACGGCCGTGGCTCAATTTCCCCGCCATCTGTTTTCTCCATTTGTTCTCGTGTTCATCCGTCACCGAGACACAATTGATCAGGTTTCACGTCGGGCTTTGTTGTGGCTTCCCTGTCAGTGCGGCGGCGCAGAAGCGCCTCATTCACGCGGCGCGAATATTGAAAGATGCGCTGTCTGTTTTGTTTTTTTTTAAAACCGTCTCCGGCTGGTGCGGGGTTAACGAGCGCCGGCCCGAGGAGCTCGTTTCTCCTCTGACGTGTTTTACAGGCTGCTGTGCAACAGAGTATCGCTTTTTACCAGAGTAAGTCAATGAAGAAGCCATTAAAAGTCCATAAAAAGCACAGCGAGGGCCCCGCAGCCCGGCGCACGAGTGCAGGACGGTGGTCGGCTGAAGCGAGCTGACCCGGAGATGCGGGCCCTCATCTCTGCTGCACCCATTAGTGCCGTCGTGCGTCCCGCGAGGACGGCCGACGGGGCGACCACTTAAGTCAATTTTTCCTCCCATCCGTCTCCGCGGTCGTCCCCACTCGTCCTTCGCCTCCCACTCACGGTCGCTTCTGTTTCTCCTGCGTCCGCAGGGTTGGAGAGCGGCGGCGTGACTCTGAAGGAGCCCGTCACAGAAGGGGAGATCGAGAGCTCCGCCACGGTCACGTTGCGCTGCCATATCGACGGACACCCAAGGTGAGTCGCCGTCCCCCCCTTGGGTTAAAGAGCAAGTTGAAGACAACGTCTGAGGATTTGATCTCGATGGCTGTTCTCATGTCCTCCTCTTCCTCCTTTTTTCTCCTCCGTCGTTGTCCCTGTCAGGCCGACGTGCCAGTGGTTCAAGGACGGGGTGAGACTGACGGAGAAAACCCACCAGATCAACAACAAGGAGCGGACGCTCACCTTCAAGAGCGCCAGCCCGGACGACAACGGCCTGTACTACTGCTGTGCCAAGAATGCTGCCGGACACGTGTGCAGCAACAGCAACTTCACCCTCAACATCATAGGTGTGTGTGCGGCCTGAGGTCAGAGGTCACGGCCAGAAATGACCCGCAACA
>JASSRZ010000014.1:5278702-5296386 GCA_032164315.1 Malacoctenus gilli | reverse complement strand
CAGCAACTTCACCCTCAACATCATAGGTGTGTGTGCGGCCTGAGGTCAGAGGTCACGGCCAGAAATGACCCGCAACACATGCAACTTTACCAAAAAGCTGTTGGCAGAACTCAAGAATATATTTGAATATCAGATTTTGCCCGAAGAGTAAAAAATCAGCATATCGTGGCTAAAGTCGACGCCCTGTGTCACATTGCATGGAGTGTTTGTAGTTTGACTCCAGCCTCATTTCTCAAAAGCTGCGACTGTGTTTGGAGCTGATGTCGCCTTACGGGAACCAAGCGCTCACCGTGTCTGAGCACTTTCCTCACACCATCCTCTTTTCTGACACCTCTCAAACTGCCTCCAATTCATCAGCTGTAATTTGACCACGCCGCCATTAAAAACGATAATCCAATTTGCGGATACTTAAAGCATTAACAGTCTGCGGTTTCTCATCAGCTGTCGGCTTTCGACGAGTTTTCCACATCTCTGGTTTTGAAATGTCAAAGATAAGAAGGAGGAGGATCCAAAGACCATTAGCCGAGAGAACAGGAACAGAACGCGACGGAGCCTCTAATGTGATTACGAGAAGGCGTTAACACCTTCCTCTGCCTGCCGCCGACGCAGGGAAGGAAAAAAAAAACATTAAACATCTGCAGAGCAAACAACAACATCGGATCCCCCCGGCACAGCGGCGGGGTCTCACTGTAGCCGCAGACTGTGTGTTGTGTGGGAGGCTTTGTGTTTTCCCGCAGGCTCTCGTCATGCCGTCGGTTGTTTACTCTGCCGGTGAGAGTGTGTGCGTGTGTGTGTGTGTGTGTGTGTGTGTGCGCGCGCTTTATCCTCGCAGCGTGCCACACAGCTACAACTGTACTTACAGCAGCACATCTGTGCACGAAACCCGATGCCCTGCTCCAACCTTAATTAGCCACCTGCAACAGCGACTCGCAGACACGCAGGGTTAGCACCTGGGAGAAGGGAAGAATGGATAATTGTTGAGTCTCCAGTTACCGAGTCGCCGCCCTCCGCCGGTCCGCAGGCCCCGCCTCGAGGAGAGGCTGACAGATTTAGACCGAGCTCCGATGCGCAGCCACGGGCCGTCGGGTGGAGGGCTTCCCGACAGACTTCCTGGGTGGGCCAGGTGCGCCGAGGGCGACCCGCCTCCCTCTTTTCTTCGCACCAGCCGGTGACCTTATCCCCCGACGGCCGCCTGCTCTCTCCATCAGCCGCGCAGATCTGAAACATTCACGCCCAGAAACCTGGATTAGTGGCAGTTTTCTTGTTCCGGTTTTGGAGCCGCGCTCTGAATCTTTGGCTCCGCATCTCCAGTACAACAATATCCTCTTACTGCTTATTTGTACTGCAAACCACATCTGTTTGAGCAGGGGAGAGCACCAACGGGCCCGTGTTGTCCAAAGCACAATATTTCCATAATGGCTGGTCGCCCAGACGACAGATTCACACGCAGTGAGTCTTATAAGAAGGGAAGAAAGGTGAATAGTTTCATCATCACGTGTCGTTACTCACAATAAGCATCATCCTCCCAGCAAGGTTACTGAGCAACTGTCTCCAGGGGGAACCGCACAATTACGCTATACAACACGGGCTTGTTTTGCATCAGCGCAAACAAAGCCGAGCGCCAGATTCTGTTTTTTAATAACATCGTTTTTAGTGATGTCATCTTTTTTTCCCTCTCGATTTTTTTTTAAACGTTTTCTAAAGTCTCGATCAGCCCGAGATCACTTTGGTGCAATTGAGGATAATTGCTCTGAAACGATTTGAAGGCTTTTTCTGCCCGGTGATCAAACCGTCATCACGGGTTGGCTGAACACGCCGCTTCCTTTATTGGTTTCAGAAGTGAGAGCCTCAATTTTCTTCAGCTGTTTTTTTTACGCACGGTGGCTAAATGTGATTTTAATGTGTGATTATCTGCACTCAATAGAATGGAGTCTGTTATTTTTACTGTTTAACTAACTGTTAACGCAAATATAAATGCGTGCCTGCTCAATATAGGAATAGATTACATTAGACGAATTAGAGTCAGCATTAACTATCATGTTGCTCGCATTCTGGGACACAAAACCAACATTAAATTAATATCAGTGTTGCTGCTTCTCTTTGTATTTGAGACACAAATGCTGTTAAATGGATTTCAGTGCATGAATCAATATGTTGACATTGTTTGACAGTGCGTTTTTGGCAACACTGCCCCAACACAGATCAGTGCTGTCATTTTAGGACCAGTTTTCAGATTCGTATTTTCTCAGAAGTGCAAGTTCATAAGACTTGACTCTTCGACTCCCTTTTTTTATGAAGGCACTTTGTCTCGAGACCCTCGCAGAGAAGAAAGAGGTGACCTCCAGCGTGTGTGAGTGTGATTCATGAGCCACAAAAAAAAGAAAGATATGGTGGTCCTGATAAGCTGCGGGGTCACCTCGCTGACCTCATTAACAGTCCCCGGAGGCCCAGGCGGCGTTGACACACAGCGCCACCCGAACGCCGCTCGCTCGCCCGCCTTCTGTTGGCGGCTTTTAATAAAAGCGGGCGGGTGCGATGTGCGAGCGAACGGCCCGATGCCTCGCTGATGGTCGCCTTCCTGTGCCGCAGATAAGAGCTTCCCGCGGCCGGTGGTCACTCCCAAGGACCTGGTGGTGCTGAAGAACGAGGAGGCGGCCCTCCACTGTCAGTTCACCGCCGAGCCGCCCCCCACGCTGGAGTGGTATCACGACGACGAGCTGCTGGTGAACAAGTCTCGGTAATGTCCTCTCATTACTCACTTTTGCGTCCAGCTCCCCTCGGCTTCACCTGTATTTTTCACACGGCGCCCCCGCCCCCCCCTCTCGCTTTCCACCACCGTCCGCATCAGTCCGAGCGTGCGGCGCTACGGCGTTCCCGTGAACCCGCTGGGGTGGAACTCTCGCACCGGCCTCTCCGTGCCGCTGCTTCGTCTCAGCCTTGGGATGGATTGCACATTAAGGAATGTTATTACTGGAATACGGCGCTGTAAAGTTGTCTCTGCACACTTCCTATACATCACTTGGAACGCGGCCTTTCTCTCCAGCCAATCGCAAAGGACTTCGCAGCCGTCCGGTTTTCCAGGCGCACCGAGCGGAAAAGCGCCCGAGGGCTACAATCAGCTTACCAGCACGTACCCCCCCCCCCCCCACCCACCCCCTAAACACATAAGCACGAGATAATAACCGATTTCTATACGTCATGGCGTGTTCGCCCCCGGGCTTTGCAGGGGGGCCCCCCTCATACTCATGCGAAGTCACTCTGCCGGCCGCCCGTTTCACACGCGGCGTGAGATCCCAGCTTTCCATTTTCCAGTGATTATGGAGCCCAGTGAGCAGGAGCGGCGAAGGACTCCAATATCAATAGTTAGTCACTTGTGTAATGAGGCTGTCGGAGTGCCGGCTCGTTCGCCGAGGACGTGCTGACTCGGCGCCGGAACGGCAGAAGGAATGCGTAATAAACGCAAACATCTAAAAACACGCCCAGACCGTTTCCTTTGTGGGCAAGTTGTCGGGAGGACAGCTCGCCACTCGGTGCGCGTTTCTTTATTGATCCTGGCTGCTTCTGACGCCTGAGGAGCGCCGCTCTCTGCAGCAGATATCATCTGTTTTGCACCTGCACTGATGAGATAACCTCCCAGAGATTTGGAGTGAATATCTGATGGAGATTGTTTTTGTGAAACCTCGGGGAAAAATATACCAGCTCGTGTTTGAAGCCGGGTTTCAGAATCGGATTCAAAGCCGCCGTGGAGGAAATATGAAGCCACGGAGATTGTTTTGTATTTTTTTTTATGGGGTTTCTCGATGTAGAGCTGTGAGAAGGATTGCCCTAAAAAAAACAAAACACTTTATTCGTCTTGTTTTGTAGCTATTTCAAACGGCTTCCTTTGAGTCAAACGACGACGCACTGAGTCGCTCTCCGTCTCCCCGGTGCGAACACACGCAAAGCTCATTCCCGCTCTCTGCTCCTCATCACAGAGGAGAAGACGACGCAGAAATATCACCTCTCTCGAGGGAATCTGCTGTAGGATTGAAAAGCCATAGATGGCTTTCAAAACTTCTCCCAGAGCATCCCAAGCTGCGGAAAAAAACTTTCCCATCTCCTCGCGCTTGGCTGCAGATTTATCTGTGCAGCTCCTGTCTGAGCGGAGTGGGATGTGCAGCTCCTTATCTGTCATCCCCTGAAGCTGGCTTAAGGTCAGCCTTTAATTACTTCTCATCCAGTCCATCACTGGCACTGATACTCCCGCCAGCCTGACTGAGGCCGTGGCAGGAGGACCGAGGTGGGGTGGGGGGTGGGGGTGCTGCTGGGCCTCCTAAAGACTCTGGGAATGAACTGAAAATGTAGGACACTTTTTGTTGTTGTTGTTGTTGTTGTGTGGTCAAATCACTGCCACCTATTTGAAGCAGCAGATGGCTCGAGACAGTGGAAGGTGCCAGAGTGTAAAAATAGTGTTGAAATCGTCCTCTGGCCCTCGATGTGTCACTCTGTGCGGTGTAGCATCTCCGTGGCGTTCCTGGGAGACCAGAACGATCCGCTGGGAGCTGTTTGCAGTCACAGAGAAAGCTCTGAGAGGAAAATTCACTCATTTTTTTCCTGCATTCATGTCCAAATATTCAGCGAAACGTTTGCTGGTCTCAGAGTTTGGGTCTGTTTGATCGCCACAGAGTGTTCCTGCTGGCCAACGGGACGCTGCTGATCACTCAGGTGAAGAACAGGAACACGGGAACCTACAAGTGTGTCGGCCGCGGCCTCCGAGGACCCCACGTTACCCTGGAGGCTTCGCTCCTTATAGCTGGTAAGTGTGCGCACACATACGATTGTAACGTTGGATCAGAGCGAGATAAACACCTGTGAATCTGTAATGTGAGAGCAAGTTTGGTTGCAAAGCCATCCTGCCCTCCGTCCATCTCTTCCCCCCCCCCCCCCTTCCCCGCTCCTGGCTCTTTCACTTAGAGCCAGATCCCTTCGATGATAATCACATTCCCTTATTGACATCCGTCCCAGCTGCATCCACTACACACGCCGCACCAGAGCGCTTTCCTGCTTCCCCTCCTTATGATTTCCTCCCGACGGTCCAGCTGTTTTTTTTCCGAGCGCGTTTCGCCCGACACGCTTCCCCCCCCTCCTCCTCCGAACGAGCCGCACCTGGCAGGCGACAGACGTGTACACGCCGACGTCGCTCCGGCTGCGCTGTAATTACCGAGGTTTTTGCGAGGTGATCGTCATTAGAGGCGAGGGCGCGACGAACATCCAAAGTCGGGAGAAACTGCTTCAACGGCTTCAAACTCTGCGTTTGTAGCTGCAGGTCGGGGTGTGATGCACGCATCAACAATCTAATAAACAAGTTCAGACGCATCAAAGCAGTTTCAGTTTTACAGTGTCGCACTGGAACAACAGCAGCAGCAGCAGCAGCAGCAGCAGCAGCAGCAGCAGCAGCAGCAGCAGCAGCAGTAGCAGCAGGAGCAGCAGCAGCTCTTTCCTTTGGTTTCTTGAGTCAAAGCTGCAGAAAACTGCAGTATCTTCTCATCTTACTAATCAGGCAGCATTTTGAAATGCAAGTGCATGCAAGTCAAATATTCTGAAGAAGCTTAAGGCTGGAATTTCTGTGCATTTCCTCGTCCTGTGTGCTTTATTCCTCTGGTACAGCCCCCCCCCCCCCTTGAGGGTTCCGGATTAACGAGGTTCGACTGCATCTGCAGTTTTAACCCAGTGAACCGCGGCTCCATTTAAATACCTTAATTCACTTAATCTGATGGTAATCCCCGCAGGCTTTATGGGGGATTGTGTCACAGTAGAATTCAGTGTTTGGGGACAAGTTGAAACAGTCGCTCGGCCGTGGCTCCGCCCCGTTTGTGCGGGCGCGCCTCTCCGCCTCGTTCGCACCGCTCCACGTCTCTCTCATGTTCCGATGAATGTGCGCTTTCTTCCGTCCTTCATTGATTCGGACTTGAAACCACGAGGAGGTCGGAGCCACTGACCGGCTTTTGGAGCAGTGTTGGCCAATCAACTATCAATGACTGGCATTGCAGGCGCACACACACACACAGAGGCAGCATTAGAGCCCCCAGTCGCAGGAGGTCTCGTGAGTCTTTGTGGTCCGGATCCTGTTCTACTTTCTGTGCCGCCGCTGCCACTTTTGATATGAACCACCTCACACAGGCCTGAGCTAATTCCCCATACTGGGAACAACTTATATCCTCAGTTTGCCTACTCGGCGCTTTGTTCTTTAATTGCCGCGAACCTGCTCTTAAATCACAGGACTTGGTCCCACCCAGACAGGAAATCTGTTAAGTGAACCTCTCGCAGGAATTAAGTGAGCTCAGGGCCGCCGTGGAAATTCGGAGCCGCTTCTCCGGCTTTGTTCGCCACAGGACAACTTTAAAAAGTCTTCAATCACTGCAAACCTTTGGATCAATGAGACCAAAGCGTCCCTGTGCTCTCCTCCGCAGAGATTGACGACATGGTGGCCAAGATGTCGAAGGTTTTCACGGCGGACACTCTGCAGCGGGTGACCTGCCGCGCCCCCCGGGGCAAGCCCGAGCCCGAGGTGTGGTGGGAGAGGGGAGGGCAGCGGGTGCCCGCCGAGGGCCGGGTCCACCAGGACGGCCTGGACCTGGTCTTCAGCCCCACGGAGGAGGGGGATTCGGGCACCTACACCTGCGTGGCCCAGAACAAGGCCGGGCGCAGGACGCAGGAGGTCACCTTCACCGTGGCCAGTAAGTCGCACAGCTGCTCGACGACACAGATATATTACAGGCAGCCGCAGGCTTGTATTCGTGTCTTCACGTTTGCGAACTGGACGTTAAAAAGCTTGTCCTAATTTCCACAGCCTGAATATCTGAGACCTTCTACAAGCTATAAAAGCATTATTTGTATTTTTAGTCCAGGCTGAGACAGAGTTCATCTAATTAGCGCTCATCTTCTGGCCTCAGGGGACACCTATGTTCGCTGAAGAGCCGTGTGAGTGCCAAGTGCTGTCGCTGACGCTCTGATCGTGTGTCCGCAGCTGCGCCGGTGTGGGTGACCAGGCCTCAGGACAGCCGCTTAGAGGAGGGCAAACCGGGTTACCTCCACTGTCACGCTCAGGCCAACCCGCAGCCCGAGGTCATTTGGCTCCGCAACAACATCATGGTCACGCCCGAGGCAAGTCGGCACCTTTGTTTCGTTGGCGTCGCGCCGGCCCAGCTCGGTTAATTTTCCCACGGCGCGAGCGAAGCTCACGTGAAGACGCTTTTTTTTTTTTACCACGTCTCCCTGCAGGACTCTCGCTTCAAGCTCTTCCCCAACGGCACCCTCAGGATCAACAACGTGGAGGTGTACGACGGACAGATGTACGGCTGCGAGACCAGGACCGTGGGCGGCAGACTGTCTGGACAAGCAAAAGTTACCGTGCTCGGTACGCCGCGCAGGAATCCACGCAGTTAATCAATATATACAGTAGAAGATCCTTTTTCTCTCCCATGTCCCGTTTGAAGTGATTCCCCAGATTAGGCACGATGTGCAATGAATGAAATCTTTCTCAGGGCGAGAGAACAAAAAACAAATGTGGTCATGCCTTTGGGGCTGCAAGTGTGTGTGTGTGTTTCTAAAACAGCGCTCTTTGTTCGAATCTGGCATCCTGCAGGACACCCACAGAGGTGTAAAATATGACTCACGCATGGCAGCTTCTTTTTTTTTTCCCTCACCCTCATTTTCACACCTTATCTCCATAATAAATTCCCGTCAGTCCTGTGATGGATGGCCCGACGTGTCACAGTTTAGTCTGGCCGATCTCCCCGTTCCTGCGATCGGAGCCTCCGATAGGCCCTCCGCTCGCGCGCTCGCCACATCTGTGCGCCTGCAGTCACGCCCCCCCCCCCTCCCCCCTCCGAATCCGTCTGAACACGATTCGCGTCGTGTTTGGTGTCCTTTCAGTTGAGTTGCACCAAAAGGCCTTTTTGACATGCACTGTAACACCCCCCCCTCCCCCCCCCTTCCCTTCAGCTTATTCCTCTGCGCTCACCACATGTGTGATGTTTGTGTGCGCTGCTCCCACTTGGGTTTCAGAGAAGCTGAAATTCACGCCGACCCCCCAGCCTTCGCAGTGCCTGGAGCTGGATAAAGAGATCACCATCCAGTGCTCCGCCAAAGGCCGCGAGAGCCCCACAATCCGCTGGACCAAAGCAGGTGGGTGCCTGCGCGCGCCTCCGCCGCCGCCGCCGCCGCCGCCTCAGATGGGGATCAGCCGCTGTGACATCTGCAAGAATATTTTGAGACTCGGGCCGAGTCTGAGAAGGAGAAAATTCATCACCACACATTGTTTCTCTCTCACTATCAATCACTTGATTTCCTCTAGGCTATTAAAGCTCCACGGTAATGGAATATTTTAAAAGGATGCTGCTGTTAATGGGTTTTTTTGCACTCCATTATATTTTCTGTTAGTACATTTGAATCAAAACATTTGTTTGAAGATCAGTTTGCTAGAAAACGTGTACAGCGCCTATTTTGTCTGTATTTTTCAATTGAGGGACCATCAAGTGATTTGACTGGGTGTAATCGCCCTTTTAAATGACAACTATTTTTATGTTTTACTGGCTGTCATCTATTTGTTGTAGTCAAATGAGGTCACGTACACGTGGGTTAACTCCCCCCCCCCCCTCGTGCATCTCTGTCTCCCCCTGCAGACGGAGGGGAGTTGCCGCCGCACGTCGAGCAGCGGAACGGTCAGCTCCACTTCACCAAAGTCACCCGCAGCGACGCCGGCAACTACACGTGCATCGCCTCCAACAGCCTCCAGGGGGAGATCAGAGCCCTGGTGACCCTCACTGTGGCCGGTAAAGCCCCTCGCTCAGCGTCTCACGCTCCCGGAGGCAAAGAACAGAGAAAAAAAAAAAAAACCCGAAGGCTTGGGCTGCTGTGTTTAGTCCTCTGAACCACAGCGAAAGCTCTTGTGGTCTCGGTGCTCGAGGGAGTGGTTTCGTGAAAAGACGACCATTGATCATTTTCACCATGTCTCAAACGAGGCCGCAGCTTTTACTACAGAAACGGCGGCCTGTTTACAGCCTGCTAATGAATTACTTTTGGGTCGTAGAGAGGAACCGAACCACAGCTGCCAGAGCCGGTCAGTCGGTGAAGGGTGTATTGTTGCTTCGCTGTTGGTCCGAGTGTTGCGATAAGCCGTTCCTGCTTGTTTTGTGTGTCCAGTGTACATCCGCTTCAAGGTGGAGCCAGAAAACACGACCGTGTACCAGGGCCACACCGCCATCCTGCACTGTCAGGCCACCGGGGACCCCGGGCCTCACATCCACTGGATGGTCAAAGACAAGACGCTGGACCTCAGCAAGAACCGAAGGTGAGAGCCGATATGTCCTTTTTGCGCTGGTTATGACGTGTGATGACGGGACTGCTTCTCTGGTGAGATCGTATGAAAGGTAACGACCGCGGCGGTGTCCCTGCGCCTCTGCAGGTTCCAGAAAATGCCCAACGGCTCCCTGCTGATTTCCGACGTCACCACGGACGACACGGGCCGATACACGTGCGTGGCCGGAAACAGCTGCAGCATCAAAGACCGCGTGGCTCAGCTGTACGTCGTCGGTAAGTCGCGCGCTGACAAAGGGGCCCCTTTTATGCGGAGCAAAGGTGGACACATGAAACGCACACTAAGTCACGAGTGGAGGATGAAGGCATTAATTAAACCCCCGCCCCTCTACTGTCCGTCACCCGCGCCGACAGGTTAATAACCGCGGGCTCATCCTTGACGCCACGGCTGTCACCGTGGAGACGGGAATAGGCCGGCGTTAGATCTAATAACCCGACACACTCTGTGGCCCCTTGTGTGCAGACTTAAGACGAAAATTACGGTCAGACACTTGGACCTGTGTCTTGCATCAGCTCATTTTCTCCTGCCGCCGGACGAAGGAGGGAGAGGGAAAGTGAATTTCAATGGCTGGTGGTGTTTGAGAGGATCCGCACGATAGATCCGCCTCACAGATCAACAGCATAGCACATAAATCGATTTTATCTTGTGATTGGTTTGCCGCCCTATTTAGATTCTGAGCCACAGAATCTCAACATTTGCTCATATGGAGCAAAAAGAAGCAGCATAGCAGGCGCTGATCAGTCGATCGTCATCACGGCTTATATGTCCCACAGAGAAACCGGCACTTTTCCCGAGTGAGGACGAGGACAAAGCTCCGTACAAGATGATCCAAACCATCGGGCTGTCGGTGGGCGCCGCCGTGGCCTACATCATCGTGGTGCTGGGACTCATGTTCTACTGCAAGAAGAGACGCAACGCCAAGAGGCTGCAGAAGGGCCAGGACGGGGAGGAGCCCGAGATGGAGTGTCTGAATGGTATGAATGTCTCTGGGCTCATTTGGCCCCGTGTCAATTCAGGCTGTGTGAGAAGCTCATGCATTCCTTCATAGACTTGAGAGGCGTCGCTGGAACATTTAGGACGTTTGCTGCCCTCTTGTGTCCTCTCTGGGTTTTGCATCTAACATGTAAAAAAAACGTCAAGACATTTCTGAGAGCGCACGTGGTTTGAATTGTGGCCCAACTTCCTGACCTTCCATGACCTTTGACCTTGTTGTTTTTACGTCGCATTCATCAGGGGGGGCTGTCCAGCAGAACGGCCACACCACGGCGGAGATCCAGGAGGAGGTGGCCCTCACCAACATGGGCACCATAGCAACAACGGAGAAGCGCCACAGCCACGTCAACAACGACAAGCTCCACTTCCCTCGAGCCAACCTGCAGACCATCACCACGTTGGGTAGGTCGCTCAGCTCGCTCCGCGCGTGGAATCATCACGACGAACCTGCAGATTCGCGCGGACAGGAAGCGAAAACACAGCCGGGCGCTCGGCTTTCAAAAAGGCTGATCCGTGGTTCGAATGTTCCCTCAGGGAAAGGAGAGTTCGGCGAGGTGCTGCTGTCCAAAGCAAAGGGCATCGAGGAGGGCGAGGAGGAGACGGTGGTGCTGGTGAAGAGCCTGCAGACCAGGGACGAACAGCTGCAGCTGGACTTCCGCCGCGAGGCCGAGATGTTCGCCAAGCTCAGCCACCCGAACGTCGTCCGCCTGCTGGGCCTCTGCAGGGAGGCGGAGCCGCACTACTCCATCCTGGAGTACTACGACTTGGTAATGTCACGGAAACGCAGGTGGTGGACACCATGTCTCAGGGAGGCAGTGCTTTCCACTGGTCCCCACAAGAGTAGAGAATATTGCATCAATTTATTTTGATCTGGCCCAATGACCGAATGAGATGAAACTTGGATTTAAACTGCATGTTTTACCTGAACTGACACGGCTCTTTATCACCTCAGGGGGACTTGAAGCAGTTCCTGAGAATCTCCAAAAGCAAAGACGACAAAGTCAAGTCTCAGCCCATCAGCACCAAGACCAAAGTAAGTGTTGGAGTTCTTCCTGCCTACAAATTACCAGCGAAATAGTTTTCCAACACGTCATCTCAGAAAATCCTGATCATTTGGAAGTTGCGACCTCCTTTTTTTGGGCTCAAGATTCGTGTCCGTGTAACATTCTTGCTTTTTTCAGCCTTGTTGAATTCCTAAGTTTTATTCACCATTGGAAAACATCTCAGAGAGCGTTCAGTGAATGCGTCGCAGCTTTGACAGCTCCTTCCTCCCTGCAGGTTTCCATCTGTGCCCAGGTGGCCCAAGGGATGGAGCATCTGTCCAATCATCGCTTCGTTCACAAAGACCTCGCCGCCCGAAACTGTCTCATCAACAGCCAGCGGCGCGTCAAGGTGTCGTCGCTCAGCCTCAGCAAGGACGTCTACAACAGGTCCGTTCAGAAACGCAGCTCCGTCTTGAGTCGCCGCGCGTCCGAACCCACCAGCGAGAGGAACCGCCGCTCTCTGAAGGCCGTTCTCAAACGTTTGTCATATGTCTCGTGCATGCAGCGAGTACTACCACTACAGGCAGGCTTGGATCCCGCTGCGCTGGCTCCCGACCGAGTCCGTGTTCGAGGACGACTTCTCCACCAAATCCGACGTGTGGGCCTTCGGCGTGCTGATGTGGGAAGTGTTCAGTCACGGCGAAATGCCCCACTCCAAACTCGGAGACGACGAGGTGCTGGAAGGTGAGTGGGATCCGTCCCGGAGGCTGTTCTGCTCCCGCGAGTCAGACGCATGCAGGTGCGCGGAATACCGGCGTCCCCTCTCGGTCTCTGATCCGCTCCGTCTGCTCCGCCTTCTTCAGGTCTGCAAACGGGAAAGCTGAAGTTGCCCGTTCCGGACGGCTGCCCCTCGAAAATCTATAAGCTGATGTGCCGCTGCTGGGCGCTGAGCCTCAAAGAGCGGCCCTCCTTCACCGACATCGTCCACGCGCTGGGGGAGCTGCCCTCCGACAGCAAAGTCTGAGAGGAGATGCCCGTCGTCCCCGACGCAAAGACGGGAATGCTGGATTACTAGTCTCACACATTTCAGGGATTAGGCTTGAGGAGAGACACTTTTTTTTGTTTTTATTATATGCATTTCATAAAGAAAACGGGAGCATGGGATGAGACGCTGTCAGTGGGAATGCCCTCACCTTGGTGTGACTGGCTCTGTCAGAGCGGGGCCAGGAGCTTGCCTTAACCACAGCACGGACGATCCCACGCCCTTTTCCACCCCCCACGTCCCCCCCCCGTGGGTGGCGCCACTGTCACGCCGCCTGTGTGCGGGGGGCCCGCTCTGTTCAAACGCAGCCTCACAGCCTCAGTGCCTCTCTCTCTCTCCCTCCCCCCCCCTCCCTTCCACGCAGCACGCCCAACCCTAGCAGTCGTGGATGCGGTGTGTTCAAAGGCTGGAATCAGCGGAAGTGAGAAGTCGGGGTCCAAATCCAGCACGTCGAGGGCGGAGTGTGGAGTGCGAGTGTTTCCTCTCATCTGCTCCGTCTCTCGATTCCCAAGCCCATCACGTGCGGCTCCTGTGTACCAGGAACAACGCCACCGTCCCCCAAATTGTGTGTGCGTGTGCGAATAAACTCCTGTCAAGCTACAAATGTGCGTTACAAAATGTATGTGTGGATCGGGGGGGGGGTTGCATGAAGGTTTGTCGTGTGTTACGGCAAAGAGGAAACTCGTGGGTGGGGGGGGTGAACAGTCCACGTCAAGATAACTCTTCAGGAACAGACGAAAATAGATCACGTTTTATCGCCAAGAAATGTCATGACGAGACGGGATCGTGCCAGCGTGTTCTGTTCTCGTGTTCGCTTGGAGGTGCTTTCCGTCGTCACTTTCTCGCGGGTGGAAAAACAAACGCACCACAGCAACGCGTCTCGGTTGCAGGGACGCGGCCTATCGTCGGGTTTCGTTATCTCCAGTGGTCCAATCACAGTTTCTCTCTGTCCTGTGCAATGCTGCAAAGTGGACCATCACAGCAGGGCAATGTGTACATAATGTAGAAGCCATGCACTAACTTCACTTAAAAGATTATCTCCTTGTTTCCCTTTTTTTATTTCTCTCGTGTTGTGTAGAAGGACACGCAGGTGCCTGTTTATTTAAGATGAAGGTCCTGTCTTTTTTTTTGTTGTTGTTGTTGTCGTCGGTTGGTTTGATTTGTTTTGTTTTTTTATTTTTTAACTGTGTTTATAATAGAAAGGTACTTCTGTGAGGTAGTCCTGCATTCATGCTCACTGTCCATTTAAGTGTGTTCAGCCTGGTAACCAGCTGCATTACACAAAGGAGGTCAAAAAGGGTGACTGCTGGTCACCGCTACTCATCAAGTGCCTGGTCAATGAAGGATTATCTGAACTGTCTCCCTCTTTTACCTTTTTTTTTTACATTATCTAATCAAATGCAATGGCCTTTGTTTATGAACCTGTTTTTTATACGTTGTTTTTAGTGTGTTTTGTTTGTATGACTCCTAGGAACTCACACCTAGACCTCTTTTTTTTAACCGCTTCAGCAAATGTTCACAGTAATCACAGATATATACACAAGTATACATGCTGCTGTCAATAAAGGTTCACAGTGTTTTTACCCAATGCTGCAAGACTGCTGGTGCTTTTCCTTGAAATATCGTCGATTTTTACGAGACAGTTTTTCTTTTCTTTTGTCTAAAATTATTATGCAGAGTGATGCTACTTTTTGGACTCCAAATCCCCCCAAAATCTTTATCTTCATTTTCCACCATAAAGTAACAGGTGTTGTAGTTCTCTGCAAGCTCAGAAAGAGCACGCAACCTCTTCAAAAAAGGTAAGTGAAGCCCAAGAAGTCCCAGGAAGTCGTCTCGCTATGAGGAAACTCAAAACCAGTTAAATCACGTAATGGAATCAAATTGTGGTAAAAACCAAAGAGGACACTTTGACCATTTATGAAAGGTGTGTTACTGGTAGGATAGTTAAAGATTCTTGGAGTCGCTCCTGTTTTTGTTTACTTTGTCTTGTTTATTTTGGGAAATGAGACACTTTGGCTGCTGTGTCTCAGCAACCTCACACATGTGTCCTTAGGTAGTATTTTACTCAGAGGAGGCTGTAAAACTGGTTTGTGAGCTTGTGCCTTTTTGAGTGGCTCATTTGACCTTTACAGTTTGGGAGTTTGATTTCTTTAAAGGAAAAGAAAGGATAAAGCCACAGAACCTCGGGCGCTTTCTTGGCTTCTTGAAAAAGGCCAAGAAAGCGCTCTTCTGAATCTCTGCCACTAGAGGGCGACATGAATCCAAAGGTAACAGCCTTTTTCATGCTAAACATGTTTCTATATAAACTCAGTTGCAGACAACTCAAACATACATTTTTAAAAGCTGCAAAGTTTGTCAGCATGACTTTATAATCTGAGAACAGTGTCAGCATTGAAAGGTGCTACTTTTTGGATATCCACAGGGTACCTAAGAACCTTCCCGCGGGTACCTCTATGCCATCACGACTGTTCTCATGTAAGCAAAGAATGTGAGGGGTTTAATGAGTATATAGTTTGGAAAAGATATAGATGTACTGGTGGTATCTGGTAAAACTTGACCCCTGTATGAATCTGTAAATGGTCTGAAATGGTTTAATAGACTTTAATACTTTTTAACTTATTCACTTCCTAGATTTTCCCTCCATCTTAGAAAGGATTAGTGTTTAACCAGGTTGTAGCAGCTAAGAAAAAACACGTTTAAGAAAAGCCCACACGTCGTCCGCAGAAACCCCCCTCAAATCTTGCCAGCCAGTGTGGGGTGAGAAACCCTGATGTGAATGCCTCAGCACATGGCATTTGTTTTAACCTGCCTGGAGTAGCATGTGGGTGGGAACTGCTGCACCAATTGAAATCCTGTGCACCGCCACCTTTAGAGTAACACATATAATGACATGCTCTGATTGAGAATGCATCATCGTGACTCTTCAAACATAAATTGAGTGTGACCGTTTGGTCCTTAGGGTCGCTAGCAGGGCCTACAGGGAAAGGTCAACACACCAGAGGCTCCTTGGGGCCCTCTTGGTGACATCCTTGATTCCATCTGGGACAACTTGAGGTTTTTAATGTTAGTCAGAGGGATTTTCCAAGTGTTGTTCAGGGTTATAATTATGTTGCGCAACGCTGACATGCTGAATGCAACCTGCACACAGGTTGATTAGAAAATAACTGTAGACAAACTTTGTTCGAAAGGTTGCAGCTTTGACTTTGAACAATTGGAAAGAGAATTGACTATCATAGTCTTTACTTTACTTCTCTGTAATGTGTGACACAATGTCTGAAAGTCTTATCAAGAGTGATACAGCGCTGGGCAACTTTTTCCAACTCTCCCTCAGTCCTTGAATTGCTCAAATAGAAAACGTCTGTTTGGTCAGATAAAACAGGCTTATAATTCACGTACTTCTGGTTTAAAACTTCGGGAAGATGTTTCTTTGTAGGTTTACACAGTAGAAACAACCTGAGGGGTTTTATAAAGTTGCATGTTTTGTTATTTTGGTGCCTCTGCTTGCCCTCGGTGACGTAGACGGTAGCGCAACCATTTTGGTATTTATTCTAATGAGTGGATCTTATCCACCAATGGCAGCGCCGCTCAGTTAATCCTCAGCCAATCAATAGGCGACGCTGTGACTCACCAAATAAGGAGAGACAACACCAAATAAGGGAACATTGTATCTCTTTATAAGGAGGGAAGTAGTTCCTCGGCTGTGATATCACTCCGCTGTCGCGTACGCTCTCATAAACTAAGCGTTTTTCAGGCACTTCAAGTACACGAAAATAACGATATTGTGATGCAGATGAAGAATGTTTTAGTAGACGATTATTTAAAAGTGAAAACCTGTGTTATTTTACACTTACAATGCGGACTATGTTGCGTGGCGCAGCAACATAGCGGGCGCTGTTCGCGTTTTCCTTTTTGAGAAAGTGCTCAGAGTTTTGGAAATAGAGGAGGAGGGTGAACCAAACTGAGCCGGGGTTGCAGGGTCCTGGGGGCAGCATCACTTTCCAAAGTTTGTCTCGGCAATTTCCTGGAGTCTCCAAACCTACAACTGGCCTGGTTTGTTTACATTTTGTGACCCGGGCGTGTATGCGTTTGAGCAGCCACTCACCGTTGAGCCCGCTCCAGCTCGTTTGGCTGGCGTTTATAGATTCGCTCCAGTAAATATAATGTTACAGGGCCAGGTCGGATCGGCACCATCTGGAAACGGGTCAGCTTCAGGCAGAGGTACCGTAGGGCACGGTTCTGGGGTTTTGGGCGCCGGGATCCGTCCCGTTTTGGTCAGAGCAGGACAAGCGTTACAGGGAAGCGGCGAGTGTGCCGGTGCTGCGGGGCGACCGGGGGACAGAGACGCTATCGGGATGCTGGGAGCTAATGGTCCGGGGGGTCCGAGAGGCGCCAGACCGGGGAACGGCACCGGGTTGAACCCTCTGCAGAACGCCGTTCAAGGCAACATGGTCGGGCTCAACACGGGAGTCGTCTTGGCTCACGGAGCCCGCTTCGAGACGGAGCGGGAGTGCGCTCCACTGTGCAGCGGCTCGGATAATGACTCGGACTCCGGGGACGATGACGACCCAGTGGGTTCACTCGGGGACAACAGGAGAGGGGTGAAGCGGGAGAGAGGGGAGATGGAGGCTGCGGTGACAGGGCAGGAGGTGGGGGTGCCTTCCGGAGGCTACGGCATGGTGTCCGGAGGGGTTGCGGGGGCAAAGCCGGGCAAGAAGACACGTGGACGAGTAAAGATCAAGATGGAATTTATTGACAACAAGTTGAGACGCTACACCACGTTCAGCAAGAGGAAGACGGGCATCATGAAAAAGGTGAGTCAGGTGATGCAGCTGGACCCCATCCAGCCTCAGACATTTTGGCGCTCGAGCTCACATCCACTGCTGTGTCTTCCTTCATGGTTCAAACAATAAGAGTGACACCTCGGCGAGGTACGAAATCACCCCGAAAGGGGGAAGCTGCGGGTTGTGATGAAGACATGAGATCTTGTCCACTGTGAGCCTGCGCGGTTTATGATGTTTAGCTCGGTGTCATGAATTTATCTGGAAAGACAACGCAACTGTGGCACAAAGTGACTCAGTGAATGTGAGGAAGTCAGGGCAGTCATGGCAGCCTATGAGCTTTAAATAGGCTTTGAGCAAATGACAGTTCTATTTCTGCTCACCCCCCCAACTATCACACACACACATACTGACACACTGCATGCACATTTCCAATAAACTGTCACAATCACTCATGTGCGCACACACACACACACACACACACACACACACACACACACACACACACACACACACACACACACACACAC
>JASSRZ010000014.1:5236169-5267787 GCA_032164315.1 Malacoctenus gilli | reverse complement strand
CCCCCCCCCCCCCCCCCCCCCCCCCCCCCCCCCCCCCCCCCCCCCCCCCCCCCCCCCCCCCCCCCCCCCCCGCTCCGGATGACGATCTCTCTGTCTGGTCGACGTTTTGTCGGATTGTTGTGTGAATTTCCCTACGGTTTTCTTTTTCGGGTTGAAAGGGCAGGACAACTGCGAGTGGCGTGCGAGGCCCTCCCCCTCCGACTTTCCAGCTGCTGTTTAACTAAAGAGGCAAAGGACCTTGGACTGTCAGAGCTCCCTCAGCAACAGCCTTCAAACCCAACTGCACACCAGCTCACTCACTGTCCCCCCCCCCCCTCAAGTTTAGGCTTCCTTATGATTCAGAGCGGCTTGTATAAGAAGACACCTGTTTGTCCATCTGTACCCAGTCGAGTCGAGCGAACTCTGACTCCTCGAGATTCTCTCCTTGTCGGGTTTTTTTAATGCAGAAAAAAAGTAGAAATGATTGCAGTGAGTCATAAGACGAGACTGTCGCAAGTCTCCAGACCCGTGTAGATGTGCAGCGCTGCAGCAGAAGGTGAGCCAGACCTTACAGTAGCTCCATTTACGTGTTTGCTCGGCAGTGTGCGGCTGCGAGGCCTTATCAGCAGAGTCCATGCTGGATCCTCCACCTCTCACCCATGTAATCAGTCACATATAAAAACCCCAAGCGCTGCGCGAAGAGAAGTTGGCCTCGCACGAGCCCACCGGGTTTCTTCCTTCTCGACTGCTTCTTCTTTCTTACCCACGATTCAACACTTCTTATGCACTCGCTCACTCTGTGTAAATTTCTCTGGCGTGATCCATGTTTGTGCTTCCAGGCACACGGCTTGTACTATCGATTAACCTCTTCTGTACTGCTGTAGGGGGCGTCGTCTCTCCGATACGCAGCAGAGAGTCACTGTGCTTTCATGAATGCATGACTGAGGAAGCTTTTCAGCTAAATTGTAGGAAGTTTCAGATGGATTTCTTGTGATCTCACAATCTTTGGGCTCCGCTTTGCTTTCAAAGCATTCCTGAAAGTCTTTTACCGCAACTTAAAGTTTGCGATTGTGTTGAGAATATGATGTCAAAAAAGTGAGAAGGAGCAGCCAGCTGAGGGCTTCCGTTGTGACTTGGAGCACCGGCTGAGACGCCGCTGCAGTTGAACTCTCACTGCATGTCGTTCCCTTGCTCCCTTTCCCCCTCACTTCCTGTTATCGTTGAGGAAAGTGTTGCTCCCATGAAAGCTACGTTTGTTGTGTTTGCCCCCCCCCCAAAAAAAGGTTGTAATCAGCAAAATAATATCAGTAAAGCAGGTTTAAACTGACATTTATTTTGCTAAACAGCACACCAGAACTCTTTTATTTGTTCTGACTTTTAGGTTTTTATTTAATTCTCATCACATCCCTGCGTTCACTTTTTGATCTCCTCTGGAGGTGTTTAATAAATAACATTTACATTCACCTCCAGGTGCAGAACATCCCCCAAGTTTTTCATTTGCCTTCGGAGCTTCTTTAAGTTCTGCTTCCTGTCTGACTCGTCCGTTTGCTCACCTCGCATCCAACCACGAGCGAGTCTTGCGGCGCCGTCGAGGCTTCCTCGCCGTCTCGTGTTGTCGATCATTAGTGTGTTCTGATAAAGCGTTTTGAAAGAGGCCCAGCGAGCTTAGATGTGCTTTCTCGTCTCAGCCCGACGCCCACCCCCTCGCTCGTCACGCGGCCCACTCGCCAACACATCTCGCGCGCTCGTTCAATGGAAGCTCGCGTCGTCATGCCGCTACTTCTGCGCCCGCCTTTGATCGTAAGTTAATGTGAACATCTCGGCCGCCTGATTTGCGCTGCCTGTTTCTTTTCTTTTTTTTTCCTTGTTCCATGGTCAGCCAGTTGTCATAGTGACTGTGAAATAACATGACTTGGAAGGGGGGGGGGCAGAGCAGTGTTTTTTGTTTCTTTTCAGCGGTGTTGAATCGAGCTGTGGCTGGATTTTAAATTGGGTTTATCAGATGGAGCGCATGAATAAACGAAACTGGCCGCGGTCGAAGCGCACACATGTTCCCGTGTGTTGCAGTCGCACATTGGGAGGATTGTTTCAACAGGTCCTAATTGGTTCTCCTGTCAGTTTTGCGTCGCCACACTTATTGTGACTTTATTGGCCGCACGTCCGATTGCTCTGCTGCGACTCCAGCAAGTAGGGATTGTTGCGAGAAAAGTCTCGCCGCGCCGCTTCGTATTTAACATATGGCTGCAATTAGAGGGGGTCCCGGCCTGTTTCTCTACCTTGTTTATGCCATTTGCCCCACGACTATTAAAGCCCGCTCTGGTTTCTGTCAGCCTCCCATTGATCCCTGAAATACGGCGAGAATTAAAAAGCTTCTTCCAACCCTGCGTTCAGCTGCACAAGGAGGAAGAGCCTCATTAATGGTGTTGTTTTAGGTGTCGTCCTGTGAACACGGTGTCGCTTGTGCAGTTTACTCTTGGAGTTTTTGGGGGTTTTTAGTCACGGTCAAACAAGTCGTCTTCTTTAGTTATTTGAGGCCTTAAAAAATTGCGTCTTTAACAACCAAGCTTCTTTGTTTTCTTTAATCTTTTACTAGTTTTGTTTTCTTGGCTTCGAATTCAAAGCCTGTTGTGTAAAACGCGGCTTTGGTCACAAACTGGTTTATTGTTTGGATCGAGACCCAAAAGATTAAAAACAGCCAGCAAGGGGTCTGACTGGAGATGCATGTCGATAGATGGATGTTGCATTGTGGGATTTGTAGGCTCACGTACTTCCTCACGCTAGAGTATAAGATTACATGTGATCAGGGGAGTGAAGTAAACAAGTCCTACTACTTTGTTTACGGTTCTTGAGCTCTTGCTCTGAAACACATTTGCAATATTGACGTCAGATTTTGCATTATGAATTGACTGGTGATAAATACGTAATAAAGGAAGCTTCCTGAAACTTGAACAGTTTCTTTTTAATCCGAAATGTGAAAGTTGACGGTTTTTGAACCCTCTGGTGTAACCGAACTAAATTCTTCGCGGCGCTTTTTCTCCCCCAGGACACGCTGAAGCCGACCTTCACGGTTGCCAGCCTCCCGGGCACAGCCAGCAGCTCCCAGTCCACGGTGCCCACCACCTCCACCACCATGCAGGTCAGCAGCGGCGCCTCCTTCCCCATCACCAACTACCTGGCCCCCGTCTCGGCCAACAGCAACGTCAGCGCCAACGGCACCGTCCTCAAGACGGCCGGCGCCTCCACGGGGGTCATGCAGCTGCCCAGTGGCTTCACTTTCATGCCCGGTACGTACATCGCCGCGGGTCGACGGCGCACTCGCGATATGAGACGCTTGTTTTGACCCCATCGGAAGCCGCTCTCCTCCGGCCCGTCGAGCTTATTAGCTGATTAGAATTTGAATGGCGGCCCCGGCCGTCGCCGCCGCGCGGTCGTGCCTCTTCTCCCGGAGCTGTTTGCTTCACACAACAGCTCTTCATCACCCGTCATCAACACTCAGCGCCCTCGGGTTTTTTTTTTTTTTTTTTGTTTAATACACAAAGCCCCCGGTATCCAGGGGAGCCATGTCTGCTGGCGAGCGGCCCTGCCTTTGATTGTCACTTGGGGACACGAATAATTAGGTGAGAGGGCCACAACAGAGCTGGCAACAAGGGCTGATGAACAAGGCCCGTAATTAGTCATGAATATTCAATACAGGATGGGTGGCTTGGCTGAAATTATAATTGAGGTGTCCTCAGTAGAGACGGAGCCTCGTGACAGACCAGTCCTGAACTATACATGACCCTTCATTAAAGGGGGGGGGGGGGCTTCGCAGGCACACAGGGGATCTGGGACTCACTAAGTCAGCGAGGCTTTTGGGAGAGCAGGCTGTCATTTGGATGATCCCCAAAGTGTTTTTAGGTTCCAAGTGAATATTTGATGCACTTTCATATAAGGAGGCGTGTCGAGAAATATTGAGGTATCCAGAAGGGGGTCTGGAGAGCTCAGGATGGGCCGAATAAACATTAGAATTGGAGAATCAGCTGTTTTTTGCTTAGGAATAACAATTTTCTGGAACGTGTCATCCATTAAACCATATTTTTATCAAGTGTTCAGCAAAAAAGGACGGAAAAAAACGTCTTAGCACCCTATGTGCTACGTCATCGTGTCACTGCCCACAGAAGTCAACCTGTTTTTCTATGCGATGAACAGAGATACTCCGGAAAAAGTGTGTTGTCGTTTTGGTCCCAAACTCACCTGTTCACTGTCAAGACTTTGCAGTCCAGGCTCTGAACGTCCACCGAGCAGCTGGACACACCAACTCTGAGTGTCCCTGACGTGAACAAATCCAGTGTTCCACAGCTACATGCTGACAAAGTCAATTATTAAGCACGACGCTTGTAGAATTCTGACACGAGTTTGGTGCCGCGTCTCGTCTGCGTTCGGTCTACGTGCTACTGGCAGCGATGTCACGGCGGTGTCGGTGGTCTTCCGGGCACCGCGGCGGCGAGACGGACACATGATGCTCACTAATGGTCCAGTGTGTTATCCTGACTGACAGGTGACGGACAGCCTGCCGGTGCCTCCCCTCCCCCCCCCCCCCCCCAGCCACAGTCTCGCTATTCTTTCCACAACCCTTCCAAAGACAGCTCCCTCCCTTGACGGGTCTCTCGCCCTGCTCGCTCCCTCTCTCCCTCCCTCTCTCTCCTCTTCACCACCTGTCTTGCACATAGAAGTAGTGCCAGGTGGAACAACACACCCTCCCACGCTCAAACCTCCCCGGCTGACAGTTCGAAAGGGGGCTGACCCCCCCCCCTTCCTCCCTACTGCAGCAACTGTCTATATGGAGCAAATGTTGAGGCTTTAACTCCAGAGTTCAGAGAAGCAGCGTTCACCACACGTTTTGGAGAACACTTGGATGACGAGTAACTGTAACGAATGGTGACTGTTTCCTCTTTAAGGGCAGCTTGTCTCAGCATTGATTCTCTGCATTATTCACCATTAATGATCTTTACCTGATTTATGACTTAAAATTCAGTTCCCTTCAATTGAGCACTCGAATACGGTCACAGTAAGTATTTGCAAGTCGTCTCCTATTCTGGAGGATCGCTGGGAAGCTTTGCGCCCTGTTGATTTATTACGAGAGCCTCCGTGGAAAAGTAACAGCTTACCGCCTGTGTAACAAATTGCGACTGTGACGGCTCACTTGTCTGAGGCAGAAAAAAGCGACACGTTATCGTCTGCTGGCCGACAGTTTGACGCAGTTTGAAGTAAACCTTGGAGTTTCAGCTTTTAGGCCGCGTGCGTGTTTTTTATGCGGCATCTTCTCTTTAGTTCTACTTTAAACAGTTGCACATATGAATGACTGAGTAAAGACGTTTCCTTGGTTACCTGCTGCCACATTGATGCCAGCTGTAGGTTGTTGACGCCAACAACTGCAACGTATTCTGAGCTTATCACTGCTTTTTTTTCAAACTGTGCTGTCCTCTCAGATTTAGCCTTATCCTTCTTTTCTGTGTGTGTGTCTGTGTGCGTCCATGTGTGTGTGTGTGTGTATGTGTGCGTGTACCCCTGCAGCAGGCACTCCTCTCCCCCCCGGCACCCCCACCATTCCTCTGAGCCAGCTGCAGCAGCACTCCCTGGCCCTCCAGGGGCAGCATGGTCAGGCCCTGGCCGCCGCCCCGCAGCCACAGCAGGGACAGCAGGCTGTCTTCCGCTTCCCTGCTGCTGTCTCTCTCACAGGTGACCTGCTCTGCACGCTGCACGCTGCACGCCGCACGCCGCACGCCGCCTGCCTCCACCGATGGCAAGCTGGTTAATGCTGCTACCGCTACTTTTGTTAACACTCCTCTGTCTGGTGACTAACAGCCATGCTACCCGCACGACGGCTCTACCAGATAATGGTACTATCACTCTGCTTCTATGGCTGCTGCGGCTGCCCGCCCGCCCGCTCGCCCACCTCACCCATCCAAGCCTCTCCATAAAGCTCCCGCAGCCCCTGCTCTCCCTCTCTCCCGCCCCCCCCCCGGGTGCAGTGTTTGATGCCTTCCAATCCTGCGTGTCTCCAGGTGCAGGGGTTCCCCAGCAGCTCCAGGCTATCCAGGTCCACCCCAACGCTCAGCCCACCGCCAACAGCGACAGCAGCCCTGAGCTCTCCCACACCTCCACGAACTCCACCGGTAAGGTCAAAGGCTCCCGTGCGTTTCTTGTGGGTTCCATCTCTGCGAACACCCACCCAGAATGTGGAGCTCCTCCGATGAACCGGCTGTACTTGCAACAGATGGAGAAGAGAGGCTTCAGTATCGCAAGACAGGGAACACGATGATTATCTCGTGTCAAAATCAGCGCAAAAGCAAAGAACTGCTCTCTTCGCAAAGCTGAAATGACAACATCCTGATGAAACGGGGTCCTCTTTAATGTCGGAGCCCCACTTCGTGCCTGACAGTAACTCGAACATGCTTCAGAGAGTTGGTGTTGAGCGTTCAGTAACATTTATCGTTGAGGCTGCCAAATACAACCAGATCACAACCTCCGCCTATTGTTTTCCTTCCAAGCGTGTTTGAGAACCTGTCGCGACCACAGAGCTCTACTGCGGCGTGTAAAACTGTCACCAGATCTGCAGTTTGTTTTGTCGGTTCCAGCAGAAACATGCGGTCGGCAGGAGGGAAACGCTTTATTCTCTCGGAACAACATTAAAAAAAAAAAAAAGCCTATATTTTATTGGCCTAATTTGTTCAATATTAGTCATCTAATTAATCCTGAAGCACACAGTCTGATCCTTTTATGTGATTCATTGTAAATCCACTCTGAGTCTCTTTTGTTTTTTTATGCCTCCCTCTGTGGAATCAGTGGTCCCACAGGAAACTGTAATAGTCTCACTGCAGGACTCAGCAGGCCAGTTTAGATGGACACTAAGTGCCATCTGCTGGCCAACATGTGTACGCACCCTTTGCCCTCTGTGTGACGCTCTCCCTCCCTCCCTCCCTCCCTCCCTCCCTGGGTGTCCTTCTAGCAACGGTAAGTCTCCCAGCAACCATTGTCACTTCATCCGTGCCAACGTCTGTGGCGGGTCACATGATGTACCCCAGCCCCCACACCGTCATGTACGCCTCCACGCCGACGCTGGCGGACGGGAGCCTGGCCGTGCTCAACGCCTTCTCCCAGGGGACCTCGGCCATGCAGGTGTCCCACGCGCAGGCCCAGGACACGGGTGAGACGCCGACACAACCCCCGCGAACCTCGCAAAATGTTTCGGGCAAATCCTGAAGGGTCCGTGTGTCGTCTGTCCCGCCAGGCGCCGTCCCCCAGGTGTTCCTGGCAGCGCCTCCGGGCACCGTGCAGATTCCCGTCTCAGCAGTGCAGCTACACCCAGTACGGCAAGATCTGCATTTTACAAGTGAAACTCTCATATTCCCTCTGCAACCAGCATGCCACGTGACTGCACGAACGCATCCTAACCGAGCACCGGCACACGGGCGCCCACTGGCTTCTGGTCGCCCGGTGCCTTTTGTTTTCTCATACGAGTGTGGATGCTCGGTGGCATCGTGTGGTCCTTTGGCGCAAAATTCCCACCTGCAGTCGATTAAACGAAGCACCTCCGTAGCCGTGCATGGAAATACACACGAGTGTTGATTCTGTTGAGGGAAAAATACCCGAGAATATATATTTACTGAAAGCAGGAGACGAGTGGGAGTAAGTGGTTTATTCTCTGCACACGTATAGATAAAGCCGCACTGTACATGTATTCTATGTTCTCCTCACACCAGCATCTGTTGCAGCTTCACACCCCTCCATGGTAAACAGCATGCGGCGTGGCAGGGTCTCCATCTGTGCTGGGGAGGGGAGGGGGGGGGTGATGTTGTGTGATGCGATGGATTGTGATTGGCTGTCAGATGTGGCGTCCCCTGACACCGCCGCGTTTGCCTTCCAGATGGTGATTGGCCAGCAGTCGAGCGGCAGCAGCAGTAACCTGACGGAGCTCCAGGTGGTCAACCTGGACGCCGCACAGAACTCGAAGAGTGACTGACAGACGGCAGGAGCTGTTTAGGACACACCCAGGGACACACACGCACACACACACACACACAGACACTCACACTCACACTCACGCGCACACACACTGATTGACATCTTTATTTATTGATGCCTTCCGACAGAGTTTTACACCACATTTGGGAATGTGAGGATAAATGACATATAGACACACAATCAAGGGCATACGTGCGGCCGACTCTTTTACAGTACACATTATGTTTTGGAATATAAATATATATATATATATTCGACAAATGCATAGGAGGTATATCACTATATCAATCATTGGAAGCTATTTTCTATGCTGTTAGATGGTGTTATTTTTTTGTGTGTGTGTGCGTGTGTGTGTGTGTGCGCGTGCGTGTGTTTTTGTTTTTCTCGGAAAATGTGTAATTACATGTACACACACACACATACACACACTGCAAAGTGCCACCGCTTCACACCAGCCAAAGAGACATTTGTGTGTCTGAATGTTCCAGTGTGGGCCATTTGTGCACAAGTGTGTGTGTCTGTGTGTGTGCGCGCGCACATATCTGGGGTTTATATATAAAAAGGAGGGAAGAAAAGAAACGGGGCGGGAACGGGCGCTTATCAACCCACAAAACCAGAAAAAAACCGCGACGTTTGGAAATGTACATAATTTTATAGAAACAAAAAACAATAAGTTGTATTTTAAGCCTGGATTAGTTTGTGCGACGGCATGTAGTTGTTTTTTACGTAGTGGTTTTGTATGTACATGACTACGATTTGCATAAAGAAAGTGGGTTATTTACATGTCAATGTAACTTAACTGCAGACCATCACATGTAGATATACTGTCAGTCTGTCGGGAGTTTTCACTACAAACATGGAGACAGAATGCTGGATGTTTCTTTTCTTTTTTTTAACGTTTCAACGCCGGACTGTTGCTCTGATGCTATGACAGCATACGAGGGCCACATTAGGGGAAAGCGGTCGAACAGCAGCGACTGTGTGTTTGGCTTGGTTTGGCATTGTAATGTTGAGAATAGATGGGGTTTTTTTGTCGAGCTTTCAGACTTTATTTTCTCTTTTTGTTGTTGGACATAAAGTGTCAGTCCTGGTTAAACTCCTGAGAGGCTTTTTTGTGTTTGCGCTGCAGGGCTGTTTACTGAAGCACGCACCCAAACTTGTCTTTGAATTCGTCCTTTGTCACATGACAACCGTCTTGTAATACCTCTTTGTACCACATGATGGTGTTTTGAGCGTGCAGCCTTTTCATTCAGCCTTTTAAAAAGAAGCAACTGCAGGTGATTGAAATGATCAAGTGAGGAATGGACTTCATGTCGAGCTGCCCTAGAAAGTCATCGCCTGGCTGAGGGGCAGACTGGACGCCACAGCATCGCATTTAATGTGGGCCTGTTATGCTGTCATAGTGAAGGTCGGTCACGAAACGGTGCACAGCTGACGATCACTGGGTGACCTTCGAGGTTTTCGATAAGAACTCTTGACAATCTGACGAAAATGGCTCGGTGTCAGATTGTCGCGTGAAACTGCCGCCGCCGCCGCCGACCTCAGATCTGATTAGGTTTCAAACCACAACTGAGGTCATCGCTAAGCGTGCCAACTCCAACCCCCCCCCCCTCCCCCCGGTCAAAGTGATCCAACCATATACCTGTCGGTCTGCCTGCGTCACCATGGTAACGTGCTCCCAATGCTGCCTTTGGGCAGCTCCCACTGCAGTCGGGTACCGACACTGTACAGACTTGGCAACCTCATTGCAATCAGTGCATTATCAAATTCTTTTGTGAAGTGCAGGATCACCATAGTAACGAGGACAGCAAGTATGAGAATCTTTCACTTTCGGGGGTTAAAAAAAAAGGGGGGACTTGAGGTGCTTCAAAGTGACCGAGTCCTTCGCAACTGTAAGACCCTCTGACTGCAATCTCAGCACGTACCTCAGCGATCAAGAATGAGTTATTAGACTGAGAGCCTTCTTTCTGCACCATCGTGCCTCAGAGTTTGGTTTCGCCCCCCCCCCAATTTCTAAACCGGCACAAGGCGAGCGCGACGGAGGGAGACGACTTCTCTCCAGGCCGCCTCACATGACTCTGGATCCGTCACAGGATCCTGCGCCGCCGCGGCCGCGCAGTCCCAGCTCTCCCTGGTTTCCACGGCATTAGCTGGATGACTGAGCGCGGCGGGGCAGCAAGCCAAAGAGAGTCTGACAGGATGGCGTTCCCATGCCGACTGCCGTTCACTTGTCCACTGGTGGAAGAGAGGGTTTTGTTTTTGTTTGTTTTTCAAGGACGTTCTGGTGTGGTCGTGTTGACGTCCAGCAGCTCTGCTTGTGTCGGGATAAGAACGACGATTACAGCTCTTCACTTGTCATGAAATTTTACTTTAAAAGGGGGATTATTGAATAGAATTTGTGGTTTTCACCTTGTCACTGAACAAAATGGTTATTTTGTGTATTTTTGTTTTATTGTACAGACATTTTTTGTAATAAAACAAGATGAAACACAACCAGCTGTGGGAAGAATGAGCACATCTCCTGCTGTTAAACATTTGTTTTCACTTCTTTTCGTCTGACTGGGAACAGAAGCAGAGCGTGTCCTGAACGGAGCCCGATGAAGAATGAACGAGCCACGGCCCGCGAGTGCACGAGCCGCCGCCGTCCGGTTCTCGCGCAGCTCGGCGAGCGTGTGCCCGCGGCACTAAAACCTAACCAGACTCGTCCTACCGGTGAAGAGATGCGACAGTGATCGGTCCGAGACGAAACCAAGGATGAAAAGTGGCATTCGAGAGAATAAAGTCCTGTACATGTTTCACAGAGTCGATGCAAACACGAGAGATAGATCCCAGTAACCCCCCCCCCCAGAGATCCACAGTGTGAAGTAAGGCATCGTTTCTCCCCATCAGTGTCAGGCGCTGACAGCTGAATCACAGGTCGGCAGCTCCGCCCCTTTCTCAGCCCCCCCCCCCCATGAAAAACGATAGAAAGCATGCATTTACACCAGGTAGTATATCTCTATTGCTATTGTACACGTACAATATACAACTGTACAGGAGAGCTGGAAGGAGAAAATTAAATGTGCATGATTAATAATTTAAAAAGAATCCCATTAAAATAGAAATGTAACTTCTGGGACAGACATTTTTTTTTCTTTTTGACTTTTTTTTTGGTTTATGAGACAAAATATTTGGAGAAAACTTAAAAGCTTTATGTTGTGAGTATTTACAGACAGAGATGGAGACAATGTGCAAATCTTGATTCCATGCAAACATTTGCATAAATGGGTCCGAGGTGGGCAAACGAGACTCGCACAGCAACAGCAAAGCAGACGCACACACACGCACACACACACTCAGAGCCCAACACAGCGGACAGACAGGATGGAAAACATAACGACACACACAATTAAAGATACGTCACACAGTTTCGTGATGGACAGTTCAGTTCTGTCGCCGACGGCTGATATGTGAGGGTCCGTCCACGCTGCACCGAGAGATCGTCGTCCCACAACGAAAGTGGAAAAGTAATACTGCAGGTGAACGCTTCACAGTCATGGTGAACGGAGCTCTGCGCGTGTAACAGTGGCCAGATGAGGAGCGATAACCGAGGAAATCAGCTTCCTAATCGCCGTCGATGTTCCGCTGAATAACTAAATGATAAAAAAAACAAAACAAGCAACGACCGGAGGCGAAGTGCTCACACACTCGTTTGACTGTTCACAACTTGTGGGCGTGTGCGGCAGCAACAGACGCGGCTTTGTTTAGCAGTCGGACGCTCATAAAAAGGAGGAAAGCCACCGTGGGAGGCTGCGTTAAGACACGATCAATCGCACAAAGAGTCGGTTCTCTGCAGAAAGCAAATAAATTACTGAGCAGGATTAAAAATAAAAGTAAAGGAGAAAATCGTCTCGGCGAGACCATTTCCTGAAAGGTGAAACACTGCTGTGTGAAACTGCAACACTGCGTCTGGATTGTGACGTCCCGAGGGGGGGGGAGAGCTCGTCGTGTAACACGTGCAATGTGATGAGGTCCGTGTGCAAATTCACATTCGTTTGCAAATGCACCGTTTCGGTGGTGGTGGTGGTGGTGACATCTTTGGGTGACGGCGAACACAGAGCACTTAAAGAAACAACGCAAAGTGAAGAACGCGGGTCAGGCCGACCACTCAGTCCTTTCTTCTTCTTTTAACATTAGTTATAAAAGGCAACCTGAAAGCAAAGAAATAAATAAGATGACTTGGCATTTTTAAAAGACTGCTGCGGCACCTTACATACTGCAGCTCATCGTGGAAGTGTGGACTTTCTCTCTCTCTGTCTGTCTTCGCGTCCTCTTGTCTTCAGACAGACAACGTGCGAGGGCTGAAAACTGGCTGGAACTGACAGGTGTGATCCCACACTAAGGCAATGACATGTACAAATGGGCGGTGACGGGACAGCAGAAATAAATACACAGGATTCCTCCTGGATGGGATAATTACAGGCCGATCATCTTTTGGCTGCTGGAGCACAGAGATGGAGGGTTGGTGGAGGGGGGGGGGGCAGTGAGAGGAGCGGCAGAGACAGGGAGGAGTCCGGTGAGCATCTCTCTGCACCTCCTCCTCCTCCTTCTCTGCTTCCTCTGCTGGCTGGGCAGTGAGACCACCACAGAGCGGACTGATGGGACCGTCCTCCTGGGCTTTATAACAGTCTTTCCCCAAAGGGGGGTAGAGGTGGGGTGCGGTGGGTGGGGGTGATGACCAGTCACTGGGGACATTTTCTCCGACCGGGGCCACCGGGTAACCGTCGCCGCTCGCCCTCCCGACAAAACTCGTTTCTCCGGTGTGTTTTCTTTCGAATCCTGACCCGTCTGGCCGGCCGGGGCAGATGGGCGCTCAGCGGGTGGGTGGGGTGGGGTGGGGGGGACGCTACGGCGAGGACGAGGCAGCTGCGTGGTATTTGACGAAGGCGATGGCTGCCAGCTCTTTGCAGAACTCCTCCAGCACGATCACGCCCTCCAGCAGGGTCGCGTGGTCGATGCTGCAAGGGGGCGGAGACACGGGAGGGTGAGCGCGTTTCGTTGGCGTCAGCGCGATAATCACAAACAAGACAACGACTGAACACAAACCTGAAGGGAAGGTGGTGTCGGGTATAATCAGCAATAAAAACGGTTATCAAAGGTGGCTTACAAGTCTATGTGCATGTGAGATGTTATTTGGGGTCAGCTTTTGGAGAAAAAGCTCTAACTGGATCTTGTGTCTCTGCCAGGAAGCAGTCAGAGGCCAGAAAGCCCAGGAACGTGGAGCGGTACGTACGTGATGCCCTCTGGCTCCAGGCCCAACAGCCTCTTCCTCACCAGCAGCAGTTTGGGTGTGAAGTCTGGGATGCGGTGAATCCTCAGCATGAGATCTCCCACCACCTGAGACGGATGCACACGCACGCACGCACAGAGCAGGAAAAATGAAAACAACGGCAACAGCCGGACGAATCCTGCGGCACTGGAGTTTTGCGCTTTCTCTTCCGGGGAAACGTCATCAAACGTCATCGCCGCACGCCAACGGCAAGACGCTGAGCTGCTGCTTTTCTCTTCAACGACACGCAAACTGAGACAACAGAAAAGTTGGAGCTATGTACGTGAATAAAAAGTGACAGACGGAGCTGGAAAACACACGGGCTGATGGAGGAGCAGATAAACATTCCGGTGAAGCTTCGTGGAAGAAAAACGTTTGAAGGAAAACCGACCGTTCCACTTTCATACTTTGAGAGCATCGCCGAGCCTTTAATTGTTTGCTTTCACTTGGGTTCGACATCTAAATTCGCACTCACCTGAACGTCAGTGAAAAGAGGAAACGACTGAACGCTCAAATTCACTCGAACAGGAAATGTAACTGGTTTTGTGAGCTGTTATGATTTTATCAGGGCGGTTTTGCTTTCCTGGAGCTTTTGAATGACCAGTGAATGAAGAGAAGAGGGGGACGAGCGCGGCCTCACCCTGACGATGACCGAGAACAGGGACCTGCAGCCAGGAGCCAGGTTGATGTAAGGGTCCAGCAGGTATTCGTGCAGGTGCGGGTGCGGCAGCAGGGACAGCTTGGACAGCACGGCGGTCACCTGCAGGTTGACGTCGTAGGGCTGCGGGGGACGGACAGAGACGGCGTCGTGAGGACAGCGGATGAGCCGCGTGTATTATTGATGAGGACCGACTCAGCATCGCGTCTCGGGTTCGAGTCCCTGAAACGCTTTGACAAACGTGCTGCCAAAAGAAGGAGCCTTTGAGCTGCCTCGTCTGGACACGTCGCCTCCACTTTCGCACCATTTGTCCGATCAGTTTCTGGCCTTCAGGGCTCATTATATTTGTTTTTGTGGACCAAAGAGACGGATGAATAACGAGCATTTACATAATCAGCAACTCATTTGCATTTCCCATCCATTTCTCCCTTTAGTTTCCATTAGAGGCGACGCTTTTTTCTAAGTGCAAGCTGCTGGTTTGCAGGCAGAAGTAACTTCAACTGTCATGAGGTCAATAAATTAGTCTAAATGCAAGTTTACCAAAAAGAAAGCTGTAGATTCTACGATAAATTTGTGAAACTTGAAATGAAACATGGAAACGTGAATCGTTGTGTGTTGTTGTTTGGCTGGCGTGATGCGACGGCGAGCGAGCTCACCTGGTCCAGGATGCGGCCCATCCTGTCGAACAGAACTTTGAGGAAGTGGCCCTCGAAGAAGGGCCGCTCCAGGTTGCACTTCTCCAAAGGTTTGGGGCTTCCCCTCCAGTCCCACCGCTGGCAGACGCCACAGTAGTCCCTGAACTGTGACCAAGAATCCAAACACACCCGATTTACCGCCTCGCTGCTGAACGCCAACCTCAGCGCTCCGGGTCGAACGCGGGAGCAGCGTACCTGTCTGTGCGCGTCTCTGAGGTAGGTGTCGTAGCCCGTGCCCTCGACGTGGTACGACGACTTGGCCTCGTCGGGCACCAGACACAGGAAACTGTTGGCACCGCAGTTCACCGTTTAACGGACGGGCGACACCAAAGTAAACACAAGATGCCGCGTCCCCACGTGCTGCGTACCTGTTGACGATCTTGTGCACCTCCGTCTTCCCGTCGGGCTTCAGGTGGTCCGGACTCTGCGGCGGCGAGGAGCTGAGCCACTCGGAGCCGGACAGCCTGCTGTCCGGGGAGAGGTCGTCGCCGAACAGAGGGTCCTCCTCCAGGTCTCTGTTCACACACAGCACACCATCACCACCCAGTCTATGTTTGAACCTTGATGCAGACTCCGTACACATCTCATCAAAACATCGAATCTGGTTTTGTTTTTGACCAAAAGTGAGAGTTCAAAAATCGGAAAAAGACTAATGGGAATACATTCTGGCCGATTTGAGGTCATTCGTCATAATTTGGCAAACAGGAAATTCACGTGTTTTTTTAAGTTCTTTGCACATCGTTTTGTAAGAGTGGAAGCAGTTTCTTATTGAACAGATCTGTTCATTTGATCAAGATCACTGCATAAATGTTGTGAATATTTTGGGTCTACTGTAAAATTTCCATTTATGAAAAAGAACAAAGTAAATAGAAAACATGCAAAGTGTTGTGACTGACACATGTCCTCGTCGTCTGAGACAATTCTAATATATGAGAAGCACGATGTGCGTCGAGACAGGACTGTGCGTCCAAACACCACAACTTAGTTGGATGCATTCATTTTATTGCGACTGGTCGGTGTCTGGCATTCTCGTTGGGGGGGGGGGGGGTCCCCTGGGTGCTTCCTTACACGGCGTCGTGGGGCTGCCCGTTCTCCAGGGGCTCGCGCTCCTCCTGCGGTTTGTTCTCCAGGTAGTTCCTCTCGTCCAGGCTGCGCAGCACCAAGCTGTGCAGGATGTGCTGGCTGGGCTTCTGGATGAGCTGCTCGAACAGCCGCAGCGTCATGATGCTGATCTAAAAGGGGGGGAGGAAAGAGTGAGGGGGGGGGGTCCCGCTGCAAAGGGAGGCGGCGGCGACGGCGGCCGCTCGCACATCAAAGACGTGATTCATCGCTCTATTATGCGATGATCAATGTGTGCAGAAAGCTCTGTCACATCCTCGTTGAAATTCACGGGCTTTTTTGTTAATCGTATGATTCGCCAAAACTCCGCATGGCTAACAGACAGAAGGCGACTTTTACATGTCAAACAATGACTGCGTGACATTTAACGATTTGTGACTCAGTTGTTTGAGCTGATCGCCTGTCAGCTCAAATCTTAACGCTTTGATCCTTCATGTCACTCTGTCCCTGTCTTGAAGTGTCTTTGGGCAACACACTGAAGGACAAGTCCCTCCTCGTGGTGTCCGAGCACCTGTCGCCTCAGATGTGCGAGCGCGTAGATGTGAAAAAGTGGGAGCGTGTTGACGACGTCTGAAAGCAGAGATCACGCCGAAACTGCGCTAAATAGCGGGACCATTAAGTGACACGACTCGCTGATAATAACCTCATCCGACAGGTGGTCACAGTGCTCGACGAGCCGGTGCCTGAGGGGGTTCTGAGCGACGGTGGCCGGCGTCTCGGCGTCCCTCTCCTCCCCCAGCAGGAAGTAAACCATCTCCTGCAGCAGCGCCTCGGACGTCACCTGCCTGATGATCCTGTTGAGCAGGGCCGTGGAGGTCAGGATGCCCACCTCGGACCTGCGTGGGAAGCCAGCACAACAACGCGTCAGCTGCCGTCAGCCAGCAGGGCGCCACGCGTCTGGCCTGCGAACGAGCAGTCGGGGCGCCACTCACGTCTGCATGAGCTGCGGCTCCATCACCGACACGAAGAATCGTTCCCTCACGGCTTTCGCCATCACAGCGGCGGCTGACTGGAAGACAGCGAGGAGGCGAGCGGGTGGGGGAAAAAAAACAACACGCAGTTGAGTCTTTTGAGGCTTTGAAACACCGAAACAACTTCTTTGTCGAGGAGGCCTTTTATTCTGTCACTTCAGACGACAGCGTGATGTGTCAGAACACAGTGAGTCAGCGGGGGATAGGAACCTTCTGTGCCTCCTTGATGAGCTGATCGCAGTAATCCAGCCAGGACAGGAACGAGATGAGAGCCCTCTTGCCTGTGAAGACAGCCGCATCCTCCTTCAAGTTATATACATCTAACCTGGAAGACGGAGAGAAACAAAGGTGAACTTTAGAAAATGCAAGTCAGCCAATGAAAACGATCACAAATGCAAGGTGAAAGTCATTTTATCGGTGCTTCTCTACAAAGAAATGATCCTAAAACTCCCGATCTTACCCCCAGTTGACCGACTCCACCGTCTCGATGTCCAGGGGGTCCATGGACTGTGGCAGGGCTTTATAGAAGGACACCAGTCTGTCGGTCAGAAGCTCACAGAGCTCAGTGTTTTCCGTCAGACACCTGGCAGCGGCAGGCTCGGGTAAACTGACCAGCAGCATCAGGCCCTCGCACGCCTTCACCACTATCCTGCCGTCCTGAGGGAAGAGGGATGCAGCTCGTCTCCACAGAAATGACATCAAATCGGACCCCTTGAATGAGGGTTACTCACAGGACTCTTTGTGAGGTTGAGGAGAGAGGAGACGAGATTGTAATTGTTGCTGTTGTTGTTCCGTGTCGGAGTCGAGGTAGAGGCGGCCACGGCCGCAGCCGCAGCCTGCGGGCTCTCCTGATGGTCAGCTTTCTGCTCGGATGGAGACTGACCGGTGTCTGGAGCCGGCTCGCTCTCCTTGGCCCCCTCTGTCACCACGGGGCTTTTGAGCTCGTCTCTCTTCGACTTATTCTGCGAACAACGCCCGAAAAATAGCAGTTGGAGGTTCAGGCCGTCCAGCCTGACAATGGCAACGCGGGGTGTCAGAGAAACCCACCTCCAGGAAAAAGTTAACGAGATAGGGGTCCTGCTTGAGTTTGGCACAGACGATGCAGAGGAACTGGATCTCTTCGTTCTCTGTGGGAGCAGCCAGCACCTCCCCGCACAGACGGATCAGTTTCTGGCGGAGCGACGCCACAGTCGCAGGGGGGAGACGGACGTTATATAAGTGACTGCGTTCGGGAGAAAAACAACTCTGGGTACCACGCTGAGGGGGGGCCGGGGCAGCGGCCGTTCTCACCTGCACGGGTCTGTGAACGTTGATGTGCGGCAGGAGGGGCTGGCGAATGTGTGCGAGCAGCTTTGTGTAGAAGGTGAGCACCTGCTGCTTCATCCCTGGAGGACACTGATGGGAAGCATACAAACACAACATGTTGGAGTCCATGAGGTGGCACGACAGAAATAAATGCCTCCTACGTGGAAATGCAGATCACGTTGACATTTACTACAGCAGCCGAACGCACGCACACATTCCTGGGCTCCTCCAGCTTCTAACATACTCGTCGCCTGTTTCCTACATTCGAGACCTGAATTCTTCGAGGTTTGCACCAGTATCACAAGTGGCCCTTATCCCATAGCTGCTGTGTGAACCACTGCCTTACATCTGCCTTGCCCAAGGTGTACAGCGTCTCCAGGATCTTGTGGTGGAGCAGATACTCCATGCAGGGTCCCGTCTCGCCCGACTCCCTCTCCCCTTCCTCCTGTGTCAGGATGTCCAGCATCTGCTCCAGGTGGGACGGGATGTTGGTGTCGGTGACCGGGGCTTTGTCATCTTGAGGGAGCAAACAATGTTCACGTTACATCCCAGCGCAAGTGTGAAGGCCCCTTAATCTTTCTCAGCTGCTTTTGCGAACCATCTCACCCACGTGAGGCAGAAAAGTGTAAGGCTCCTGTGCAGCATTGTTTATCTGTGTGAAGCCGGCTGTTGTTTTCTGATCAGCTGACCTCCATTGTGCTCTGTCAAAAATGCACCTATCTGATTGTGTTTATCCGATCCCCCAACGGGAGGAAGTGTCTCTTTGTGCTTGCACTGTCGGTAGTGTCTGGGCCCATTAACAGTCAGACACTGTATTCTGACTTTATAACAGTGGCAGTGATGCTGATGGCAACAACTCAGCTGTCTCGTTTATTCAGGAGCAAACTTGTTAAATTAAATTCTCTGTAAAGCAACCAAATGCAGTCAGGGAGCGTCAGACATTCGGAAGGGAAATCTGTCAGTAATAATGTGAGGTTTTGCGACAATACACAAAGTGACACCCTGAAGTCAGCCAATTCCAAACAGGACTGCGAATTGGATGCAGATTTAAAGATAACAGCAACAGCCCAACCTGGAAATGGCCCGAACACGTCTAAAAATATCAGCAGGACCTGGTTACGATCAGGTTGCTCCAGACTGACCTCAGACCAGAGTTAGGTCAGGTCAAAACGCAGCAAAAACACTCGCTGACAACCACACCAAAGCAATTACAGCTTACTAGTGCCTAAAGTGTTGTTATTCTTTTGGAGACGATAAGACAACTGTCAGAAAAAGTGCTGCACAGGAGCTGTTTTTAGAACAAAGACAACAAGGAGGCGACTGAACGGGTCTTGAAAGAAATCTTTTTACAAGCAGAAGACAACACTTTCTAAAAAGGAATGGAAGCTATTTACAGAAACGCTACGTTTCCACAGGCAAATATGAAGAAGGTGCTGTCAGAGGTGGTGTTGAGCTACGACTGAGCGGCTGAGGTCCACAGCAGCTCTTCCACTGCCACATTCCAGGAATACTTCACTAGTTTTTTGTTTTTTTTAAAAGAAGAACACCTTTACAAAGCTGCTTCACCAATGTGAAACATGAGCAGGAGATGACATCTCTGTGAATCTTCTGGCAATAAGTAATTAATAACTTATTGCTTGGCTCACCTGAGGTCTCGATGTAATAATGCGTAATGGCCTTCCAGTGATAGACAAAATCCTCCTGCAAAGGCAGCGATGGAGCGAGCTGAAAGAGAGAACAGAAGAGGTTGAGAACAATTCAAACTTCGAATAAGTATCTCCAGAGACGAGAGAACTGCTCAAAGAAAACATGCGTCTCCTAAATAAAACTGTCTCATTTTAAGACATGTCCACAAAGGTGTTTTCCAAGTAGGTGTTGAAACAAAACAAAGGGGCGACTTGAACTTGTGTGGTAATAGACGTTCAGTTTCTAAAGATCGCATTGGGATCACAACAAACTACCAAACATCAGTGTAAAGGATCCACAAATTGTCAGTTTGAGGAGTGACCCAGAGTTTTGTCCGCATCGCGAGCTATTAGTGTTAACTTACAACAAGTGGCTTCTAGAAATCCCTCACATGAAGCAGCCTGAAAACAGGTTTCAGGCAGGTTATTACTCGTTTCTAGCCGGTTAGCAACCGGCCCTGCTAACTTGTAGTTTGGCCTTTTCACAGACGCAGTCAGAGGCAACACACTTCCCCCCGCGAAGCTCAAATGTTTACGCAATATCAAGCGAAGCTGCCTAAATTGTTTCGACATCACCCCTGAAAATAGGACCTTGCTGCCTGAAAGCGACCAGTTCGCTGCGATGCTGGCTTCTGAATGCTATCGCGGGCTAACTAGGCGAAAAGCAAGCCGAGTTTCCGGAGCCAACTGAACACAGGGATGTTAATGGACTGGGACAGTGGTTTGTCCGCACTGTCACCAAACACACAATCAAACACAACCACCAATTACTGTGTGTTTTTGTGGATAAACATCAAAATGACAACATAAACAGAAGACGGTCGCGTTAGCTGTGGCTAACGTGCTAACTGTCTCGTTAGCAACATAGCCCGTATGCTGACGTTATGTTACGAGGTGTCCGAGCAACAAAGGGACCTTTACCACCCCCAAAACGGACGTTTAATCAAAGCACACACTTAAATAAAGACACGTTTCGGTAAAAACTCACCGCTTCCACGGCATGCTGGAGAATGGACGTGAATTTGGAGAACATCTTGTTCTTCGACTGCACTAGTTTCTCCCGAGAAGACCTAGAGAATTCCTCTATCTTCTTCTTCCTATTGCTTCCGCCTCGATCCAGATTGGAGGTTTCATACACCGACCCTTGTAACGAGAGAATAAACGTGAGCTGTAAAACTCCGTAACACGCCGCGGGGCCACGGGACTTTGAGAGGCCCTGGCACTACCACTGTAAACAAGACGTCTACAGACTTCCACCGCAGACTCACTTTGGACACGGTGGCACTTCGCTCGCCAGAACGCTTACCGAACACCGCCGCCAGGGGGCGCGGAAGCACCGCACAACGACCCGTGATCGCCGCCGCAGACGATCAATGCATACAAATGAAGACGTCAACCGGCGCATTTAATAAGGGATTATGATGAGTCTCCCACTCGGATAAATTATTCGCCAATTCAATAAACTAATAACGCCGCTTTAATCCAAACAAGTAGCAGTGCGCTTTGAAGTTAACTGTTTATTTGGCGATGTGCTGGTTTAGGACCATTTCTCTGAATTTCCCACGTTTTTCGGACACATTTCAAAGGCAAGGCTTGGTCAAATTGGCGTTGTTTTGGGAAAATATGAAGAGACTTAACATCAAGAATATTTGACAAATAATTTTCGCTGATGCGGTCAGTATCTGGTAAAATATTCGAGGAAAAATCAAGTGAACGCTCCGGAGTGTCTGTCAACTTTATGATTCGGCCCAACTACCGCGTCCAGAAGCGCACAGTCATCCCAGACAGAAAGTGGGGCTGCCCGGCCCCCGGTACGCTGACGCGAATCGACGGCAGCTGCGGGCGAGGGGGCTTCGACGAGGCTCTGATTGACAACTTCGCCATTCTTCGGCGTCGGCGTCGGGAAACGTGGACCTAAACTTGTTGGGGGGAAACCAGAGGAAGAAAAAGAAGGATGCTGTCTGCTCCAGGACACGCCCTGTCGCCGGGAAGTGCCCTCTCCACCGAGCGCTCGGCTGTAGTCTAGTCTCATCGCGGGCTGCACGGTTCCCCTGCTTCGGCGGAATGCGTTCGATGACGGGCAGAAACTTGAGGTGATCATCCGTCCGTCGCTCCCCCCCGGGAGGCTGCATCTCCTCCCGGTTATCTCTGCAAAGGAAGAGAGGCTCTACCTACCGGGCATGTCTGCTAGAGGTGAGTGTCTTTTGCCGCAGAAGCCTTCATAACAGCACCCACTCAGTAGAAAAGTCTCCCAATTCTTTAGCAGGTCGTGGGGGATGTCTTGGTTGACGAATGGGGGGCGATGGAGGGGGGAGCCCCCCTTTCTCTGCGTCGTCTTTCGGGAGGATCGCGCTGCGATAATGACAGTGGCAATGGAAGTAGGTTACACCGGTGCAGGAGTGAAACTCCAGCTTCCACCGCTGCAGCCGTCCTCGCACAGACAGCCTGCAACTTATTTGCTGGATGTGATCAGTGTGCAGCCCCCTAAAAATAGATCATTTCTTCTTCAGACCCCAAACTGTGACGCTGAGCTTTGGTGAAAAGCTCCACACTGATGGTGGAGGACAGTAAACATGCAATGTTCACTTTGCTCAACACAAACTACAACCTCAAGCAGGGAAAGCAACAGAAATGAGGACAGCAATTAGTTGCAGGCGTCCTCGGCCTGATGCGGATCTGCTGGATTGATATTTCTTGCTGGATAAATCAGGTGACATGCATGCAAAGCGTGCAGGTGGATTATGTTTGTTCCCATCTGTTGGGCCTTTGTGCAGTTTTTGGATTTGTGTCAGGTGACTGTGTTCCCTGACAGAGCCCCCAGCTGTTCCTGCTATACGTCCTGGGATCAGATGGTGGGACTGATTGAGAGCTGGCTGGATGCGAACTTATAAGAATAAATCTGCCGTTGCCTCCTCCCGATCGGTCTGTTGTGGGGAGGAAACGGCAGCCTCCCAGAAGGACGCCGGCTGGACGGCACAACACTTTCCCCATCAGGTTCTGTGCAGCTGAGCCTGAGGCTTTCAAGCCCTCCATCACTGATGTGGCAAACTGTATCCGTTCTCCATGGCTGCTGCTGCTGCTGCTACTGCTGGGGGGGGGGATCGATGGAGCACAGAGCCCACTGCTTGACAGCCCCCCCGTGGTACACGGATCTGATTAGCACTCTTAAGCCCTGCAATCAGCCAATCATTGTTATTGGGACGTGGCCACCCAGCATCCCTGGTGAAGTGCCAGTTGTCGCTACTTTGACTTATTGGGTTTTTTTTTAACTTAGTTTAAAGAATTACTTGTTGAATAATGTGACAGCACGTCAATGATGCCACTGTCTAAACCTTCAGTCTATACAGGGTCTTCTCCAATCTGTCACACAATGGAAATGTTTCTGTTTGCTTTTTTTCCCCGAGTTTAGGCTACATTCAAGTGCAATGTGGATTTCTTGCATCATAGTGACGAAAAGTATCAATCACATTATCTCAGAATAGCCGAATATTTCCAAAGACAAAATGTTTTTGTCATCTTTTTACCAGAGGCAGAGATGATCTTAAAGAATGTTTTGGAAAAAATGCTCTGAAACTTTGTGTTTTTATGTGTCGTGAGTTCTGGAAATAGCTGACGGCAACGAAAACCTGGAAACTTTTCCAAAGACTGATGATAAACATCGTTCTGACATTTTCCGCTTGTTTAGAAGTATTCTCCTCATGCACTTTGTAAACAACGTACATGTATGTTGAGTCACAGGTAGACAGAAGACAAGTGATTGTTTTTGACAGACAAAACCGAGTCATTTGTAACCATATTGATTAACGATTGATACTTAAAGTCACTGATGAAGCCTCTTGGATGAGAGACTTGCCTGCTCTCCCCCATCACCTGCTGTATCATAGTAAATAGAATATTTCTGGTTTGATTGGTCAGATCATTGATTTCCCTTCTTACGGGACAGTGTGTGTGTGTGTTTGTGTGTGTGTGTTTGTGTATTTGTGTGTGTGTGGGGATTGCACGTTATTCCCTTGACCAGTATGCATTTATGATGACTTGCCCCTCCGTTTGCCCAGAGAGCATCAGCCATTATTGTGCTTTCAGTCTTAGAAGCCCCCCCCACCCCCACCCCCACCCCATCCCCCACCCCTTCCCTTTCCCACCTATGTTATCAGCCAAAAGGCCCATCAGCTCCTACCTTGATAGTAAAGCCCTTCCATTAGTCACCCAGCCTTACACCCCCGTGGGCACGCCGCTCTATCCGGGGCTTCGGGTCTGGAATCCCTCGGCGTGACTTTTTGTTTATTTATTTCCCGGCAAACCATTATCCCGGTCAATTCCACCTGCGAGTGTCTCGCGATGAGTCTGCTATTGATGGCCATCGAGCGGTGCGGCCAGAGCAAGTGGGGCTTAAGTGCTGTGCAAGGTCACTTTTTTTTTTTTTCTTCTCCTGGTGGCGTTCGAGGCGATGGCGGGCGTTTCTCCAGCCGAGATCTTTCCGTCTTGGAAATCACACGCAAAAAAAGCAGCCCCGGTTATGTCGTTTAGCAGAATCGCTGCGTTTATTTTTATATGCGAGCTGTCTCGCTGCCATCGGTGCGTTTGGCTGTTTTGGTTGGCCAAACGTATGCGGGAGAATTGTTCATCTCGGTCTATTAAACCACTCGCGTCTGCGTCACTGCAGAATCTTAAAACAACATGCTGGAGTGTAAAGTTCTCCCATATGTGGGACTGTGCTGTTTACTCGCCTCTCTGCTGCTCCTGAGCTGTTGTGTAAGTTTGGTTTATTTTTATATTGATTTCACAAGACACACCAGAGGGTTTTTCTCTGCGTGTTTGAGCCCGTGACCACAAGCAAATGACAGAAAGTAGGTTTTAATTTGAAAAGAAATCTGACTTCCTGTCGTTAAATGAGTGCTTTTTTTTCTTATTCTTTATTTAAACTACAAGTGGGAATCGTAAAATCTGTGCGGCTGCAATCTGATTAAATGATGCATTTAGAGGTCTGGTTGGCTGTGGGCGACTATCATGTGCTTCATCTCCATTTTTCTTTCTTTTTTTTTTTTTTTGCCCCAGTCTGACTCCCTGCCGTGCCCCGCCCTTTTCCACGAGCACATTTTCTCCTGGCCGTACCTGTTACACTGCAGTGCAATCTGCATGATCAATGGTGGACGAGAAAAAGGAGGCACGGCTCCCTCCTGCAGTAACCCAATCTGATGCGTCCTCCTCGTCCGACCACTGGAGAGGGCTGCTCCTGCTGCAACGGCACGACCCTCTGCCTCAGCACTTTTTCCCTCCCTGTCTGCGCGCGGGTCTTCTTCTTCCTCTCTTTTTTTCCATATACTGTATGTGCGAATTTGAGGGTGGGTGGGTGGGTGGGAGCGTGCGCGCGCATGCATGTGTCCTGGCAAAAGCCTGAATAATTGACGAGCAGGGGAAGGAGTGAAAAAGCACCGCCGGACGGGACGGTCGGTGCGCGCGTGGTGGGGGAGTGTGTAGCGATGGGGGAGAGGAACACAGTGAGGCAGCAGCCTGGCTACGACGGGCTCTGCAACTACGCCCAAAAAATCACCTCCTGCTTCGGACTGGATGGTAAGACAAGGAGGGGGGGAAGCCGATGGAGGGGAAGGGAGGGAGGGAGGTGTTGGATGTGCTGTGGGGGAGCACGGAGGGAGCAGGCAGAGGGGCTGTGTAAATGTATCCAATGCGTTTTGTTCACTGCGCAGCTTTGTTGTTCTTTTTTCTTTCTTTCTTTATTTCCTTCCAGGGATGGCTATGTTGTTTTTGCTCAGCATGTGTGTGTGTGGACTTGCGAGTGTGTGGGCTGTTGTGCGTGTTGTGCGACCACAGAGTGTATGACAGTCGGAGGGCAGCGCTCCACTGCAGCAGAGGACCATGTCCTCAGCTACTCTCAAGGTGCGTGTGTCTACGTGTGTGGGTGTGCGACCGTGTGCCTCCTCGTTGGCGTCTCACAATCACTCTGTGGCACTTCTCTGGAGTGCTCTGAAGGCTGGCGCGATCGCAAGCGGGGGGAAAAAAAAGGCTAAATTCAGTCGAATGATGTTGTGTCGCTACTTATGTAAATAATAGTAAAAGTCAGCCAGCATAACTCCAGATTTCTGGTGCGTGCGGCCCCCTCAGACAGAAAGGACATGCGTCTCATTCGAAGTCCGGGCCGAAGCTGAGATCTCCAGATGGGGGGGGGGGTTGTGCTTTGTCACTGTCTGCTGGGCCTCTCGTCCTCATCTCACTTTTTATATTCTGATGGAGAGAATAGATAACTGTGATGAGACTCATCTGTCAGAAATAAATGTGAGGGAGGTTTTTTGGTTGTTTTTTTTTTCTGTTTTATTGCCTCCAGCGGGTAATATGTATAAGAGCGAGCCTTCGTCGGAAGGTTATCTGGGTGCGCTCGGTGTGGAGTGTCACCCTTGCATCATCCATCTTTCCACCTCCCACCAGGACACGGTGTGAGTCAACGCTCACCTCGCATTTCCAAAAGGACGTGTGCGCGTCTTTGGCTCCCGGAGAGCGCGCCTGAGAAGAAATGCGAAAAATATCGCAAATCGTTCCCCGGCATTAGACCGTCTGTAGATTAAGAAGTCAGAACATGCCTTCTTATCGAGTTACATCTTCCAAAATCCCTCTCTGCCATTTTTACACCCCCTCCCCCTGATTTGGTTGGATAACGGAGAGCAGTTGGTGGCGTTTCAACGCCAGCGCTGCTGCGGCGGCGGTGCCTTCATGCGCTGGATCCCTGCTGATGAGCAACCGTGGGTTGGTGCTTCTGTTGGCTGCAGGAGTGACCTTGCCGCTTGCTGACCTTGCCAGCCAAGGACTGGCACCCTCCCAAGGCAGCATCCCTGGAAAAAAAAACAACATGCCTTTGAAACCTGCTGTTCACTGATCCATTTAGTCTCAATGCGAAGTGCCTTCACACACTCAAGAAAACTCCCACCAAATCGTGAAAGATGCTTGCTTTTGGAACGCTCTGGTCGCTCGCCAGCAGGCAGATGTGGGGGGACGAGTGGGCCGTTACATCAGGTGGTGAGACGCCCACCGTACGTCGGGTAGACCTGACATAGACCAACCTAACCCCACCCAGAAGATAATCATAGGCTCCACGTCAGCCCTAAGCTGCTTAAGGCACCAGACTGGTTGAGCTGAAGACACTCGCAGTGTAAGCTCCTTTCCCGTGCCTCATTCTGTTCCACCTGCATCTCGCTGCTTTGTCATACCTGCTGCCCTGCCGCGTGGCGGGAGCACCTCGGGGTGGACGCCGGCGCTTCGCCTCTTTCCTCCGACCTCAGCTTGAGGCGAAGGGTCTCTTTCAAGAGGAGCGTCAGCTGAAGGCCTCGCCAGGAAACCGCTGCGATTCCACGATGGGCGCTGACTCCACCCGACGAGCTCCGGGTCCTTCGTCTCCTCTGTGCCTTGACGGACACTCGTCGCTATTGACGTCCGAGGACACGCGGGTCTCAGAGCGGGTCTGAGCTCAAACGCCTGTTGCGGCGCACCACCTTTTCTCTGAGGGACGGTCGAGGGGGGGACAGCCGGCCGCCATGCCCACCCTGCCTAATCTCAACAGCCTGGGCAAGCTGTGCAGCTCCAGCCGCAGCCACAACGTGGACCGCGTGCGGGTGAAGCGCAAGAGCTCGGTCAAGCGGATGTCCATCATCGAGGACGGGCACGTGGCCGAAGTGCTGTACCTCATCCCGAAGCAGTACATGGAGCAGCTCCCGTACCTCAACCCGAGCGACTATTACCTCAGCGAGAGGCTGAACGATGTCGCCACAGGTAGGACGGGCTGCGGTCCGGACCGGACGAGTGCGGTCGGCGCGTTGGCTCGCCCGTCTCCCACTGAAACCATGCATCAGAACGTGCGGCTGGCTTCCGATGATCATTGCTTAATCCATGAACAATTAGTCGTACCATTACCGTGCGAAAGATGGATTCAATGCAAGGGCATCCTCATCTACTTCTCCACTCTAAAAATACACCGTGGTTTCGCCCCCCCCCGCACTCCCCCCTTTGTACTTTATTACCTCGCTGGCAGATGTTGGGTAATTCAACAAGGGGCCCGTTATTTCGCTCCCTTATTGCTTCGCTCTGCTTTGCATTCTGTTTGTGAAGAGGTGTCCGAAAGTGAATTGATTCGTTGTTGCTCGGAGATTACCTCATTTTAATTGGATGACAAAGAGTGATTACACCTCTTTGAGCTTTTCACATCTGACCTGTGTGTATGTGTGAAGGCTTCTGGTAAACATTATGCAACCAATTTATAAAAAAAAAAAAAGAAGAAAAAAAGCCTGACTGAATATGTTTGAAAAATTAAAAAAAAAAAAAGGGCAGGGAATTAATTACCATCCTCTTCATAGTTATATAATGCAAACCCATATGCAAGGGCAGCACGGCTGTATTTTGCCAAGCAACAGTACATGAACAAGCGACATGGTGGCTTACATCAGGATTACTCCATGGGCAGCAGGACAAATTGAGATTTCCAGACCTTATGCATTCTCTGACTTTTCGCCAGATGCAGAAGTAAAGTCATCAGTGCCCGGCAGCGAACGCTGCAGAACGCAAACGAGCCCCCTTATACTTTTGTTCGAGCCCAGCGAGAAATTTGACAAGCAGTCGCGGAAACGGTTCGCGTCTCGGAAACGACTCGAAGGTCAGCGTGGTCGGGGCTCGTGTTCCCCACTCCCGTTCCCTCCGACGGCCATAATCGATCTGACACGCAAACATTGAGTAGCTGCTTATATTTAGTCGCAATCTGTCACCGTTTCGATGCCGCTTTGATTCTTCTGGAGAGAAAAAATGACGCCTCTGCGCTCCCATAAAGGGGCATTCGTCAGTTCACTTCCTGCAACTTCTTTAGCGATGACAGCGACAGGATTCGAATCACTGCATTTCGTGTTTCCACTCGCAGTCCTGCATTGTTCCGCTGCACGGCTGTTTCTGAATGACTGGCTACACTGTTGCTTCCCAGAGGTCACCGAGTGTTGAATGCAACCGCGAAGAATCGTGAAAATGAGTCATCAAGCCAAGCTCCCCTGTGAATGGAAAATGGGTTTTTGTGTGTAAATTGCCCGGATACTCAGACAAAGTGGCGTTCGATTGGAGGGAAAACATCTCTTTGCTTGTTTTTTTTGGGGTGTCTGGAAAACAGCAGCAAGAATGTAGTGCGGCTTGTAAACACTTTGGAGAGAATGTTGCACAGGATTGGTGTCGAAAGGGCTTTCTCTCGTCTGAAACAGAAGCAGGCTTGTCAAGTGCTTCAAAATTATCTGGCATCTGGTAGATTTCTCTGAAGTGGTCGACCAGTTTGGTTTGTTGATGGTGAGTGTTTTCGACTTGTAGCATCTCTGGACAGTCTCGTCTGGTGCAGCGAGTTCGTGTCTCTGAAACAGTCTTGTCCTCTTTATGTGTTTTTTGTGTGTTTCTGCCTGGATTTCAAAATTCACTTTTTACACCGCAACTATACATCCACCCCCCCCCCACCCCCCCTCCACACACACGCACGCACACAGTCACAAAAACGTGTCTTACACGTCATACAGGCCTGTGAATTAAATTGGGTGTATTACGATCTGTTAAACGATCATGTCATCTGATAACCGTTTAATGTGCCGTGATTTGAGGGTCGTGCAGCAGTTCACTGACCAGGTTATTAATGGACAGTCAGACATGGATCATCCACAGGTGAGCCAAGTACAGTAGAAACCTTTCATCCATGGATAATAGGCTTTGCTCCTCAGGAATTGCTCTTGGCAGACCTTATGTGGCAGGAGTGTCCTGCAGCTCCGGCTCTTATTAAAAGAGGGAAGATAATAATGAGCCTATTACAGTGGACACAGTAACATGGGATCTTTGTGTTGCACTGAGCTGCCAATAGGCCATGCCGGTAAACTCCAGCTGCTTCTCGCGTCCAGCACGAGCAACTGAAGTTCCCGTAATGCTCATCGTGCTTTTGGCTGCTCATAAAAACAAAAAGGGTGGAGTGCTGGAGGAGACTATTTTTACCGTTCGCCCGACTTGCTTGTTGCGCCGCTCAGATGGGAGGAAAGAAGGGAGAAAAAAAAAAAAGAAACGCCCCAGTGGAAAGTGATGCATGCTGACGGGGATCCAGGAGGTGGCATAGTTGACGCTGCAGTGAGTGAATGCAGCCTGAATGCATAATGAGCTGCCTGCATCAGCAATTACAGAGGCGGTGCCGCTGTAAACCTGTTCCTCCTCCTCGTGCCGACAGAGGTGCAGGCGGAGCAGTCGCCCAGTGGTCTCTGGCTGCTGCTGCTGCTGCTGCTGCTGCTGCTGCAGCTGCTGCGTGTTTTCGTGCGTGCTGGCGTGCTGGCGTGTGTGTGACAGGCTGAGTTTGTTTTGATGTGTCACTTGTCGCTTTGGATTTGGAGTTTGTGCACTGAGGGACACACCCACTCCTTCACAATAAAAGCCTTCGAAACTCCAATCCAGATGGTGTCACGAATCCGAGTGGTCCAAACCTCCCTGTGGGATCTCTGGTGCCCCTCGACTCCACCCCCTTGACACCACATCGTGAATTACTGCCCCCCAATGTAGGAAAACGTGAGTTTTGCGTTTTTAGATGTTGTATCTGTTTGCTGAATCTCTAACAGATGGCCCTATTTATTTTGCATCGTTTTCGTGATGCGAGAGTGCGCCGGTTGACATATTTGACGACAAGAAGTGTCATTTTTTCATATGGTGGCGTGTGCGTGGCAGATGATATAAGAGCCCGTGTGTCGGGCAGGCTCAGCCAGAAACCTGCTCCCTCGTGCTCTCTCTAATTGGATTGCAGAGGATCCGCTGAAGATCTTCATACAAAGCTCACGGGTGGAGCTCACGATAAGTCCGACCTCCGACCTCGTGTGGCCTCTCTCAGGCCCCTTCAATGGATTTCTTAAACATTAACATGGCCCTTTAGCAGCAGGCAGGTCAATAATAAATAAGGTGAGAGGTGAGGAGGGAGCCAGCTTTAATGTGCGGCGATCAGGGTGAATTAAGTCAATAACACATGATTTAAGGCGACACAAGCTCATTATGATAATGATTTTACTTTACCTTAATAAATATTTATGATTAATTTGATGCTCTGATTAATCTCGTGCAGAGAAAGTCAGTCTTTGGTCGTGTTGATTTATTTCTGACATTTTAAAAGCTCTCGTAGCCCAAGTATTTGTCAAATACACTTTTTCTTCAACTGAATAACTCGCTCACAGCGACGGGATACTTCTCTGAAAGGACTAATTGATCTCCACCCGCTGAACTGTTTTAGTGCAACAAATTTGTGAACTGTGGGTTGTACGGACACGTCACAAAGGGTCGCGCCGCAGAAAAGTCAGAGTGAAAGAACGGGGTGGTCCCGCGTACGTTTCCATGCGTGTGTCACTGGGACCTGTCTCAAGTGCTCTTTTGCTGGTGTTGCAGTGTGTTTGCGCCGGAGGTTCTGTTAACTTTTACTTCCCCTGCGATGGTTTGAACGTTTTCTGGTCCCACAGCACCACCATCACCATCATCAGTAGCAGCAGCAGCAGCAGCAGCAGCAGCAGCAGCAGCAGCAGCAGCAGCAGCAGCGGCCGCCACCTGGTTGCTGCAATGAGGAGGCGGCTGACACAAGAGAGGGGCTGAGCGAGAGCGAGAGAGAGAGAGTGAGAGAGGGAGCAGGAGGGGGGAAAGAAGAGGGAGGAGGAGTGGGAGTGGGAGGAGGAGAAGAAGGAGGAGGAGGAGGAGGAGGAGAGGGATGGGAGGAAAGCAGGCAGTCGGGAGGCAAACCCCACGCCGTGGATGTGTTTTTGGAAGGAGAGCGGAGCAGCGCCTACACCTCTCTCTCTCTCTCTCTCTCTCTCTCTCTCTCTCTCTCTCTCTCTCGCTCTCTCTCTCTCTCTCTCTCTCTCTCT
>JASSRZ010000014.1:5215112-5228503 GCA_032164315.1 Malacoctenus gilli | reverse complement strand
CCCCCCCCCCCCCCCCCCCCCCCCCCCCCCCCCCGAGAGAAGCCAGCTCGCTCGTTAAACCTCCTGAATGTGAAATAATCTGCGGGTTTCAGACGGCCGATAAGCCGCGTGTGCGCAGCGCGGCACTGCAGCAGTATTTAGGTTGTGTGCTGTAGTGGTGGATTAATGTCTGTCTGTGTCAGGGAGGCCTAAACTTTTCTCTGGGTGGGGGTGGGGGAGGGTGGGGGGGGGGGCACGGTCGCACACATCGTGGGTCTAAAGATAAAGCTGGCCATGCTTGAAGAGATGAAGCAAGCTGATAATAGCTTTCCTGTCTCATGCAATTAAGAGAGCCGTCGCAACACCTCGCACTGAGGAACTGATGTCTGCGGCTGAAAGGTGGGAAAAGGTGAGCTTCCTGAAGTGTGCAGAGACTTTGCCAGCGCTTTGTTTTCCCACTAAGTTTTCTTCACGTTCACTTTGATTAGAAGGACTGAGTGAAGTTGGGACACAGCCGCACACAATTACTCACATGGATGGATTTCTCTCCATAACAACACACTGAGAACGATATATTTTTTGAAATGTAACTGTCGAGGCGATCGCGGCGAGGTTTTGCTCGGATGAGTTGACGTCTCCCGGGTGATCTTACAATCCCTCCTTCAACGCTACTTGATTCTATCGAGTTATTTTTTAAGTCTCATTCTGCTTTCACGTGAAGATTGTTGGACAGCACTGTGGCACAGCGGTTTATACTGTCACCTCATGACAAGGCAACGGGGTTCTGCCAGTGTTTGCATGCAGAGATTCACTCCAGGGACTTGAGGTTCATCCTCAAAGAAGCCTAAAAGCTGAAGACAGTTGAAGACTGTTAACATACGCAGCGTTTTTACCTCCTAAGCATCTGCTGGTCCATCTTCCTGTTTCGACTTCCTCCAGTAGCCGCACGCTGTCAGTCTTGACCTGGCGTCCGTTCGCGGTTTTGTCTCTCTGAAGCTGTTTGGTATTCTCTCCCTTGCATTTTGCTCGTTTGCGGCTCCTTCCATCAGATTCTCGGTCACTGCAAACACGAAGCCTCTTCTGTTTTAACCCCCCCCCCCCCCGCCCAATTCGAGCCGAGTGCCGCACTCTGCGCTTGACATCCACTGGAAGGAGCGTTGCTCTTCACGAGCCTCGTAATTACGTGGCTTTTAAACCTATTTGCCACTTCTGCAGCTGCGTCTTTTGGCGCACGTGACCGCAGGTGATGTCACGCCGCGACCGAGGGCCTAAACTCCCTTTTCTCCCCAACGCGACAAGGAGCGTCCGCTGGATGCTGGGAACAGCAGCGGGCCATGGGCGGTAAATAGCCCGTAACTCTAAATCACGTTTTCCTTTGAGGATGAAAGCGCATCAAACTCAACGGTGAAGCAGATCTTCATCGATACGCTTTTAGCGTTCCGTCCGCTGAGCTGTGCTCTCCTCAGCGTTTTGACTGTCCGTCCTCCACTGATCAAGACCGACTATATTTAGCCTGTCGCTCTCCTGAGAGCCTCTCTGGCCATGAATCTCAAGTTGTGCCGTCCCGCTCGATGCTGCTTCCGCCCCCCCCACCTTCGTCTGACTGTGACGGGCTCCGAGCAGCTGCTCGGCCTCGCCGCTGTTTGTGTGATGCAGCGAATTTGGCGTCTTTGTGCCGGCGCGTGTCCTCAGATGAACAGGCCGGCGGCAGCGTCGCGGAGGAGCGAAATCAACCTGCGCGGTGACTCAGCAACGTTGCGGCCCCGATAGTAATGCCCGTGTCTTGTCTCTTGCAGTGGCTCATGCGCAGGACACACATCACCACTCCACAGAGAAGCCCCTGATTCAGTGCTACAAGTGCGGGCAGCCATGCAAGGGCGAGGTGCTCCGGGTGCAGAACAAGCACTTTCACCTCAAGTGCTTCACCTGTAAAGGTACGCAAACCGTGCCGCCGAGAGGAGTCAGAGTGGGTGTGGTTTCACCAGTGTTTCCCAGACAGTCTATATATTCCGATAATTACCCACAGACTTTGGTAAGTAAGTTGCGTGTTTACAGTTTAAAAATGAACCCTCATGATGCCTGGGATGAGTATTTTTGTGGGGGAGTTGCGCGCAAACTGTCCGCAAACGTGTGAGGTTTTTAAAAAATTCACTGCTAATTCGATACTGTCACAATAGTAGGACGTTCGCTACCTTTCATTCAGGACACGTTGCCTCCAAGACGACAGAAAAATCATTTTTTCTTCCAAACGGCGTGTGCTTACAAAGTCTAATTGTCAACAGGTGTCCACGGAGTCTGCGTTTGATGCAAGAACACGCTCAAAAAAAAGGCAGAGATTGTTCTGTTCTTGTGACAACCAGTAACAGCACGTTGCATCAAGTGAACAAGAAGCAGTCAGAACCCCAAAGGCCACTCTGTCCTTTCTATTTTCTCTTCCTGAGACTGAAATGTAGCGGCGAGACTCATCTGCACATTTCCGGACCTGCTCATTTCAACTGAAGCGCGCCCCTGACTGCCGTGACAAGCGACCGCTCCAAATCCGCCATTGTTTGTCCCGGATGCCGGGTAGATTTCGGGGATGCTTTCGAGACGCCAACGTAGCCACTCGCGAAGAGCGTCTCTCTCTCTCTCTGGACGCGGAACCTGTCTGGCCAAAACCCTGCTCGTTAATCTGTGACTGGAGAACTGTTATAGAGTTAGCTTAGTTCACGAAGGTCCCAGAATAACACAAGCAAACGCTGAGATTAGGCCCTAATTCTGGCCTTTACAAGTGGATATACTGTCCAGAGAGTCTGTGGCCATCAAAGTGTTAAAGGGTGTGTGTGTCCTTGTGTGTGTGTCCTTGTGTGTTTGCACACAAATCAGTGAAGGCGAAAGTAGACATGAGGACAGCTTTAATAGGCAGAAGACTCACTGTCCTGGACTTTGCTCTAAATTTATGTTGTTCCCCCCCGACCTGTAAGGCTGCCTAATAATAATTGTTATTTCGTGGTTATGCCGGGTCACCTAAGCTTGCTGGCATTCCAAGATTATTGACAGAATATTCCGGCGCAGATGAACAGCAATCAGCTGTTTTTTGTTGTTTTTTGTTGTGTACAGTGTTTTATCTGATTCCATCCGAGGCAGCGTTCCTAAACTCACCCTCCTTTGGTTTTCCTAAATCAGCCCCATTACGTTTTCCAAATCAGCATTTATGTAATGGCATGCATCTGCTCGCAAAGCCGCGGTGGTCCGACGGCGCAGTCAAAGGCCACCAAATCTCGAGTGCTGGTTTTCTTTTGACTCAGTTGGCTTACCGGCTAATCTCATCATCCCTGAGCCCTAATGCAATTAAATCTGATTCTCTGCCTCACCCGCTCCCATTCATCCCCCTGGCTTTAGCGTGGCTCATTGCATAAGAATGATTAGGTGCTGTTATCTCCGACATCAAAATGTTTTCGCTCCTCGCTGCTGCATGTTTTCCCCCAAAGGCCCAAGCCATCTCTCCACGGGGGCCAGAACGTGGCTGGGATGCTAATAAAGCAAGCCGGCGTTCCAACTGTTGACATGTTTACCTAAAACCTGCAATATTTACATACTCTAATAATCATTTCTCTGTGAAAAAACTTTAAAATCCTGGTTCAAGTCATTGTTCAAAGGATGATGGCCGACAGAAGAATTTTGTTGAGGGATTTAAAGCTCACAGGTAACGGTCAGAAAAATGGCATGACTCATGACAGCTTCCAGTTGGAAGTGTTTCCACTTGACACCGCGGCGCCACCGTAGCGCACTTTGAAAGCCATGTTGGCTCCACTGCCGTCAATCATCCAAATACCTGCTCGTAAAGTCCATTCGCGTGACCGATTTACCACTGAAATACCCCAAACTCACAATTGTTCCCTCATTAGCATTCCCAACACGGCTTGTGTTTGTGTGTGTGTGTGTTGGTTTAGATGACGAGCTTTTATTTGAATTCTGAATAGACGGAAGCGAGTCGGAGTCTGAAAGTGTGGAAGCGATTATGCAGAGGGAGTTATCTGTAAACAACAGACCGAGGATACTTCCTGGGCCAGACAATCGCAGAATTGTTGTTGCATTGAAGCGTAAACCTCTTAAATGACATTGAAAACAAACAGCCGCTGCATTCGTAGCGTTGATTAATAGACATTAAAAGGCTTCAAATGGGGGAAAGTTGGTTTTTTTTTTCTTTGTGCCTCTGAGTGCTGCTGATGAAAAGCGTCTCATGTTACACTTCCCACTACACCGCACAGAGCTGTTAAAGCGTATTTTTATAGATTTCCTTTTTTTCCGTTCGACGCGTCCGCCAACCTCTCCCGATTACACGGACTCGCAAGTCCTAACAAAGCCACTGATGCATGCGGGAGCCGAGCAGCTCCCGTTCTTTATGCGTGCCGCAAGTGCGGACCCACCGAGTGGCCCCGCGCGCTGAGAGTGTGCGTCTCTCTCCGCAGTGTGTGGCTGCGACCTCGCCCAGGGGGGCTTCTTCATGAAGAATGGGGAGTATCTGTGCACGCTGGACTACCAACGCATGCACGGCACCCGCTGCAATGGCTGCGGGGACTTTGTGGAGGGAGAAGTGGTCACCGCCCTGGGCAAGACGTACCACCCCGCCTGCTTCGTCTGCACCATCTGCAAGTAAGACACGCCCCTCGTCCGCCTGGAAGACGCCGGCTGCAGCCGGGGGGGGGATCCTCTGCTGGGTCGGCAAGTGCCTGACCGAGCCAAGAATTGGAATAGCTCTGCAAATACGAACGATTTGAGGGCCCTTTCTTTAAAATGATCTTCTCAGACCATGTAAGCTCATTCCTCCATGGTCAGATCCGACCCCAAAATGATCCGTTTACAATGCATAACATAAAATGTGTCAAGTTTTTATCAGTGTGCCAGCTTCTCCCAAAATCTCAACTGGGCAACTTTTCATGTTTGACGCCTTCATGAATATGAAACTGTGAACTGTTTTCATAATTGATGATATTTTTGATGGAAAAATCTCAGATATTCTGCGAAATTTGACTTGAGCGGTGCAAAAAAAAACCATCAACAAAGTTGTGCTGAGTACTGATTCAGGCCAACTGTCAACAATCCACGAGGAATGACTGAGTGCAACAGGGCGGCCTGTAACTTATCTCTAGCTGGTTAGGATAGAAATCTCAAGCGGTGTTTGTTAGGAGTTGGCAGTCAAGCTCTTAACTTCAATTCACTTCACCTGCCGCCTTCTTGCTTGACTCACCTGACCAGCAGTGGTGTTATCATACTGCGAATGACGCGATGACCAAAGTAGGTCGCGGGTGCCAGCGGTCCTCGTGGACAGGGTGGGCGCGGCGCGGCGTGCTGCGTGTCGAGTCTCCTCCGTCTGACTAAACGGGCTCCTGGGGGCCGACAGTGTTGACACGCGTCCACGTCACCGCGCCCTGTCATCTTCTGCCCCGTCGGACAAACCTGCAAGCCACAGCTAATGAACTCTTACGCTTACCGCCGGGGACACGGCTCACCCGCGTCTTGTTGACTGGTTGGCTGGTGTCGCCCCCCCCACCCCCCCTCCCTCTTTCTAGACGACCGTTCCCTGCCGGGGACAGGGTGACCTTTAACGGGAAGGACTGCCTGTGTCAGTACTGCGTCGAGCCGATGTCGCCAGGACCAAAGGACATCCTGGGCTCCAGCAGTGAGTAGTGATTGACACACACACACACACACGCGCGCACAAAATGCACCATCATTCAAGTGACTCCTGTGTGGCTTATCGTAGGAGTCAGTTTCCTCGTAATATTTGGTTTGCGCAAAATAATTGTCGACAGTCATTTTGGCCAAACGTGACATCTGTAATCGGCTACGATAATTGCTCGACTAAATATGAGAGAATATAACCTTCCGTTCTTTGTTTAGTTGACTTCAGACACCAAAAAAAACAACTTTTTCAGGAGGTAAACTTGCCGTCCTTGGTGTCCCGCACTGATGTCCCCATCAGCGTTGCTGCGATCCTCCTCTTCCGTCGAATTTTCACATTGTTGTCACGACTCTGACCAATAATTATCCCTCTGAAACATTATTCTCTCGCTCCCGTGTGACTGATAAAATTCTATTCATGATTAAACCGATAATAACAAGTCGTTTGCGCCAAAGGTTAAACAAAGGCAAAGAGTCAAGGATGAGTGTCTCAGCAGTCCCTGTTGGGCTATTTGTGGTCACTTTGAATAGAGCCTGATTCTTCCAGCAACCCAATGGTTCACAATAAATGAGAGGAAACGAAAGGAAACGCTATTCTTTCGTTTTCTCCATCTATTTTTGGTAAACTTTGTGTCGTTGTGCTTCGCAACCAGGCAATTTTGGCCCGCGACTGTGGGGCGGTGCAAGGGCGTGGCCACCGTTCTCCTCCGCGGAACGTTTCCCCGAACCACCCGGTGATTCTTGAGGGTCGTCCGTTTCCAGGCGGCTCCTCGTCCTCTGCCGCCCCGCCCGCCCGCCCGCCCGCGCTCCGTTTTTCTCTATGAGCGCAGCCTCGCGTTCCACCAGCCGCGCTCCTTTATGAATAACACCAAGACCGGCCTCGCTAAATAATGCATGGCCGCGCATTTCCTCTCCTCTGAAACAGGCAACGCGTAGCCCTCAAACTCCTCCTCTCCCGGCCCCTTCTCATCCTCCCTCTCTTCTTCTTTTTTCCTGCCGGTCCTCCTCTCCCTCGTGCACTCCCCCCCTCTTCCACCCCCCACTGGCCTCTTCGTTGGCGTTTGAAAAGCTTTTAGACAAGGTCACCTATAAATAAGGCATGCTGATTCTCCTCACGTCATCATCTCAACCTTGTTATGCCTTACGTAGTTATCATCCCCTGTGGTTGCAGCGGGGCTCTGTGTTGCTTTCATCCTCTATTCATTAAAGAAGAGATGACAAGAGAATTGTTCATTTAGAAAGCAACCTCTAACACTCCGGGAGCCTCGGGATCCTGCTCGGATGTGGAGGGAGCTTTTAAAGTCTTGGTGAGGGAGATGGGAAGAGGCAGCTGTCAGAACGTCGCTGGCTGCCCTCTATCACCCTCTAGTGTCTTGGGTCAGAAGTGACAGTGTGTTTCGCTGCTTAAGATAATGAGTTCCCTTGTTAAAATTGTGAGAAGACATCAAAGGAAGTTTTTCTCTCTTTTTTTTTCTCACTCTCTGGAAACGGATCTTTTAACAAGAGAAACTACATTGCACCGACGGCCGCGCCGCTTGCAGCGTCTTTGGGGGTTTTTTGGGAGCCATTTTTTCCATTTTTCCTCCCACAGATTGCGCAGGATGCGGCCGAGACATTAAGAACGGACAGGCTCTCCTTGCACTGGACAAGCAGTGGCATCTGGGCTGCTTTAAATGTAAGGCCTGCAGCAAAGTGCTGACCGGGGAGTACATCAGCAAGTAAGTGCTTATCCCGTCTCCCGTCGGTGCAGGTGGCCTCGTCCGTTTCAGGCCCGCACGTGGCTTTCATAACGGCCACCGCTGGGGATTTATTAATTGCCTGCGTCTGTCTCCTCCCAGGGATGGCGCCCCCTACTGCGAGAAGGATTACCAGATTCAGTTTGGAGTCAAGTGCGAGGCGTGTCACCAGTTCATCACAGGCAAAGTATTAGAGGTGAGTGTGACATTGAGATTTCAGATTATCCTAAAGCTTCAGATCTTAGTGGAAGACATGATGATTTATTTTAACTGGGAAAAAGACATTTTATTTGTTGCCAGTGCACCAATGTCAGAGATTCACATTAGATCCCAGAAGTAAACTTGTTGCAAAGTACCAAATATGATACATTGGCTGTGAATCAACTCTATGTCTTTTATTTTGAAAAGGATCTCTGATGTACTTCCAAGGAATTCAGAATTCGATTGTTTTAAAGAAGATAAATCCTTTTCAAGTTTTATATTTGCTTGTTTACTATATAAACATCAACAGTTCTAAATAAAATAACTTCAGTTGTTCACACATGTGGTTTTTTTTGCGTCCTGCTCCCCATGCAGACAGAGGACGTTGGCTGCAGCTGAATTGTGAAATGTAGTTTGATAATCTCCGGTTTAATCTCTTCAGCACGGAGCCAAACAGACGCTTGACATGACTGTATTTAACTCAAAGATTAATTCTTAGCAGATCTCCAACTCCGCCTCAACAGACGCACTTTCAGACGCTCGCCTCTTTGGCTGCGAATTATATAAATTTAGCCTCGAACACCTGACGCGCTCTGACATTTAGGGAGCGATCATTACTTATTAACGCCGCGGTTATTAATCTCCGTGTTGGCGTGCCGCTAACTTAGTCGGAGCCTCCGTTCCGTCCTTGAACGCCGGCCGCTGCCCTCGCAAAGGAGAGCGCGCGTGCAGACAGTGATCCAATCGGACGCTGAGTTATGTGTCATGTAATGGTATGAAAATGTCACTGCCGGCCAGCCAGCCGGGCTTAGAGTAATCCAGCGCTAAGGCAGGCCTTTATGACAATAGGAAAAGGCCCCGCTGCTTCACGCTGCCAATGGATCAGTGGGGCCAAAGCCTGCACCAGCCTGTCTGATCGTCTCATCGCTGACCCAAGACTCCGGTCAAACGCGACGCAGCCCTCCACGAGCTGCCCATCGTCGGCCCCTCTGGGGCTCCGGCGAGAATGGCTTATTCGTCGGACAATTATCCCGGCGATCAGAGAAGTGGAAAAAGAGGGACGGTCTTTAATGGGACTCTGCTTATGCTCCATAAGTGCCTTCATTGGACCTTTGAGGGGCATTCAGTTGGGAAGCGTATTGGTGGGAGGTGCTCTGAAGTGTCCGCTGGAGTCCTTTCGAGACTACTTTTAGAGGCGGGTAAATGTAACATGCAAATATTAGTCAGTTGCTTCACACCTTGGAGTGGCCACTCGGCCGCTGGAATTCGGTTTTGGGTGCTCCGCGGTTAGAGTAACAGGCTCGGATAATGGAGCACTCCGCATGCAAAGTGCCGAAGTTCAGCGCGATCGTTCCGTTGGATTGCATTATGCAGGCTGGAACGGAGGCTCCCGCACACGGAAGTGGGGCGACCGGGTGTCACGGCGGTCGCGTTCGTTGCGAATCGTCGTCGTTCCCGGCGTGTGAGGAGGAACGCGAAAAAACACTCGTGGATCAAGTCAAAGCACGCATGGAAGTTGAATCGATCGTGACTTGAACAGTCGAGTAGCGATATCATAACATATAAGACCCGGGGGGCCGGTTTTGCCTGGCCGCATGTTTCACCCACCCTGATTTGAAGTAGTTACCCACCCCTACACACACAGGCAAATGTGTGTGTGTGTGTGTTTACAGAGAGAAAATACAGCTGAGGGTTTGTTTCCTGGAAGTTTGGCTTCTTTTTCGCTCCACTGATGCTCGTTTCGCCTGCGATCTCAAGTTGTTTTTTTTTCCTTTCCAGGCAGGAGATAAGCACTACCACCCCAGCTGTGCCCGGTGCAGCAGGTGCAATCAGATGTTCACAGAGGGGGAAGAAATGTACCTGCAAGGTGAGCAAACAGTTCCCTACGTATGCGCTTTTTTCCCCTTTAAATTCTTCTCAACAATGACGGACTGTGTGCTTCTTTTGAACAGAGTGAAGCTCAGATTTAGAGGAGGACATGTGCTGATATAGATATAGGCTGATGAAAATGAAAGGAAATGTGTATTATGTCTGATAAAATATGTACATGTGCTCATTAGCATGCTCTGGTGCCTTTGTGGATGGAGTGCTCTTTTCATAAAGCGTCAAGAGAATTCTTCACTGACTCTGGCTGAGCAGCAGCAACAGTGAAAAGTGTCTTCAAGGGGTCTTGGACCACAACAAGCATCTTCAGTAGAAGCTCATTGAAGCTTTGAAAAGCTGCTAATTATACCAACAGCATCAAAACACATTGAATTTTGAGGGAATATCTGCTATTTTCCATGGAACTCAAATGTGGCCTCCCTGTGCTGCGCCATGTTTGGTGTATGTAGAGTTGTAGAATGCAACCAGTTGTAGCTTCTGCTCCATGTTCTTTCGCTGATACAATGGAACGCAATGCAGATAATGGATGTGTAACAAGTGTGGTTCACGCACGCACGCACGCACGCGCGCACGCGCGCACGCACGCACGCACGCACGCACGCACGCACGCACGCACGCACGCACGCACGCACGCACGCACGCACGCACGCACCGCATCGAGTGACCTTTTTTTTTCCCATCGGAAGAGGAAAATCCCAGAGTTCATTTCCAAACTACCCACTTGCAGGCACATGGGAGACTTTGAAACTCCCCTTATCTAATCTGTTCACTTTAATGAAAAGACAGTTTCCACTGGTCGAAGCCGCCATCACTCGAGGTGTATTCGTCAGTGCATAAAATGTTTCATCCCGTCAGCTCCCTCCAAAGCCTCTTATAGTCTCCATGTTTGAGCAACTGGGTTTTTGCGACTTTAAAGGTTACGTTTGTGCTGCGGAGTGATGAATTACCTCCCATGCAAAAGTAATTTAGGAAGTTATAAATACTTGGGGGCTTTGTCAGATTTCATGTTTTTTGCAATGAGTAATTGCAAAACCCCGATGATGAGTGTGTAATTGCTGCTATAAGCATGAGCCGGTACATTTAAGGCAACAGTAAACGATTGTTGCTGCTCGATGGATGGCTGGATGATTGTTGTAATCTGGTTACATCTGTCATAATCTGATTCCTTGGAGGAAATCAAAGCGTCTCTGAGGAGGTTTTTCCTCATCGCCCAGCAGGGCCCTGTCCTCTTTGGCAACCTGGATGTCTGTCGACCTGTTAGGATAGTTAATCGATGACATAAAAACACACTTTGACATTGTTATACGGAAAAAATAGCCTACTATCTTTTGGACTTGGTGAGCGCTTTGTCACAAAGGACACTTTGTGCTCTGAGAATCTCCTGTTTCTCTCTGCACAGGATCCACAGTCTGGCATCCCGGCTGCAAGAACACCACGAGAACAGAGGAGAGACACAGGGAGCGGGTAGGAATCCGCACGTCACTGACTCCTTCGACCTTGACTTTGCCGCGACTGAGTGCACCTTGCTGTTTCCCGTCTCATGACACCGTTTGAAAGGAGGAGAATCTGAATCAGACCACCCAATGAGGGGTCAAAAGCTCCCCTGCCTTAGCGCTAGACCCTAACCCAATATTTCACCTATCAAGGGAGCTCTGGGCGTCTATGTGTTTATGTATGTGTACGAAGGTACGGGTGTATTTACATGTGGCCGTCCTGACGTGTGTGTGTGTGTGTGTGAGTTGTGACTCGGGCAGGAGAGACGCGACCCCTGTGTGATGTCCTGTGAACCCCCCCTCTCCCTTCCTCCACAGCTATTGCCTCCGTCCCTCTTATTCCTTCAAAAAACAGAAAGGCAGGTACTGTATTCGCTATTGGCTATGAGATGGCATCATCCTGTGTTCCACCATGTACATAGGACACGGTGCACTGTATGCTGCCATCTGCTGGAGACAGCCTGCAGTGCCCTCTCTGTGTGTCATCCGGAGCCATCCAGTCCTGTCTTTTTTTTAAACACCTTTAAAAAAAAACCCAACGCTCATACCTGAAGGTGCATGCGACGAAGATGCGCGCACATTTGGAGGAGCAGGCAAAACATCGCTGATGACTAATTTGTCTCCGAACAACAGAAATCCCCATTTTCCCATTAGGTGACGCGCTGATTTAATTACGCGACATTCAGACGTGCTGCTGCCATCCGAAGCGTTCATTTCCCATAACAGGCATGAGGATCTTTAGAGCATCAAATCACGGCGCTAAAGCACTCATTCACTTTGCAAATTTGCAAATGAATGACCCAATCATGGTGTCAATCTTCCCAAACGACTTCATGTAACTCATGAAAACGTAAACACAGGAGTTGCCGTTCCCGCTCATCGCTCATACAGTCGAAGAGGGTCAACGGGTGTGACGTGTTCTTATTTTGTGTGTGGGCGAGGACTCTGGGTGCTGCGCGGATCAACGCGCGGCCGCGGCCCGCCGACTGGCCAGCCGCCTGGACGGCGCCCCGGCTAAAGTGCTCTCGTGTGTTTCCCCTCCTCCCACAGCCTACGAGGTCGTCATCCGAGAGTATTTGTTCCAGACCTGGTTCAAGCATACCTGGCTCACCGGGTCACACGATCTATGTAAGGCACGCTGCTCGGACGGAGCCCCTTTTGCCCCTTTTCTGCCAACGCAAACTAACCTCCCTCCTTTGCACAGACACCGCTCCTTAGTAATCTCCTTTCGCTCTCCTGTGTATGTGTGTGTGTCTGTGTTTGTCTCCCTAGGCAAAAGTAGACAATGAGATCCTTGATTACAGAGACCTAGCTGCCATTCCAAAAGTCAAAGCCATTTATGACATTGAGCGCCCCGATCTTATAACCTATGAACCCATGTACACCACCTCCCTGGAGGAGAGAGAGGAGAGACGAGAGAGTGTGGGAGAGGTAAACGCACCCTCTGCATGCTGCTCTTGCTGCATGCAGAGCATCTTTGTACAAATACTGTGGAAGATGGAGGAAAAAAGGGTTGTGTTTCTTTATTTTTTTGGACACATAAGACTATTTCTTTGCACAAATTGTATGAAGCCGTACTGAAGTTCTGGTGTCACTCACAGCTCCACACTGCCAGGAGGGAACGCTCCCCTTTGCCCGATGACAAGGTAAGATACGCCGCCGCTGCGTGCGCTGATGGTGATGAATTACTTTAGATTACAGAAGGAAATAATGCATGAAAAGGAGGGCAGATTTTGCTCTCACGATTTGAAGATTAATGGAATATTAGCAGTCATTCCTTGTCACAAATGAAGTTCTATTATTTATCAGATTCTTAGAGGTGCTGTTGCATTTAAATGTGGCAAAAAAATTGCCTCCTCGGGGGAAATAAAAGTATCTTAAAGTTCTCAACGATTCCTTCTAGTCCTCAAGAAACATGTCGCCAACTCCACCCGGTGAGGTGAGCAAACGTTCGTCTCTACGTCAGCATCGTGCGCCTCCTCGGTCCCAGCAGTCCCGTGCGACAACAGCTGTGTGTGTGTGTGTGTGTGTTGGTCAGGGCTCCTACGACAGGCGGGATCGCATCCTCCAGAGGTCCACCAGTCAGGGCTCCATAGGGTCGCCAGTTTACAATCGCCACGGTTACACGCCCACGTTGTCGCGCTCGCCGCAGCACTTTCACAGACCAGGTGAGTCCGGCGGGCGCTTGGTGGGTTTGTATGCAGGTCCGAGTGTGTGTGTGTGTGTGTGTGTGTGTGTGTGTGTGTGTGAGACACGAGGGTTTCTCAGGCGGTTGTGGGGACTCTCACCCTCCACCTCCAAGTTCTCACATCCTTCCTGATTTGTTAACGACTTCAGCAAAATTGACTTTACGCTATGATCTATTTCTTTGACTTTTGCAGACCTTAAAGTCAATTTTGCACTTGGACAACACAAAGTTTTCCTAATTTTGCTT
>JASSRZ010000014.1:5196849-5207221 GCA_032164315.1 Malacoctenus gilli | reverse complement strand
TCCCCCCCTTCCCCACCCCTTTGTTTTCTCCACCTTTGTTCTCAATTCTAGCGCCACTTAGCACCCGAAACGTTCTTTGACATCTTTGGAATGGAGATCCAGGAGTTTGACAGGCTTCCCCTGTGGAAACGCAACGACATGAAAAAGAAGGCCAAGCTCTTCTAGCGCTCAGAGCAGCATGCATACTCTGTACATTCATTCAGATAGCACACGACAACTGTAATCTAGATGTAGGTTTTTGTTTTTTTTTTCTTTCGAGGGGGAAGGGGGAGGGGGGGAGGGGTCCTTTCCTTTCCTTTCCTTTTCCTTTTCCTTCTGGGTTTTTGTTTCGATCCCGACATAATTGAGGAAGCCGCAAAAACGGACTGTTTGCTCTGAGGCTTCCCGGGAGATTCTGTCCCCGTCAGACTCGCACAGCAAACGAGGAACGGGAGTCGCTCCCACGTTCAAAAATGGCAAAGAATGAGAAGGAACGACGACTCGGCTCATGTTATTTGGTTTGACTGCGCTTGTTTTGACTCTTGCTTTGCTTTCGAGTGGAACTGCTCTCCTTTCTTTCTTGCTCGTTTCTTCCTGCTCTTTGTTGCTGTCGATTCCTGTGGAACTTTGTAAGTACCGTAGAACCTCATGGCGCCATTATGAAATGTCCATGCTTGTAGCTTGAACATGTGTCGGCTTTCCTTCGCTTGGGCTGAAACAAGTTTTAGTCCAAAGTTTGCAAGAATCGGCTCAGTGAGTCTTTGAATAAAAAAAAAGGGGGAAAAACAAAAGAAAAAAAAAAGAAAGAGAAGTCACCAGGTGGGCAGTCAGCTGTCCCAGCGACTGTTTTACTGGATCTCCATGGAAACCAACCAACCAAGCACCTGCATTTCACACCAGTCCTCCACCCCCTCCGGCTACTGTCCACATGAAACACTCATTTGACCCTGACTTCAAAAAACAAAGTCTTTTTCTCAGGCTCTCATTAACATGGCCCAGACACGTTCCCTTTACATGTATTGGAAGTACAAATCTTAATATATTTTAATGCCAACGTAAAGTAACAGAGAAATAGCTCAAACCCCTAAATGTAAGAAGCAAGTGTATTTGAGAGTACTGTTTTATAAATGAAAACCCACACTGCCATTTGTTGTATTGAAATCTAAGCCAATAAAGCTTTAATTCACCATGAACCATAATGATCCTCTGCTATACCAAAGGAACCCGCTGACTCGTTTCTCTTTGTTGTTTTCCTTTATTGCACATCATGAACGAAAGCTGACAGTAAGAGGGCTCAGGAGGTGGAGGCCTTGGAGGGTCCCACCCAACAGGTGGTGCAGTTCAGTGACTGCAGCCCCAAACTGCCTCCAAGAAAGAATGCACTCTTGCTCACAGTGAGGCCTCACCAACACATAAAAGCAGAAGCCTTCAAAATAAAAGCATCGGTGGACACCCAGGTCTGCTAGAGACTCCAGAATGTATCTCATTGTGTTTTTGCTTTGAGATGCGCATATCTAATTTGGAGAACATCAAAACAGGCAAAGACTCGGGCACCTCCTTCAGGGGTATCGGACCCCCAGGTTTGGGAGCTACACACTGGTCCATAATAACCCACAATAAGTCATGAAGACCATTTTCCAAAGCATACCACAAGAAGTAAGTGTGTCCCACTCTGCTCAGTTCAGGGAGCCTCACGTGGTCCAATCTGATCTCAAGTGGGACAAGTGAGGTAACGTGAAATTCTATAAATACTGACCACTTGACCTGATTCAAATGTGCAATTGAATCTTGAAAATCTTCACATTTATTGCGGCTTTAATCAGTCAAAGAAGCTTTTCTACTATTTAAAAAAAACAACTGGTTTTAATTGACCACATCAGAAACATCCCTGCTATCTGCTGTCAGTGTTGCAGTTGGGCCTCAACACTTCAAAGAGCGAAGAGCCACATGTGAGGCAACCCAGACGTTAGTCAAAGGCAGAGTTGGAGGCTGCGCCATCTTCAGTTCTGGAATTTTCCAACCTATTGAGACTGTCCATATTTTTCCAATGTTAGTTCAGGAGGTTTGTTTCCACCTGCAAATCATCAGTATTTTCTCCCTCGTGCAGCCTCGCAAAGGCCTCGGTGTGTGAAATTAGTGTAAATAGACGGTGTCACAGATGACTGACACAGTATTGAGAAGGTTTTCCTCCTATTATCAAAGTCAAAAGCTGTGGTGTGCTCTGGAAGTCAGCGATGCTCTTGCCCAAACAAAACCATAAATACTTTTTTCTCCAGTGTTTATATGAGACTCTGGAAGAGGTAAGATGGCAGGAAGTCAAGCCACAGAGTTTCTTATTCAGCCATGAGGGTATTCAGAAGAAATAAGCTCTAATAATGTCCCTCAAAACTCATCACAGAAAAACAATAATGTTATAAAGATCAACATATATATGTGAAAAAGAAAGTGAAAAAAAACATGCATACATAAGAAAGCCACGCTGAAGCCTCGCAAACAACATTCAGAAATATTGACTCTTTAATCTGAAGTCAAGTTGTCAGGCAAGATAAATAGAGCTTCTACAAAGGTGCTTTTTAGAGCTGCACTGTCAGTCAGGGAATGTTTGTAGGCGTGTGGGAGAGACTCCAGCTTTGTTTTAGGTCTGACAGATGTATTTATTCAATTCATTTGGTAAGAGACTCTGCTTGCCCCTTTTGGAACCAAAAATAAATACAGGGCAAAGAAATACTAAAGAGAGCATCGAAAAAGCAGTCTGCAAGGAGAGAGGTGGCAAGTCATCTGCATCCAGCGACACTTTGTGGTCTCTTATGCTGCACTCCATCTTTATAGTTATCCAAAGATTTCAAAATATCACTGAAAATAAAAGCAAACCTTCCCTAAAAAACAGCAACTTTTGAGCAAAACTGCCGGAACAAGGTGAGTGACTTAGGAACGCACTCCAACGTGTCAGTTTTCACATCATTGCCAAGTGATATGAGCCCTCATAAAGCTTCTGCTTTGGCACTCGGGCTGCATTGGGGAGAGCTGGGCCAGGTTCCATTTAGCTGGTGTTAAGTCGAAGTGCTCTAAAACGATGTGCCACCTTTTCTGCAGGGGACATTAGAAAAGCATGAAGAGTGTCTGACGAAGCAGAGAGAAGCGGTGAAATACCGACTGAAGAAACTGGCAGCGCGGCAGTCTGAAATCACAGTAGGTGTTTCGCACACTCAGCGACGACTTTCCCACAAACGGTATTTTCCGTGACATCAAATAGATGAAATGCCACACTCGATTGATTGTCTGGCTTCAGAGACACTACAAACACCCTTGCCGTCATTCAGTTGGCACGTTTTTCTGCTGGTTTCTTTGTGACCCAGAAAAAGTCCTCAGCGGTGAGGGAGAGCATCATCCGCAAATACCAGGAGATCCAGACGGTGCTGGATGAGGACTTGAGGATCACCCTGTCCCACCTGGAGATGGAGGAGCGAGCTGCCGTCGCCGCCCTGGACGGGCTGATGGAGAGGAACTGCGCCATGATCCAAGAGATCGAGCAGGACCTGGCCAGACTCAGCGTGACGCTGGATCCGAATGACACGGAGCCCGATACGATGGTGATCGAGTTCAAGGGCCTGTTAATGAAAAATGCCGTCAATTTGAAGGTTTACCTCTTGCTGCCCCTTGTGATGCAGTCTCGTCATCGTTTTTTCCTCCAGACTTTCTTTTCCTACTCCGAACATGAAGACGTGGGGACGTCGGAAAGGTATGGGAAGCGAACCCCGTTGACTCATGGCGATCAGAGTGAACGTGACAGAACATGAACCGATGCTTCCTCCTGCAGAGTGGTGGACCTGCTGAACAGGACGGACCCGAGCAGCGTGAACCTGGACGAAGTCAAAGCCGACCAGATCCTCGGCCTCACCAACAACCTGCTCCTGCTCGTCTGCTCTCAGACGCCGATCGTCAAGAAGCTCCTCGGCAGTTGTCAGTGAACACATCGCCCGTCCACAATCCGCGCATTTACAATGTTTGGAGGTCAAGATCCTAACTGTGTTCCCCTCAGATTCCAGCGAGGTGTGCCTGGACCCGGAGACGGCCCACCCAAAGCTGATCATCTCCCCCCGAGGGGACAGCGCCACCTACACGGACACGTGGCAGCAGCTCCCCGACCTCCCCGGGCGTTTCGACACCACCCTCAACGTCATCAGCTCGCAAGGCTTCAGCTCTGGGCGCCATTACTGGGAGATAGACGTGACTGGGAAGACCTACTGGGAGCTGGGCGTCACCTATCCCACCATCTCCCGCAAAGGCACCACCGAGGACTGCTGGCTGGGCCGAGGAGCCGAGTCGTGGTGCGTGGAGTTCTTCGATGGCGAGTACACGGCCTGGCACGGCGGCGTGCCGCATCAGCTGCCTTTCACGCAGTCCTTCTGTCAGATCGGTGTCCTGTGCAGTTTCCCAGCAGGTTTGGTGACGTTTGTGGAGGCGGACAGAATGACGCCGCTCTTCTCTTTCTGCGCCGGTGGCTTCTCGGACTGCCTCCACCTGGCGCTGTGTCCCGGCCACGACCACAGGGGCCACAACGTGAACCCCATGGTGATCTGTAACGCTTTCTCGGACAGCTGTGAACCTGACTCTGATCCCTCGGTGGTGAATCTATAGAAAAAGCTTCATGGAATTGACGCTGGTTGAGCCCTAAAGGAACTAGAGTAGCTAATAACTAAGCGTTGCATGTTTGAAGATTTGTAAGTATGTAGTGGAGCAGTGACAAAGCCAAGCAATATGATAATGGATGCCATTTATTTCTTTTTTGAATTGTCAACAGTGGCTTCAATATTCTAGAATAAACAGCGAGAACCTGCGTTTGGTTTGATACGTTTTGCGATAACATTTTGTGAACATTAGCAGCACAGCCTCCACCCCACCAGGACCTCTGTCCCCAGTGACCCTGAGCAGGGGGGGGGGGACTGTCCCCTCAGCCCCCGCACGATGCTCCACCCCTGTAATTTCAAGTAATATTGACCTCATTGAGGTCAGGTGATAGAAAGCTTCACCTTCATGAAAAATGGGAAATGATGTTGTTATTTTTTTTTAAAAATCTATGACTCTTGTCTTTCTGTTTCTTGATTTCCAGGGTTTTACATGATAAATGTCAGTTACATGCAGATGTGCAACAGATTTTCATTGACTTGCTTTTGGACCAGGAGGTCTGCAAACTGTTTACAGATGGTCGGTGCTGTTAACATTAAGAAAATGTTCAGTTTTAACGCGAAAACTCTGCAAACTCTTATAAACAATGTCCTCGTGCTCAATAGTTCTCACTAACATGAAAATTCAGAGCAGTGAGTGAATCACCAAATTTGTTCCTCACACTATTTACAGTATTCCTCTTCCTTTGCATGTACAACAAACTTTGCGAAGCAGCCGTTGGACTCATTTTTGATACAATTATTCATCTGATAATCAATCTGAAATTAAAAAGGAGTGAATGGGGAAGTATCCTGAGATGGACCCAGCATGTGTATGGATCCAAAGTCTGCTGCCAAACAAACAATTGGCTCTCTGCAAATATGCTCTCTGGAGCCTCTGCGTTGCATCATTCACCTGTTCTCTTCAAACTCATTTCCATACGTATATATTTTTATGTCTGACATATGTTTCATCCCTGTCAAACACAGCGATGCGGATTTTTTGCACTGGTTATTTTTCTTACTGTAAGAGTCAATATAGAGCGTGTTTGACCCACATTCTCTGCGATATCTCGAAGATCTATTCTGAGAACAGAACTCTGATCGATAAAACTGAGTCAGCAGCAGCAGGGACGGAAGCCAGAGAGGCCGAACTCAAAGGTTAGTGTCCTCACACCAATGTTTAGAAAAGTGTGAGTGGCTCGGCCACACGGCGCACTCTCACTCGGCCATCTGGGCTGCTGCCATCATGAACCTGAAGCTCCTCTTCATCTGCCTCTTCTTGGCGGCGCTCCTCGTACCTGCTGAAGTATGTATGCGCTGGATTTGTTGCGATGAATATTAGTTGCATGAAGCGAATGCATCCTTTTCCTCCAGATGTTGCTGTGTGATGATATTTGTTTTGCTTTTTTAATGCACAGTAAAAAGTGTAAAAGGCTTATGCAGTGTTCAACTTCCATTGTGAGCCAAAGCTGAGAAATGTCAAAAGATGTACATCTATTAAGCCTGTTTTGTGTGAAAAGCTGAAACCTGGAAAACGTGGCAAACACAAGAAGCATCACAGAAATCGAGAAGGTGCTCCGGAGAGGAAGAAGAGCAAGTACGAGGACATAATTCGAGGTCAGTGCCAAATTTCTATTCTGTTAAAGCAAAGAAACGCAGGAAGAGAACAAATAAAATATCCAAATGGAAATTAAAAAAACATCTTGTTTTCTTTAGACGTGTTCTTTGAGATCGTAGAAGGAGGCGGTGGTGGTGATGATGAGGACGACGAAGATGACGCAAGTGTCACAGACTGGCTGTTCGACATTCAAGAGCCTGAAGGTTGAAGGATTCGCACGTCTTCAACTTTGAAGCCTTCGGGCTTCATGTTTCGGCCCCCCGTCCGACGTCGAGGCTGAATCCTTGCATGTGTTGTTTCTCAGGCGAGTGCAACCCAAACCCTTGCCTCAACAATGGCAAGTGTCGAGAGAAAGGCAAGAGGAAGTTCAAGTGCGACTGTCCCAAGCCTTTCAAGGGGAAGAGGTGCCAGAAAGGTTTGACGCAAGCGCTCCCTCCTTCCTCCTGCAAGCAAAGATCATATCACAAAAAAAAACGAGTAAAATGAGAGGAACCAAAGGATGTGCTTTTGCTGTCGAATCAACCCAGGTCCAAAGTTTTGTAAGAAAGGCAAGTGTGGGCGTGGTGAGTGCGTGTTGACTTCAACTCCTCCGTTCTATGAGTGCAAATGCAAGGCTCCCTTTCAGCCTCCACACTGCAGACACTGTAAGTGGAGCATCTTCAGCCACAGAACACAGAGCAACTATTTTCAGGCCGACTTTTCCAGCTCACACAGTGCGGCGCGGTTGCCCCCACAGTTTCCACCTGCGAGCCCAGTCCGTGCAAGAACGGAGGAACGTGCGTCAAGGACGGCAACGACTTTGACTGCCAGTGCGCCCCAGGCTACCGAGGACGCTTCTGCCACGTTGGTAAATTCTGCAAGCCCACCGTATCGCTTTCCTTCCCTCCTGCCTGACAGGATTCATTGTGACAACGCGGGCTGTGCGTCGCAGGGCCCGATGACTGCTTTGTGGATGATGGCGAGTCGTACCGGGGCAACGTGAGCGAGACGGACGATGGGGACGAGTGCCTCTACTGGAACTCTCACTTCATCCTGGAAAACGGCGCCGATCCCTTCGGCGACTTCGAAGACAAAGATGGCCTCGGACGCCACAACTTCTGCAGGTCAGACGGAGACAAGTGACCCTGATTCGAATGGCCGGGGCGGCTGAGGCCTATGCGATGGAGCGGGGGGTGTCTTTTACTCTGAAGGTTGTGAGTTTGAGCCCCTATTTAGCTCCATCCTTAAGGCAGAGGGTCTTTGGGCAAAACACTGGATCCCAAATCGCTCCCAATGTTTTGAAAGCATCCTGCATGAAAATAAGCGGTTATGTGATTGAACAGGTGAATTTGTCTTCACACGTAAAGCCCGTTTAAACCATGTAATTGATGTTTATGTAAGTAAAGTATGTTTACCGTTCCCATTCTAATTGAACACATCAGTATCAGTACCTCTGTGGTATTTCTTGTCCTGTGCAGGAACCCAGATGGAGACTCGATGCCGTGGTGTTTCTTCAGGAGAGGCCGCCGGCTGCTGTGGGACTACTGCGATGTAACAGAGTGTGATCAACCAACAGGTCAGCTTTTAAGCAACAAACATCCGTCTGATTGAGTGTGAGGAACTGGACGCGTCCTCTACCCTCTTTTTTATTCCCAGGTGAGACCCCGACTGACGAAGCCCCCACAGAGCCTCTACCCACGACTGCTGCCATCCCGCCAACGACCGCGCTGCCGGTACCTCCTGAGAAGACCACTCAAGCACCAGGGTATTCGACCACCACGCCTGTCGATGCCACGCCAACCGCCACACCCAGCGTCGGCCCTGCCGTCGTCAACCCCACCGATGTGCCGCAGCAGTTTGCCTCGTGCGGTCTGCCTCAGCCCACTAAAATCCAAACCCGGATCTATGGAGGTCTGAAAGTGCCTCCGGCGGGAATCCCCTGGCAGGTGTCCCTGCAAGTGAAGCCGAGTAATAGCCCCCAGCCGTTCAGACACAGCTGTGGAGGCGTTCTCATCGAAAGCTGCTGGGTGCTGACGGCCGGACACTGCATGTGAGCACGAGAGAGCAGCAAAAAGACACACTTGTAACTCCACATCCGCTCATGTAACCAGTGTTTTTGGTGTTATTCTCATGTGTTCTCGCACAGTGAACCCAACAAAGACATGCAGGTGATGATGGGAAGTCAGTCCCTGAACAGTGAAGATCCCAATATGCAAACTTTACATGTTGAACAGGCAATCCGCCATGAAAACTACAGGGAGACCCCGTCGGCTGTTTACAACGACATCGGTAACAAGTGACAAACAGGATTCTGTGTCAGCGATGAAACGGACATTGAAGCTCTGTTCAAAAACTCAACCTCGATCATGGTGTGATTTGATAACAATGTCGGCGTTTCTACAGCCTTGCTGAAGCTCAGAGGCAGCGAGGGCTCTTGCGCCAACGAGACCCAGTTCGTGAAGACCGCCTGCTTGCCAGGTGCCCAACTGCCTGATGGGATGGAGTGTAAAATCTCTGGCTGGGGAGCCACTGAAACATGTACGTAAAGCCAGCGCTGTTTATTGTGTTCCTGAGCGAACATCTCAGGGTAAATATGACGATTTTCACCGTCATCAACAGGCTGTCAGAGAGTTCTGACTTACACCCTCTCTCTCTGCAGCTGAGTATGGTTCAAATCACCTGCTGGAGGCCAACGTCCTGCTGATCAGCCAGGAGAAATGCACAGAGTCCCAGATTTACGGCAGCGCCCTGGACAACAGTATGTTCTGTGCAGGCTACCTGCAGGGAGGCGTGGACTCCTGCCAGGTCAGAAAAGAGAACAGCGAGCCGAGTGCATGCTGGGAGGAGAAAAGTTGATAAAAAACTGTGTTTCTCTTATCTCTAATTGTTTCCTCTTCTGGTTCAGGGGGACTCTGGAGGTCCGCTGACTTGTCGGCAGAACAATACTCACGTAGTTTATGGTCTGGTGAGTTGGGGGGATCAGTGTGGGAAGAAGAACAAGCCGGGGGTCTACGCACGTGTTACAAACTTCATCGACTGGATCAACTCAAAGATTCACCCAGCACCTCAGTGAACGTCCACTTCAACTCGGCCGCAAGACAGAAGGCCAGTGTGGCTCCGGGTCTGTTCAAACAGCAACGCGGGAGCTCATCTGACTTCTGCACAACATCCCAAAATGTTTATATCTAAATCGATTTCTCATCTGAGTGCAGTTTGAACGGCTTTCTAATATAAAAGCCAAAATATTGCGGAATACCAAGATGAAAATGTTGCACATGTGGGTAATAATCAACAAATTAAAACCTTTACTTGTCTGGATCTTTTCTCTTTGCCTTGTTGATCCACCCCCCCCGAGGTCCCCACTCATTCTGCCCTCCTGGAAAAAATACCAATATATGCCAACCAATATATGCTTCCTCCTCTGAAGCCCCATTCTTGCTGTTTTACACAACTGGGTTTGAAAATGATACAAGTTGCAGCGAAAAACCTCGACAAAGAAAAACCATCATGCCGCAACGATTATGTAAGTCAGAGAATCAGGTCACTTGTGTGCAAATATAGTGTTACTGATGCGTATTGACCTGGCCGGAGGTATTGTGTGCTGCGGGGGAACTAGTCTATGGGGCCCCTGACATGTGAGACCGACAGCACGCCTGACCTCCATGAGCCAGAGCGGCACAAAGAACGAGCCAGCGGTTAGAACACGGGTCATTTACTCTCAGAACCACATCGGGGCAAACATGAGCGCTGCGAAGCCGCAGGCCACATAGACTCTCAGTCAAAGAACAAAAGCAACGCTCGGGGATGCACTCAGTATCACGAAGTAAATTATATACATGAGAACCAGGCCACTAGAATTTTAGAGGTGAATTGGTGACTGGCACTGGGAACTGACAGGCCGCATCAATGGAACGTGTTTTTTCAGTCAAGCGTGGCGTCACTGGGTCTCGGGAGCATCTGAAAACCAGTCCCACGGTTCTTTAATCCAGAACAAGGTGAGAGGCTGCCTGTTTACGCCATTCACGTTGATACAGGGATTAAACATGGGGTACAAGGCCTCAGAGCACTGCAGGCAGAAGGTGTGGAGCACAGTCATCGCGTCAGCATCGTAGAATGACAGCTCCCCCTT
>JASSRZ010000014.1:5147548-5161960 GCA_032164315.1 Malacoctenus gilli | reverse complement strand
GTGTGTGTGTGTGTGTGTGTGTGTGTGTGTGTGTGTGTGTGTGTGTGTGTGTGTGTGTGTGTGTGTGTGTGCATCAGTATAAGGGGAAGCTGTGCAGGAGCAGAGGGCTTGATAATTGGCTTGTGCTGGAGTGTCAGATGGCTGAAGAGGGGATAATGGTGGACTCAAGCTGCTGCCATTGGGTTGGAGGTGGGGGTGTGAAGGCCTCAAGTGAAGGGGGGGGGGGGGGCATGGCTTTTTGTGAATGGGCCCCTCGCCTCTCTTGACCCCCCCCTCCCAATTCAGGCCTGTCGGGCCCTTTTGTGACGAGGGGATGGGAACCCAGGAACCTGGCAGCAAGCGGGTGACCTTCTAGCACCTCGCTCTCGCAGCCTCTCTTCTCCATCCCTTTCTCTTTCTTGACCCCCCCCCCTCCCCCTATTTTATATTCTCCCCCTGCTCTCTCTCTCCCTCTCTCTCTCCCTCTCTCTGTCCTTGGTTCTCCCCCCCCCCCTCCCTTACTCTTCCTGCTTTGTCCCGTGCCTTATTTTCCAGTGCATCTATTTTATTTTAAGGCCTCATTCTCTGTCTCTAAAGTATTGTAAGAAAAGGAATTCTCCCCCTTCATTTAGCTGAGTGAAACACACAGCGCTGGGAGGACGAGCGCAACAAAAAAGCGAGGGGGAAAAAAGGAGCTGGAATTTGGTTATGGAATAGCAAAGGAAACGGCAGAAGGAAAAAAGGGAAAATAGGCTTTCACTGAAAGGATGCAATTAAGGAAGAGACTATTGGGAGAAAGATAAAGCCGGCAAGACATTTACTGTATTTGAGGAAGGTGTATAAATCCTCCCGAGTGCTAAATCTTTATTTTACACGCTCCCTCTCCCCTTTCTCCTCTCCCTTCCTTTCTGCCCGACGGCTCAATGCCGATCGAGGGCCGGCAGTTGTTTTTGTGTAATGACATGAGACCAAGAAAAGCTGCCTTTCTGAGTGTGGCTGTTTACTTCCTCAGCCCGGGCACGGCGCTGCTCAGAGCTGCTGGTACCAATTTAACTTCTTACTGGCCTTTATTTATATGTTGGTGATGAACCAACCAGTCAGAAAAACATAGCTGACGGTAGAGTCAGACTCCAGATCAGTGCTCTGGATGTTTTTGTGATGCAGCGAAGCTCCATTGAAAGCATTTGTCTGTCAGTATAAGCTTCATCTACTTGCTGCACGCGCACACACACACACACGCACACCAAACCTTTCCTCTTTCTCTACCTGTCTGAAAAGGTGCGCTTGTTTTGTTGTTCCCCACCACAGGGAGATCGCTTTCACCAGGCAGCTGCAGAAACAGTCCCCCAAGCTGTCCTACTACTACTTGGGCTTTTACATCCACTCTTGTCCGAAGATGCGCTATAAGGTACGCACACTGACGCACCTCAAAGCACACATGACCGAACTGTTTCGCCTTTCTATCGTCTTGGAATTGTCTCAGATAATGCTGCCTCAATCAGCCTCCATGTTGGTAGCTTTTGTGTTTTTAACATCACAAAAAAAACTGATTAAAAGTTGAATGCCCGAATGATTTGATGAGAATGTTGAGACAGTGAACTGAATAATGCATTTACAACTCATCAGCTCTGCCACTTCTGCCCCGAACGGAAGGAGGTGCTGAGCTGCAGCGTGTTTCTCTTCCTCTCTTCGACGTTCTACTGTCTACAAACCGTTCAGTATTAAGCCTAATGATGTCGTACGCCGCTGCTTCTCTTGGTCATATTTTATTGAAGCAACTCCCCAAAAGTGTCACAGTGATGGACGATCAGCATTTGAAGTGCAGGGCTCCGATTTTCATCGAAGGTGGTCCTTCCTCGACTGTGCCATTATAATGTGTGTGTGGTACAGAGGGACACTTAATCTCTTTTATAGGCACATCAGGGCGTGTCAGCTTCATGAAATGTGTTGATCGCTCTCCCACACAATTTTTTTTCACTTACCTCCCTCCATCGATCATCCTCCTTAAACTGCACCCCCCACCCTGTAAAGGCCAGTGACCAGTTTTTTCGCAGTTTTGTTGCATTAGTTTGGAATTTTTCTCCCAAAACCTTCGCCTGCCCCAAAAAGTTACTATTAGTTCCATTCTACATGCATCCTGATGCAAACGCATGCTGTGGGGATCTGGAGGTGACCCCACACCTCACATGATAAAGTAGAAATAGAAGGTCCCATATATGTGACAGCTAATGTAAATATCTAATCTACACACATGTGTTTTAGATCCTTTTATGCCAAAAAATACACTTTTTTAATCTGTTGTGTCTTCCTCTGAAGAAAGTGAAAATCACATGACTGCCAGTTTGATGCCGTGTAAACGATCGTCAACAGGTCGTAATGAAGGTGATGATAATTTATGAACAAAATGAATAATTAAGCTCCTTAAGGAACCAAATGTATCGTCTGCCTTCAGCTTGGTTCCTGGACGACTCCCTCACAGGATCCGTTGGAGACTGAACGCATTTTAAATCGCACAAACAAATGTCGCCTCCGTTTCTCGTGAGTCGTATATCACGAAGTAAAGTGTGCTGAAATGTGCACAGAAAACATCGAAGCGTCATTAAAGCTCCGTTGATTCATACACAGCCGTGCAGGTCCGATGGAATAAATGCCACTGCAGGTTTAGGTTTGGAGTTTGTTACCGAGGGAGGGGAAAAAGGAAGGGATATTGGCGAGGATCATGTAGGGAGGAGAAGACGAGGCTGCTGAAGACATTAGAGGTTGAGCGAGGGGTCAGAGCGGCGACAGCGGCTGTAACTCAGCAGCCAGAGAAGTGTGGCAAACATCCCCACGTCTATGCAGATTTGACGCACTCTGGAAAGTTTTCCGCGCGTATCACGCAGGAGCTGCTTCTCGCAAACACGCTCACATTCACACCAAGCAACACTTCACCACCTTCAGCTTCAGGAGAGGCAGCGTTTCCAAAGTGCTTCAGTTTGGCCGTGGCGCGCCATTCATCCATTCTTTCACTCATTCACCGACTAATTCCTCTATTTCTCTGTCATTTCGCTCACATGTTCCCAGAGCTTGTTGTCGCCCTTGGGAGACTGATGTCTTGTTGGGGATTATGGCAGAGTGCCACATCTTTTTTTACCCAATTTACATCTTGTTTTGGACGGTGCTTTGTCCAAGTTGGGAGTCTGTGTATGGAATGCATGTGAGCGCGTTTGGTCTGTTCATGCGTGCGCGTCCGTGTGTGTGTGTGTGTGTGCGCGCGTGTGTGTGTTGCATCCTGATGGCGGTGTTTGTCTGAGAAGCCGGTTACCACAGCACCTCGCCCCTCCTCGCCTTGGTATTTACTACCCCAGCCCCCCATATGTGCTCTTGTGCGCTTGCCGCTGCGGCGTCTTGTTCACCGCCGCCCTATTTCTTCCTCTTTTACCCTTGGGGAGAAAACACAGAGCGAGGGTGAGAAGGTTGCCCAGTTCCCACCTTTGGGCTCTCACAATCCCACAGAAAGACGCCCGCGCGCAAACGCACCCTCAGCACATGCCCAGTGTCTCGCTGCATTGTCTCATTTGCATACGAGCCTGAGTAATTCATTAATGCACAGACATGCTGTGGAATTGTTCGAGCCGCTGAGATGTGGAGCCTCCAAACGCCACTGCTATTGTGTCGGAGGGATTGCTGGTTTCTGGATGGGAGTCCTGCGTCTTGCCTCTTTAAAGGACCAACACGCCAGCACTTGAACCCTGCTGGACGCCACTCAAACCCCTTGAACACCACTGCTTCCCCTCGGTTTTCCTTTGACCCACCCCTTTGCCACTCTTTCTTTTAAGAACTCTCTGAACCCAACAACACCTTCCAACGCACAATCCCCGCTGATGTGGATGCACTTAAATACTCTGCGTTCTTCATCACGTACTAAAGTTTGGATTCATACTCCGAATCGGAGCCTTTTTGGACAAATATGAAAGGAATCGACGAGCAGAGCAATAATCAAAAGAGCTGCATGTGAGGGTTTGCAGGCAAACCAAAACGCTGCCAACATATTTCAGTCCACATCATTAAATGTCCAACACTTTTATCTTTTAACACTGTATAATTACTGATATGTTACAGGTAGCTCAGCACTGGTCGTTTAGTTGACATGTTGTGCTGTCGGTGTGTTTGTTTGGTGCCGCTGTCATGCTCTTTGCAGGCCTAAAAACAGGCGACCGCTCCACCGTTTGTTGTTGATTTTCGCTCGAATAACTAAGAGGAGGATCCGACTGTGCTGATGGCGAAAGCTTGCAGCTCGTCTGCTCTGATGCCAGTTCATTTCCACTGGCGATGGCCTGACAGCTTCAAAGCCCTTATCTAATGCAGCACGCTGAGAGGAGTATTAAAACAATCCACACTAGTATCTGTTCGGCGGGGTTTCTCACACTGTCTCATCCAGCCCCCTCTCCCTCCCTGTGGAGCAACAGACCTGCATAATTTATGGAACTAACTCCAGCAGCAATGTGGAAAGTTTCTTTCTCTTTTTTTTCCTCATCAGAGCAGCTGCGTATAATGTACATGACACAACGTTATTGAATCGTGGAGCAAGGTAAGACTTCAGACTGGAGTTGCTGGAGTTGTTTGCCTCTTACTTTGCGTGTGCATGTCCTCGTGTGGCACCGCTGTTGCCCATTTGGCCGTGTGAGGCAACAAACTTCAGTGTTTCCATTTGGGAGTATCTCTGAGTTCCCAGGTGGGAGGAGAGTCCTTTTCTGCCAGGTCACATTTCTGTGTGCCCGGGGAAGGGGGGGGGGGGGGGAATCGGCTCCATGTGAGAGGGGTTGCAAGCCCCGCGAGCTCTGCCAAGGGCCGCGCACGGCCCCGCAGAACAGCCTTAAAGCGCCCTAGAAGACTTGGAGTGCAGCCAGGAACAGGGGGGGCTGCCTGGCCAGTGTCAGCCCCTCGGCTTTGTTCTCGGAGCTTGGGACGGAGGGTCCCACAGAGCCTCGCTGGTTTGGCTGGTGGGTTCAGGATTTGACGTGACATCCTGCCCCTGGCTCCTGTCCCTGCTCCTCGCCGCCCTCCCCGGCCCTCTGATGTTGTGCTGTGGGGAGCAGAAGGTGAAGCTGTTGGGGGCTAAATGAGACCAAAGGTCCCGGCCCTCCTGCTCGCCTCCTTTTTCACGATGCCCCTCACGGATTAAAGCAAACAGCAGATGATTTATCGGCCTCTCGTGACTTCTGACAGACAAAAGGCGACTTTGTGCTTGAGAGCTTTTTTTAATAAACTCCTTGTTGATTCTGAGCCTGCAAAACATTATTTGAGGTTGAAAACGCTCAAATGGAATAATTTACAACATTTATACATTTCAAGAGTTTTTCTTTCTGCAAAAATGGAAATTAACTTGCATATCAAAACACCAAAACAGAGTTTTGTAACCAGCTGATTTTAGTTCCTTGATAAAATGTTGTTTTCCACTTGCAAAATACTAGTATTGTAACATCAGCTGAAATGTGTGCGTACTGTCGCTTGATCAGATACATAACAGTCAGTTGCGAATGAGTAAAAAGCTTCCAGCAGGACCGCATGATTTTTATTTTAACTATATTGTTTTTGCGAAATCACCAAGCACCAAATTGATGCAATTTAACTGCGATCGATGTTCCCATGTGCTTTGTATTCTTGCTCTATATGCCAACATTTCTGGCCAATCAACTGAAGCCCATTCACTGTTTATTCAGAATGTGAAACATTTAATGTAGCTGAGCTCTTTTTCTCCCTTCAAAATATGCATAATCACAAGCGTGCCTATAAGTTTTATGAGGCTTTAAAAGCTGCTTGTTCATATTGAGTCAAGTTAAAGTGATTCTTCAGTTGCTTTGTGACTCGAAGCTGCGCGTGCTTCAGTCCAGCTCTGTATTGGGATGAAGGTGTGATACCTGTGAAAGCCATAAACAACTCGCACGCCATCTCGCAGGCTTTTCTCACCCCCGTTTTACTCCTTTGCCCTCGAAGAACAACGTCCTCGTCCAGCTTCAGCAGCTTGCAAAAAATGTTCTTGAGTTTCATCGGCTTTGGTTTTATGAATTCGCACTTTTCCTCCCTGCCAGAACAAAAGGCTACATATCGTCAGGGCAGAATGGAGTGGGGCTTTTTTTTCCATCTCTCTGTACAAGTGTGTGTATTTCTGAGCACTTGTCTGTGTCAGTTACTTTTTCAGTTCAGAATAAGCAGACTTTGATGATAACAAACGAGGCATTCATGCACTTGGCTTTACCAATCTAGGACCTGCTTCCATTTTGGTGCACTGTTCAGGTGTGTGTGTGTGTGCGTGTGCACTCACATGCACCCAGTTTTACCCTGGTGGTGTGAGAGTTACATGAAGTGCCTCTCACTCTTGTTATTATTGTTCGGAGTGAAAGAATGTCTCGCTCTGAGCCCAGGAAACCATTAAATTTTCCACAGAGAGGGAGGAAAAAGGAGTGAGTAAAATGAGTGAAAGGAGGAGGAAGAGGACAGATGGAGGGAAGAGAAAAGAGGAGTGACAAAATGTGTGCCAAATGAGAAAAGGAGGCGAGATGAAAAGGATTATTCCTTTCCCGGCGGTACTTCACTGACTTTTTAAAGAGCCCTTTTCGCGGCAGCTGCACCTCCGCTCCCTTTCAGCTCGGCTCCTCCTCGCCCGCAAACAACAAACACTGTCGGAGAGCCCGTCAGCGCCGCCACCGCCGCCGCAGCGGCAGCCAGCACTCTTCCACACGGCCGCAGCTTTTGAACGCAGTGGACCTGAAACGAATTCTTCCAGGTGTCGGCCACCGTGTGCAGGAGTTTGTTCGCAGGCGCCTGATGAAAGAATGCGATTTTTGGTTTCAGGCTGCCGCCGCCGTGCTAATGTTTGCCTCAATCAGTGCGTGCCTTCAGGCTTTTCTGTCACCTGCTGCACGAGTTTAGTTCTCATGACATCAATTAGACGTGACAAAGTGCCTCCCAGCTCAGACATGTACATCTGACTTCATTTTCTTTGACCTCCCTCTATGACGATCAGTAGTTTTACAGGTAGACATAACAAGGGAAGCTGGAAAATATGACGTACACACTCGTCTCGAGGAGAAAATGAGTTGAAACTTGTGAAATTGTCGATGCAGCAAGTTAATGTTGCTCGATAAGTGGGCTCATAATTAGTTTTTTTTTCATTTTGAATTCTCAGCTTGAAATAGGAAGGAGAGATTTTTGCAGATTCAATTTATTCAGAACTTTGAGTTCTTTCTTTTCTCCTTCAGATTAATTTTATTCAAACGGTTTTGTATAATCTTTCTTTGTCCCAAAACAATAAAAAAATAACTTGTTTTTCATTCCACTGAAAGATCACATCTGTAAGCAGAGGCATTAATGCAAAGAATCCTCCTTCAAACAGTCGGCGTCCTCTCCAGGTAGGCGCCAACACGTTATGACACGCGGCTATCAGCGCTCCGTTTGCATGGTATTTTTCACTCGAGGGGCCCAGTCCCACTGTATGTTTTGTGTACGTGTGTGACCTCGCATTTTGCGTGTCACTTGTTGAACATCTGGGCCGATTGAGAGTGACAGTGAGTGAATTTGAGGCATCCATATGTGGGCGTTTCCCACAGAGGCCCCTCGTGCCTGCTCACCAGGCTTCAGTACACAGCTCCTCTGAAGAAGCAGGCGGGTTTTTTCCACCCCGGCACCGCTTTTTCATGTTTGTCATCATTATTCCGCTCCCGGTATACAAATTGCAGCGCTCCTGATAGATTTGGAGGTGCTGTAATGGAAGGGGTTCGCACTGAGCGCTGGTGTTTATGTGGAGCTGCCTGCTTATGCGGCCCAGATGCTACAGGCCCAGACACAGCGAAGCCTTCATCTCTTTCCTCTCCTCCTCGCTTTGCTTCGTTTTGTTTCCGCGCCTCTTTCAGCAACTGTTCAGAGAGGCAGCCAGCATGCTGGTCGGGATGAAGGACTGAAAGGAAGGGCGAGGGATCAGTCTCTCAGAGACTTTCAGCTGATTTAATTTGAGATAAAAACACAGCAGCACTTTTTTTTCCTCCCCCTTTTTCGCTCTGCTTCTGCACTCGCGGGTGTCCCGTTTCTTCAATTGTCGTTCGCATGCATGGATGCACTGAGTCACGATGGTGCGGTGTGAAGTTTCTCCCACCATTGCAGAGCTGCCTGGAATTGTTTTTCTGACACGTTCATGTTAAAAAATTGTGTTTCTTTGCCTGTTTTTTTTTTTTACTTATCCTCAGATGAAAAAACATTCACTCTGTTTGTCGAAGGTGTTTTTCCGCCCAGTCAGTTGAACTGCCTCCCACCTCCCTTCACGGCGAAGCCGGTGCCCATCAAAATAAGAGCCATGCGAGCGAGGCCCATTTTCACCCTCCCTGTGAAGTTTATAAGCCAAAGGCCTTCTCTCTCCCTCCCCCTCCTCTCCTAAATTAGAGGCTTTTGGACAGAACCACTGTTGTTTGATTTAGCCCGACAGGAGACCACCAACAGTGCCCCTCTCAGCAGAAACATTTGTCTAAACTTTTTGATAATTTCTGTCCGATGCCTCATCACCCCCCCCCCCCCCCGCTCCGTCCCACGACGGCTGTGTTTTTAACAAATCATTAACAGGTTCCAGCGTGAGGCCGCAGCCGGCCACTGCTTGGCACCCCCTAGGAGGAGCGCTGACAGGGCGCGGGACCCAGGGAGCAGAGTTCAAGGGGTCGGGTCGGGCGATTCAGCCCGTGGAAGGACAGGCTACGGGGGAAGGAGGGGCTGTGCGAGGGGGGGGGGGCGGCGAGGGGTGTGAAGGTCGCAAGGGCAAAAATGAGAGTTTGTAGATGGTGTCACGCTGAGCGGATCCAGAGCCGCGGAGCTGCCAGCCTGAGGTGTTTGCCTTGCCATTAACTTCACCACTATTTATTTTCCAACCTGCTGCAGCTGCGCCACTTTGTCTGAAACGCCTGGTTTCTCCTTGGCAAGCGATCGCCTTCAGATCTCCGATAAGCACTGCTGGACAAAATGGGCCGCTTTCATAACGCTGCTTGATGAGCGGATTCGGCGTGTGGGTGGAGGTCCTGGGTTTGGTCGTGCAGTTAGACGTCTGAGGTGGGGTTTTAAGACCCAGATTAGGGGGCGGCGGCGCTTTCTGCGAGTCGGTAAGCCGCGGTCTGTGTCAGACAGGCATAACAGCTCGCCAGCCCATAAAGACCAGAGGAGATAAAGAGATAAAAGTGCCCCAAGTCTGCGAGCCGATGCCCATAAAAGCGCTGCCATTGGTTCTCAGGGCTCCGTTCGAAATGCGATCCTGTAAAAATATTTTCTCCTCATTAACCTGTCATCCGCAGAGCCGTGACGCACAGCCAAGAGAGAGAGAGGGAGTGCAGGGACAGAGCGGGGAGGGTGGAAGGAGTGGACGGCGTTTGCGTAGAGGCCCGGAGGACGGGGGGCCGGGGGGGGGGGGGGGACGCAACGACCTGGGTGCTTTATTTGAAGGTCGTCCTGTGGTAATGTGTCGGGCAGGGTGAAAAGGCCTTGGCAGGAGGAGAGTGTTTAAACAGCAGCAGTTAACGTAAATCTCAACAAATGCGGACCCCAGACATGTTGGGGGCCCTCACGCTTGGAACTCAACACCAACGCATATGTGCAGATTGTCCCAAACTGCGGTGAAAGTATGTCTGCATGAGACACTATAGTAAAAAGCGGCTTGTTTAGACGTGTCTTTCAGCTGCGCTGTTTGTCCAGCCTGCCCGGTTTTTAGCGCTATTTGTTTAGCCCTGTGTGTGTTTCTGCGAAGGAGCACTGTTTATATATGTCCGTCAGCGGCCGACCCCCCGGCCGTGCCCCCTTGTATGGGTAAAACGCATGTGTGTCAACAGTCGGGGCCGTATTGTGAGAGCTCGGTGTTTGGGAGAGAGTCTGCTTGTCGGGATCAGGGCCTGTGTTTATTGGTTTTTGACCAGGACAGGCCGAGTGTGACCCCGGGTCAGAGAGCTGGCCCGGGCCAGCCTAGGTTAGGTCTGCCCGGCTCTGGGTCACACTCGGCTTCTTTGTGTGGGCCTCCGAGTTCAGGCCTGTACTTTGTGACAGCCAAGTGAATACCAGAGTGTCAAGAGCCCCCAAATGTGACATTTTGACCGCATTTGTCGTTTTTTTTTAGGTCAAATGTCCGATTCCTTTCCGAGAGTGCACGACCAGCATGTAATCCTGACACAGCGTCCCATTCACTATTATGCTCGTGCTTGACCCACTATATAATACAAAACAGGCTGCTCTTGTGCTGCATGTTGTTTTTGGATAGGGTATCTTCTCGCTACAGTCAGACAGAGCAGCGTCTAACTTGAGTGACCTCATCCGTCCTGCGACCAGCCTTGACATCACACACTTGGAGCCACTCTGTCTCACCCCGGAGTCGATGTTCAGTTGACCAGCAGATTACTGCTTAACTCCATGCTCCTTCCTGCACAGATTCGAGACGTGCAGATAGCGCCGACGAGAAGCGACTCACTGAAGCCGCTCGGCGCGCACACAAACACACAGCGATACCTCAGCAGGGGCAGGGCGCTTCGGAAAACTCAGCTGGAGATATGAGCAGGAAATCGGCAGCAGATGTGCGTGTGTAAAGTGATGCAGATGGAAGCAGGGGAACCCTGTTACCAGGACACAGAGTCCGCCTCTCATCTCGTGGCCTGGCTACCCTGAAAGAGGATCACTTTGAACCATGACATCGCAGCGTGACTGCACAGCACCCACTGACGTCATCCTGAGAGTTTCTCCTAATGAGGCGGCGATTTAGGATCCAAGATTATTGTCGCATTGCACATTTTTGGCAGCCGCGTTTCTCCTAAGCTCTTGCGGGAGGATGTGTCATTGAAACTGACTGCACTGATGGTAGAATGAGCTGAAAGATGTGTTGTTTTGATAAGATTGAGGCTTTTATTCATCTTCTGATCAACTGGCGACATCGAAGATGGCTTACGGCCGCGTCGCGCAGACCAAACTCGCCGATCTCCAACTTGTGTGGAAGAGAAGAAGGCAAAAGAGGTGTAGCTTTTTACGAGGACTCCTCGGCGGTGGTGAAAAACACCATTTATGGGTGTGATTAAATGCTTTTCTAATAAATCCTGGACTCCAGCCTGGGGCATCGCAGCCCCCTCACGAGGTGTGTGAGAAACCCCCTCCCCGGACTGAAATGGCCGAGATGGGAAGGAGGGGGTCCATAATGAGGCAAGCGAGAGTGACAGTTTGTGTTTGAGTTGGTAATAAAGTCCACTCTGACAGCAGGGGGGTTGGGGGGGGGCTGCTATCTGTATGTGCGTGAAGTCTGTGTGGCCTGAAAGGAATGAGTGATGCCGTGTCACGGCGAGGGCCCGCAGCGATAATAGATCGGCGCTGCGTTGTGTAACTGCGTGTCAAGCCCTGTGGAGATATGTGTTTATTTAGTTTAGATGATTGAGGCTGTGTAATTGTTTACACTGGGCCAGCTTGTTATTCAAATGAGGCTGAGTAATTTTCCTCTCTGCCTTGTTAAAGTTCACTTCATTGGGAAATCCGCACTGTCGTGCATCGCTTCCCCATAAACACTGACCCCTGCACATTCATTACGGAGCGCACCGCAGAACAACTGATTAAACTCAGGGAGAGCCTTCTGACACTTGTAAAAGTGCAGTTTCCATTGTCAGAAAGGTCCTTTCGCTCTTAAATACCACGATCGATGACAGCTCTGAATGTCCTCCTTTGCCTCTTTCTGTCATTTTTCCGCCGCTGCCTCCTTTCCATCCTGGCACTTGGTCCAGTCCGATCACTCCCACCTCAGCCAGCGTCTCACTGACGTTTACAACAATCCTCTTTTTTTTTTTGCTCATCTGCAGCCAATTTTCTCCGTCCCCTCCCCCACCTGCCTCCTATGTCCTGCTCATTCCTCACACCTCTGACAGCCAAATCTGTCCGCTGAAGTTTCTGCATTTCCCGACTTTTTCCCCCCCCCTCTCTCTCGCTCTGGAATCCTCCAGTTTCCACCTCTCAAAACGAGTCTTTCAGAGCTCGTCAATCATCCGCATCATCTCCGTATCCGCCTGAACATGCAGGCTTGGAAAGCGGAGGATCCCGGGACGGTGATGGATCGATCCGTGTTCGCAGGAACAGACCCTCCGTGTGGAGGAGACCGTACGGGTCGCCAATCGCAAGTCTCTCCGTGGCCTCTCCGGGGGCCACTCAGGATCGCGGATCGACCGCGATGAAGAATTTCACGTCCAGCTTTTTTTCGATCCGGCTTTTTCACTCCGCGGTGAGACTCGTTTCTCAAGACTGGAAGCTTCAGGAAGCCATTACTGCTTTCTCTGCAGCTATAAGTAACCGCGAGATAGCGAGATGGATATTCTGAAGCGAGCCGTCGCACAGGCAGCAAACACAGAGCTGAAGACGAGCCAAGGAAGCTGCAGGGATCGCTCTGAATTACAGAGCGTTCCAGCCAAGGCAGACAAGGGAAAAAAAATAGGAGTGGAGATTGAAAAAAAAGTCAGTGGTGAGCTCAGTTCGTACATAGAGTCCAATAAAGAAGGAAGGCTGACAGATAAGTGGTGGCAAACCAAGTTTTTCTTCGGTCTCTTCTCCCCTCATTTCCCCCCTCTTCTGTCCCGACCACTAATAGCTGCGTCCGCTCATTCCCATCGTCCTCTCTCCTTTCCAGGGGGAGGATGGAGGAATTGCGCTGGTGCCACAGCCAGACTCTGTGTCTCATTTTGGTCAGATAGGCCTCTCTCACTCTGCGGAACCCTCCAGCATGAGGCTGGATAAATCATTCGCGACTGTAAACACACGAGTACAGGAGGGCGCAGAGACGCTGTGAGGAAAAACACCATTCAAAACTTGATTTAACTCTATCACATCCACTTGAATGACTGACGATATGTTGTCATAACATCATGAAAATATTAGCTCATTATGACTTAAGTGTCCGAGTTAGAGCTGCTGAATGCTGATTGACTCATTGAGCTGAATGTTTTAGCTAACTGAAGGAGTGTGAGAGCAAACTTTGGCCAGTTACTGTTTCACTATAACCCTGTTTACCTGAGGTGTGCTTCATTAATCCTTAACTTTTGAGTAAAAATGGAAAACACCCCACTGTCCGAGGCCTAATATTGAGTTTTAACATCGTCGACAGTTCCCATGACGCTTCAACGTTACACATCTGTCTGCCTTATGAGACCTGTGTGCTTGTGTTCTCAGCATGTCCACCATTTTCCAGGTAAATGAGTGAATTGGGTGGATTATGAAGTGGTGATGACTTCATTAATGCGCCGCAGCAACACTTGTGTGCTAATGAAGAGAAAACCCAGAGTAGTGTGTCAGGTAATTCCAAGTCAATAGTTCTTTCTTGCACTCAATCTAAGGCTTACTAAGATGTTGAGCAGTCTTCAGCAGCCTCCTTCAGATTCATGCTGATACAAAATACAAGGCGCGCAGTCCCACAGCTGCTTTCGTTCACCGAATGATGGCTTATCCATCAATCTGTCTTTACACGCCGTTGCCCTTTTTTCCCTTCCTCGCCGCTTTCTCTTTTAAAGCCGACTCCGTTCACACCTGAGTTTCTGCTCTGCTTCTCCTTCCACCCACCTCTTTGTGTTCAGGCGGAGGTCGGGTCCAGTGTCAGGATGCAGGAGCGCGTAGCGGGAAGTGCGTCTGTCCGTGTGTGTCTCATTGGACAGGTGTGCGTTGCTGCATATGGAGGCAGGCCTCCGTGCAGTGTTGAAGGAGTCTATAGAGGTGAGGCAGAGTGTGAGAGCGTCAAGCTGAGCGCGCTGACAGTCGTGGAGGGCTGCAAGTCGTCGGTACGCGGGGGGCTTCTGATGAGCGTCCGTCTACGGATGCGTCGAATTCCACCGCCGTCCGTCTGTTAGCAGATGCACTTAGAGCACGTGAGCGATTCTGCACTTGGTTTTGTTTCGAGTGGTCTTGTGCTATTTCCCTCGTTTTCCTCCTTTAAGTTGAGTTAGTAACATTTGCGCTTCTCTGTTTACATGTGGTGGACCAGACGTGAAGTCGCACAAGAAAAAATCTGCTTCTCGAATGAAATCCTGACTTCAAGTGTATTCCACAAAGTTTGCTTTCTTTGTTTTCTACGCCAAGAAAACAGCCTCAGTCACTGGCAAGGCTTCCAATCCTACATGTGAAAACAAGCAGCATATTTTCCATAAGGGCCCACTGACAGACGGGTCGTGGTCAGCGCGTTTGGATAACAATGTTTTCCAGGGATGGTGTTTCCTTTGTCCTGCTTATTTTGCGCTCTAAAAAGAAAAAAAGTATATTTGTCTTTTCTTGAGTCTAATCATCCCGAAACTTCTTGACCTCGGTTGAAATAATGTTGCATGAGATGCTGAAGCCTTTGTCCCCCAGTTTACGAGAGAGAGAGAGAGAGAGAGAGAGAGAGAGAGAGAGAGAGAGAGAGAGAGAGAGAGAGAGAGAGAGAGAGAG
>JASSRZ010000014.1:5134606-5147448 GCA_032164315.1 Malacoctenus gilli | reverse complement strand
AGAGAGAGAGAGAGAGAGAGAGAGAGAGAGAGAGAGAGAGAGAGAGAGAGAGAGAGAGACAGAGAGACAGAGAGAGACAGAGAGACAGAGAGACAGAGAGACAGAGAGAGACAGAGAGAGACAGAGAGAGACAGAGAGAGAGAGGGACTCTGTAGCAGGCGCCCGCTTGTTTACTGAGCTTTCTCAGCACTTTGTATTTGTTTGGAGCCATGTGATAGAACACAGGTCCCTGATAATGCAGTCTCCTTCCCCCCCTCCCCCCTTACCCCTCCTCCTCTCTGTTCATTCACCCCCTTACTCATTTACCCCCCCCCCCCTCCCGTGCCTTGCAGCTGTTTTCGTTCAGCTCGGTTTACTTTTCATCCAAAATGTTAGGTCAAATACAGACTTGTACCAATTCCGCCAGCACACATTACAGTACGCTGGCGTGTTTACGTTTCCTGCTCAACACTGTGGACGCCGTGGCGCTCCTGACACCGAGAGGCAGAGCCTCAAACAAAGGACCTCCACAGAGCGGAGCGGTCTGAAGCAGCTTTCCAAGGCTCTGCTGACCCCGGGGTCGGTTTACAACTTGTCAGACCTTTAACCCCGACGAATCGCCGGCACGGTGTCAAACGGATATTTCCAGAGGCACGGCAAATGACATGTTCGCGATGCGTCAGGCCCGTTATTCAGTATTATTGAAAGAAGTTGAATTATGGTGTGATTCGCGATGTGGGATGTTTGATTTATGAGCCGTTTTGGGGCACTTGCTGCCATCTGTTCCAGTTTTATACGTTTAGATTTTACTGTAAGTGTGTTGACATGTTTTCTTTATCAATCAAGAAAACATTTTCAGTGTGTTGACCAAACACAAGTTTGAGCAGTCAGCATTTTGAGGACGTATATATGCCAAAACTTTGAAAGTACAACTGGTTCCCCTCTAAGAATGTGGAATACACTCTTAACGTTCGTCCCTAAACCTGCGTCTGTGTCTCTGTTTTGTGTTCCAGGGACAGTACCGGCCTTCAGACCTCCTGTGCCCAGAAACCTACGTCTGGGTACCGATCGAGCGATGTACGCCGCAGCTCGACAACTCCCGTTACGCTCGTTTAAACCAGGATCCCGACGCAGGTACGAGTACAGCGCGCTCCGCTGCAGCCCCGCTCCCAGAAAAAAAAAAAAACCCTCAAGGAAACACTATATTTTCCATATGGTTTTTATACATTCTCAGCCTTCCTGACATAAGCGGGTCTCGGGCTTTCCGGCTCTTTGTGCAAGCTTTGCTGGATGAAACCGTGGACCTCGACTTTATGTCCGATCAAGTTTCACCGTAGTGGCGCGTTGAAAGCTGTGGGCTTTCTTCAAAGTCATCAAATTGGGAAGAGGGGGGGTGGCTAGGGGGGTCTGCAGCGCTGTGTTATAAAAAAACATTGATATTAGTGGAAATAAACCCCATTCGGAAGTTCGACTGGTTGACTTTCAAGGTCTGCAGTGAGGTGAGGAATAAGAACTCGTCATCATTTATTAAGTGAGTTTGGAAACAGTCACGTGAATGTATTCGAAGTTTGAAGGTGGATGCGTGAAGTTCTTTGAAATTGTTCAGGTTTCCATCGGGTCATTCTCCTGTTTCCAGCCGGATGTTGATACGCTCTTTGATGCGCCGCCGTTTCCATGCAGACATCATTACATCAATTACAGTGGGAGGTGACTTAATTTCACCGGTATGTGTCAACAATGTTCCTGCGCCCAAACATGCAGCGCGACACACGGCGGCGCAGGAATCTGTAACCTGAGCGTAGGAGGAGCGACGTCTCCTGCCGACACCTCCTCCGTCTGCATCTCAAACGGGCGGCAGCTGAGAATAAGGCGCTGCTTTTACAGGAGAGGTGAGAGGACAGGAATGAGACGGTCAGGGAGAGATGAGGGAGTAACAGAAGAAAAGATGGAGCGAAAGAGAGTGCACGCGATGAAAACGTTTTTCGACTGAAGGGGAAGCGAAAGGGGAGTGAGGCTCACGGCTGCGTGCTGGCACCAGAAGAGAGGGAAGCGTAATAAAAAAAGATTGATTGATGTGGAGGAGGGGAAGGAGGAGGAGGAGGGGCGAGGAGGAGGAGGGGGGACGGGGGAGGTCTGAATGCGGGGAGACAGAAGCGGGACTGTTGTGGTGAAGTCATCGTTTGACTCGGTGCCACGCCGAGAGGTGAGAAATGACACAACTGATGAAGGAAATAAAAGTTCCCTGGCGCACGTCTCTGTCCTCTGTTCCTGCATTGAAAGGGGGAGGGGGGGGGGCGATGAGGTAAAGGTTTGGGTGCAGCGGCAGACATCTGTGAGGCTCCAAATCCTAACTGAAGAAATGAGGATTTAGTCCTGATTTACCGATTGGCTTGAGTCGCTGTTGATTCAAGTGGCGGTGAAAGTGCTGCGCCCGAGAAAAAACGGCGTTTCAAGCTTCATTAGCCCGTCGGTGTCCTGCTCGGATCCATCTGTCCTTCTTTTGAGTCACTTTTGAGTCATTCCTCCGACCGGGGACGAAGCGGAGGTCTCTGACTTGGCACTTTTGTCCCCTTTTGACCGTGGCGCGTTTATGCGTTTGTGGTTCTTGTGGTGCCTCCGTTCCTGCGCGGACTGTTGGTGTTGGACGGCGCCGGGCGTTGCTTCAGCGCCGAGCCGTCCAAATGCAGCGTCATTGCATTTCGCCGCTCGCTGACTCGATGCTTTTTCGCTCGCAGGCCCGGTGCCAAGCCGCGTGGCTGGCAGAGGGGGCCCGGCCGCCTCGCGGCGGCGTGGAGGTTTTTCTGAATGCACGGGTCAGCCGGCCCCGTGTCGAGAATGCCACGGCGTCGAGGGTTTTCGGAGGTTCGGATTTGGCCGGGATCTTGACGTTTCACAAGTCCTGGGGTGGCCCTGACTTCTTGCAACCATGTTGGAGTCGACGTGTGGAATCTTTACAGAAGCAACCGGGCCAATCTCTTCCTGAGCTCCAGGCCGTAGTTGTAGTTGTCACACTCCTTGGACGAGCTCTCTTCATCTCAGTCTTGAGAGTCCCAAAGTTCACCCTCCGAGCCTGCAGGCCGTGTGTGCGCGCCTGTTGCAGCGCTGTCCTAATGAGGTGTGTAAAGACGGCTAATCTAAAGTTTACACAAGTCTGTGCACTGCAGCCTCTCACTGATTGCGTGCGGGACGCTGACACATCAGAGCCCTTGAGGGCTTCGTCGCGGCCTCCGCTTAATGACCCCCACCGTGCACGCAGACACATCGACACATGCACTGTATGTGTCCTTCTCCATGCAGTGTCTTTGACACACACACAATCAGTGTCTGCTTGATTGATAGAGAAGTGGAGGCCTCGTTCCAGCTGCCGTGTAAACATCTGCAAAACTGTGTGACCCTCATTATCGCCGCCGGACCCCCGAGAGCGCACGCCGAAGGTTTTAACAGTATCTGGGTGGATGCTGCGTGTCTTACACGAAGCTGACGTCTCCATGCTTCCGTCCAGGCAAAGTGAAGTTATAATATTTGGGAAAAGGGGGACACCGTTGCCTTATTTATTGCCCCCACACCACCTGCCTTCCTCCTCCTCTCTTTCCATCTTCCACAGCACACACACTTTGGTATCTTGTCGCACCTTCACAGCCACTTTGCTCTGCTCGTCACCGAGCTTTCTGCTCCTTAGAAGAGGAAGATAGCGCTGCTCTTTTCTTTTTTTATGAAAATGCAAGTCATTGTTCTTATCCCCTTGGAATGCCATTGATTTCACTTCCATATCCTTCATTTCAATAACAATAATGCTGATAATATCCTTTATCACTGGAGGGGAAATGCGCTTGTGGTGTTCCTCGCTGTGGAGGTCAAACTTCTCGGTCAGAGTCAGAGGTTGGAGATCCGGCTTTCAGCGGCGAACACAAGGGCTTGAACCCGGGTCCTCCTCAAAAAGCAGCTTTCTCATGGCCTACAACGCCATTCTGGCCTTTCTCCTTTCAAGCACGAGCCCGTTTCGGAGTCCCAACATTGGGTCAGAGGAAGTGGTCATAACCCCATGGCCTGCCTTTGACCGGTATCCGGTGTTAAGCAAGTGTTTGGAGAGTTTTGGATGGACAGGAAGAGAGCGAGGAGCGTGGCGAGGTGTCAGGGCCCCGAGCCTGAGCCCTGACCCCCTCACTCCCACCGCCGGCCCCCTCGCCACTCCTCTTCCCCCTGACCCTTGAACCCCGGGGGCCGAAGGAGCCGTGACCCGGGAGCCGGCCTGTCACCGAATGTCCGGTGGGCCTGACGAAAGCGAAGGGGGTCTGGAGCCGCTCACAACCAGAGGACGCCGCGCCGGAGCGCCGGCGCGAAGGAGAGAATGAAAGTTGTTTATGAGAGCAAGCGGATGTTTAGATGGCGGCGAGTGAGGAAGGAGGACGGGGGGGCTTCTGCTCAGCGTTACCGCTGCAGTTAATCGACCACGTCGAGTTTACGCCGCTGTCCGTTCTGTCCGGCAAACTCCTTAATATCTCGGCGTTGGAGGAGTTGAGCTCGGCCGTGACCGTCGCGCAAAGTGGCCTGTCACCCTGATGCGAAACACAGCGCCTGCTCACAGGGGAGCTGGAAGGCAGGAAGCGTTAGATCTTTAAATATTTCCACTTTCATCTCTTCAGCGCACATTAATTCTGCATGCGCCTAAACGCAGCTCGCGGAGAACGTTGCGTAACATGTTTACGTCCTTTAAAATCTATTTCGCCACATAGTGGGATTTAACATACTGCTGATTTTCTTCATTTAAAAGTTCGCGTCGGCCATTTTTCAATTAAATGACTCAGCAGTTCTTCTGGAAGGGGGGAAAAACACGGCGGTTAGGGCAATAGCGAGGAGCAGAGACACGGGGCTGATAAATAAAACATGAAGCCACATTGTGGTTTCAAAATTGTAGCTGAAGTAAGAAAAATGGGGGGGGTTGGGGGTGTTGGCTGAGGAGTCTCCAGACTCCTTGTTTACTCCCAGACCTGCTCAGGTGTTGCCTGTGCGAGTGCGACGTCTTCGTGACAGACGCATGCAGTCATGCAGCTGGGAAAGGTGTAACGTTACCAGTTGGGAAACGGCAATTCCCAAATTGGAAGCGTCAAAAACGTGCTTGCGTGGAAATCTGCAGTGAAACGACAGACTTGAGAATCTTTCAAATTAGACAACTGGGTGATCGATGGAATAAACATTGTAAACATTTTCTCCAACCGGTTGGAGCTCGACTCCTAAAACCGTCGGTTTTTAGGAGTCAGGACCAAAAATGAACGGATTTTGTGAGCGTCACGTTAACGGAAAGGGCGGAAATCCTCCTGTGTGTTCTCTGAAAATGCGACTTTAAGTCAAGAGAACGTCAACAATTAATACTTACCTGTTTATGTGTCTCAAGTCATCGATCGCAACATCCAGCATCGTCGTACGTGGCTTGACTGGCTCGGCCTGGTTCCTCCGCTGGCCTGCGCCGCCGCCGCCGCTCGGACTCACCTCTGGCTCTCGCGCCGTTCAGCTGGCGACTGTTTAGGCGCAGCTTTCTGCTTGCATTGTTTGAGCCGATGGCAGCAACAGTTATTCAATCCTCGGGAGTCTTTGTAAATGAAGGATCACTTTCATTGAAAGAAGCTTTGTCCCTGGCAAAACTTTAGTGTTTCTCCCTCGTCTCGAGTTTCCCGATGTTGATATTTTTCGGCCTGAATTTGGCAGCGCCGTGGCACGTACTCTGGGAAATAAACAGCAGTATGTGTACTCGCATCATTGCAACCACCTGAGTGCTCAGCTGGGAGCCACATGAGAGCTGTTGAGGAGAGTGGAGGAGGGGGGGGCGGCTGACAGAGGGCAAATGGGAAGCCCAGCGCTCTATTAATACCACGTCCCACTTGTTCCTGTTTGATGCGTCACCGCCAGTCCGGTCCTCAGCCGGCCGGAGAGCTTCAAAGGGGGAAAAAAGCCGGCGCCGATACCGAGTGCGAAGGCGTCTCCGCTCTGCTTCAGCGCCCATTTGCGTCGCCGACTCAGACGTCCGACGTTCGGAGCGCAAACGCTCCAGGTCCGCGGTCCACGTTGTCAGAGCGGGTTCGGTTCATCCGATTGCGCAAAAGCCGTAACATGAAACAGAGCAGCGGATTGAGACTGGAATTTAAATGCGAGTCTGTGGCGGAGGAAATTAGTCGCCACATGGCTGAGAGTGAATCAGATAACACGGACGACGGAGCAGATCCTCAAGCAGACAACTTTTGACTCTTTGTCCGCCGTATGTCGTCCTTGGAGTTCTCCGCTCATGGAATGAAGTCACTGCTTTTGCTTTCAAGGATGTAGGAAAGTCACTCTGAGAATACCCAGTTCCCTTATTTTTACCATGACTCCATGTATCTGTATTGCAGTACATCTGTGTACTCTTTTCTCACCTCAGGATGAAATGTGGACGTTGACGCTAGAGTTATAAAGGATGAAGAGTAAAGGACTCGGTTTTCTGGTGATGAGTGTGAAGCCCAGGTTTCGTGGTTCATCTGGCCGCGCCGCCGCTCCCTGCGGCGCTGCCCCTCTGCGCGTCCACCCGGCGCCAGCAGCGGGCAGCTTGGCCCGGCCCCTCGCTCCTGGAGGCGGCAGGGGTTTTTTTCGTGCGAGGGGTCGAAATTTTTCGCACCCAATTTTCCGTCCGACCCTCCGGAGGACCGCTCCCGGGCGCCAAACGTTTCGAGATTAGCGGCGTTATTTTACTGGTCCGATGGGAGCTGGCAGCGAATGACACGGGACCTAACGAGATGCCGGGTTTGGCGAGCAGGCCGCTGTAAACAACACACCGCAAGGACTCCAGGTTTGAGGTGTGGGGCAATAAGATCTAGGGGGGGGGGCCTTCTCGGAATAATGACGTACCGCTGCCAAGTCATCGCGGAGGTGCACTCCAGCAATAAAGAAGGGAAAGCGAGGACAGCGTGCTGACCGCGTTCTGTGACTGTCTGTGCTGCAGGAGACGCCCGGGTGCTGAAGGAGGTGGGCCGCGCTCTGGTGCTCTACAGGCGGACCGTCATGCCCTACGCGGCGTACACGCGCAAACGCAAGGGCTCCAGCGACGAGACGGAGGTGCAGCAGTACGCCGGCCTGGTCGGCCAGGACTGCGCCGAAAGGATCCTGCTGTATCGCTCCTAAACTCTCAGCGTCTCGCCACTGTACTTTTCCCAAATATACATATATATATATACATACACCTGTAAACACGTACTTCCCTGCAATGTCTGTCAGTTTCTGTCCGTCTCTGTGTTCACGTGTGTGTCTCCTCGCCGTCGATGAAGTGCTTTCTGCCGCCCCCTCCCTCCTCCCTCGTCGTCCCGAATCATCATCTGCTGGACGTTTGTGCCCACTCACCAATTGGCCTCACTCGCATTTGTTCATGGATTGAAGGTAAACGATTGAATCCTGCAGCAGAGTCCTGAGAGTCACCCTGGTTGGCTTTCTTTTGTTTTGTTTTGTTTTTTCAAGCGTGTGCGCTCAAGCTTTGGTGTAATAGCGTGTGTATCTACACACAGCTGACTGTTCTTTCATACAAGGGCACAGGTTGGAAGTTTTGCCTGCATTCACTTGAAAAGCACGATCTTTTCTGAATGTCCACCAGTTTTCGAAGAAGGCCACTTTCTTTCTTTTTTTTTCTTTTCATTTTCTTGCTTTCTTTTTGGTTTTGGCCTCTAATTTTATCCCAAAACGTTAAAGTGGACTTCTGCCGAACCGCTACATTGTAAACATCAATACACTTGAGTTTCTGTGAAGCAAAGAAACCACTTTTTTCCAACCGTTTCTGTTCATTAAATTTATAGTTTGTGGGTTTGTTGTTTGTTTTTTTGGGGGGTCTTTGACACTGTCACTTTTGGTTTGACCAAATAAAGAGGATGTCTAGTCTCGCTGCTCCGCGTTCGGTGGGTCTTTGTCTTGATGTTCCCCCCATCCCAGTGGAAGAGGGGACAGAATAAACGGTGTAAGAGGTCACGCGTGCAGTCGCCGGTCCGGCCCAGATAAGCGCTCGAGCAGCAGGTGTCGGATATACGAGCTGGAGCTGTTTGAATGACTTCTCGCCCGCAAACGGAGTGTCAACAGCAGGCCTAGTCGCAGCCAGGACGGGGCTCCGCTCGGCTCCAGGTGTTACAACACAGACAAGGTACAACAGTCAGACAGTGACTGTCCAGATTGTTGCTGCTTCATGCTGTACGTTAAGTTTTCAACCAGAGTTAAATGAGTGCAAACCTCCGATGGAAGCATTTTTTCTTTTCTCAGCTGGAACTCGAGACGAACACTGAAATGTCATCGCCGAACTACTTTTGTTTTTCTATAGAGTCAAAAACAGGAACTGGAATCTTCTTCTCTTCCAGGTGGACGAGACAGGGATAAACGACGTTTCCTGTTTTCCATCTTTTTCTTGAGGACGTGCCAGAGCTGACCCCAGCTGACATTCGGTGAAGGCAGCGCGAAACCCTGGACAGGTCCACAGTCAGTCCCAGGGCAAACAGAGACACACAGCCACACACGTTTACCACTGATGGACAATTTGGAGTCACAAATTGACCACATGCGTGTCTTTTTGTTTGTTTTTTTTCTCGGTGCCGTGAGCCAGGTTGCGTGTGGTATGCGTGTCGCCCGGCTGGAAGTCTTCTCCCCGCCTCTGGACGACTGCGGACTCCCTCAATCACGCAGCTAACCGAGCAGAAAGTGTATCCACAGATTGGTTAAGTGTCAGCTTGACCTTGCGTTCGTGCAGACGCTCCGCTCTCAGGTGGGGGGGGGGGGTTCGGCCCGCCAGCCCGTCTGCACTCTGTCTCCGGGAGCGCGGAGCCGCGCTCTCCCCTGTTTAAACTCAACCTGGGCCTGAGTGCAGCCTGTGTCCTGGGGAATTAAAAGGGACTGACAGGCTAATTCTCCACGAAGGGAACACTGACGCTGGCCCGCTGCCATGTTGGATCCGCTGTTTCTCTCCCACATTAGGCATGCTTTCCTTTGGACTTCATGCGCACACACAGGGACACACACACGCGCGCACACACATGGTTGGCACTGTCACAAGTACTTAGTCTTGGTGGACGCCACGCATCAGAACATGTGCCAGTGCTGCGGTGGACCTTTTTCTATCAAAACAAGTGGCCTGGACCGGCCGGCTGCTTTATGGGTTCATAACGCTGGACACACACACACACAAATATACACACACACCCGGTATATATATTTAGATAACCATATATGATGATGTCAGTGTCCATAATTCTTATTAAGTACCAAGTTTGAACTGACCACAATCTGCTGCTGAAATATTGTTCGGCCAAATCTCCGGATTTAAAGAATAAAGGGAGCCGAGGAGAAGGCTTTATCTTCCTGTCAGCCCGGAGTACCAGAGATGGTTCGAATACTTTCGGGGGGAGGGGAGGGGGGGGGGGGTTATTTTAGGCTCTGCTGGTGCCAGATGGGTGCAGTTTGTCTTCGTGGAAAAAAACGGAGCTATGAGTGGAGACTCTCTAATGAGATAACAGTTTAACAAGTCGAGGCCGACAGATCGGTGCTCGCTCGCAAATGAGTTGAATTTGCATCCTGTAAAGGTTCAACGGTTTCAAATGTTGGGGGGGGGGTCTTTGCGGCGCAGGGGTTGGTGCTGTCGCCTCGCAGCAGGGTGAGCCCCGGTTGGAGTGCTCTGGAGGCGTGAGCAGCTTCTCCCTGTGCTGGTGTCACAAGCTGCGCCACCTCTGACTGTTTGACCACCGCACTCTTAAAAAAGAGTCCACCGACCCTGCAGAGTGATCAAAACCAAAGGCTTGACTGGCCTCCTTCCGACCCAACGGAGTGCCGTTTGCTATCGGAGTCGAGAGCGGCCGTTCACAATTCAGAAAGAGGTTTCTCTTCTGTGGGAAGTCTTTCTTGTGTCCCCGCTGTCTTCCACAATGGAACCCCCCCCCCCCGTCCTCCTCTCGTATCGCTGCTGGGCGATCCGCTGTCACTCTGACAAATGTATCGTGGCCGCAGAAGCGCAGAAAGAGGAGACGGCGTGAGCATGAAATAGCATGGGAAGGAAAAGCCAGGCTGGAAATGAGGAAAAACAGACTTAATGCCTGAGGTTCCCCCTATTTTCCGAGTGTCCGATCCAAGCTTGCGTGTGGAATCATGTCAGAGAAAGACGGAATAATATCCCTCAGCTGTTTGCCTAAATGGCCCTCAGTGTTACATGCTGCGCTTTTGAACATTATTTGCTCTTGCGGTAAATAAGAGGGAAAATGTGTTTATGAAAAGAGCAGATTCGCAGATTTTATCGTGCGCTATTCATTTTTTCCCAGCGGCAGGGGCACAGATGCTGCCAGGCGACGGAGCTGAAGCGTATCTGACATCCACCAGCATTCCCTGATGGCATCTCCGCCGTGCACGACTAAAACCGGGGGTCCGCCGAGTGTCTGAAAGGGGGGCCCGTTGCACCGCTCCGTCTTCCTGTTTGTGAACGCGAAACTATCTGTCGGCAGCGGACTGTTTGATCTCTGAGCTAATCTCTCGATGCTGCACGCAACCTTTGTTACCGTGCAACTGGGGGGGGAGGGGGGGCAGAATGTAAACAGGGCCTTGGCCCACAATAAGCAGTACGTGTGTGTGAAATACTGTTTACTCCTGCCGGCCCCTCGGTGCGGGGGCTGCTTGTTTGGATTGGCTCCCTATAAAGACAGTGTGAATTTATGGGGAGGATCCGTCTTCCACTGTCCACCGCTGCACGTATGTGTGTGTGTCTATATGTCTGCTGCTTGTACCATTGTGATGCAGACGTGTAGTACAGGCGCATGTTTGTACTGGCCCCCACGTCAGGCCCCCCCACCCCCGCCACCTCTCAGACCAGCGGAAGCTCCCAGGCCAGAGGAAGTGCCGGGGCTCCTTTGTTGAACGAGTCTCCCCCCCCCCCCACCCAGATTAAGCGTATCGCAGCCTAAATGCACTCCCTTTCTCCCGGGGATTATGGAAAGGCCAGGGGGGCGCCCGCTCCCACTGGGGGCCCCGTCACCCAAATTCAACACACTGTCACCGCACGGCTCGCTGGGATACGGGGGTGTGGGGTGGGGTGGGGTGGGGGGGGCATGAGGGGCGACATTGTGTCCCCAGAGACAAAGCTGGAGTGATCAGGCTGAGTTATTAAGGGAGCAGGGAAAACGCACTTTGACACGGAGCTTCGAGTTGAGCCGAGTCGCTGTTGGACACGGCGGAAATATTCACGAGCCTCAGGTTGTTGTGTCCTCAGTGTTTCGGCATTCCGGGGAGAGAGAGAGAGAGAGAGAGCGAGCGAGAGAGAGCGAGAGAGAGAGAGCCGTCTGAGCTCTGATGATGATTTATCCGCCAAATGGTTTGATTTAATTGCTTGTGTGACACAGTTGTTAACTTAATGTGCATTTTATGAGGCTGTAAAAGGAGAGATAGAAGCTCGCGTTGAGCCTCGTCACGAGATTTGATTCAGTTGGTGGCTGCTTGTTTATTGTGAAGGTCAGTGACTGACAGTCGAACATTTATTTTCCTCACTGCGCCGGGATCCGCGTGCGCTACATTTTCTGTCTTCTCTCTCGTCTAACAGTGTGGAACGTACAGGAAGTGCTGCTGTGTTCGTCCCTGGAGCTAATCTTGGAACAGCTTGAGCAGCATTTCGGGGAGCTATTCTCCTCAGGTCGTCGGTACCTTTTCCGCAGCTCCAGACGCTCTCGCTTTCGGCGGCGGCGGAGTCGATTCTCGGTGGAAAAACACAACGCGGCCCGTTGCATCACACCCTTAAATAAATCAGCCCCGCTGAGTGATAACAGCCAAAGGCTGGATTGGCCCGCTTTTGACCTGAATGCCGCAAAAAATACAGCTCTGGCGACACGCTGCGTGTAGCAAAGAGCTTTCGTGGTAATTCATCAGTTTCGAACCGCTGTCGTACAATAAGGAGCGGCGGAGGCCCGAGAAGAGAGGCCCTCTGTTCCTAAAGCTCCTCACTGCTGTCATGGAGACCCGGATAATGGCAGCAGGGAGATAAACGTTGTCATCGTATGACCCCCCCCCCTCCTCAAAGCTCTTTACCACTTTAATGTCTCTCTTGCGTTTCGCCCTCCTCTGCTCGCTCTCCTCCTCTTTTCTCCTCTTCCTCCTGGCACAGACCGGAGCATCTCTTTCCCTGGGAGGCAGTCATACATATTCCCACTGGCATTAGAATACTAATGTGCCAGGGTGAATGGAGGGAAGCTGTCGGGTGGCGGTGGTGGGAGTCGGCCCATCCACTCAATATGTGCGCTGTCTCTTCTTCTGGGGGGGGGGGATCTAAATCTTCCTGCACTTGCACTCTCTCCCTGCTGCTTCACAGAGAAGCCCCTCCTCTCTCCGTCTCCTTTCCGCGCTTTTTCAGCTTTCTCCCCGAAATTCAGGAGATCTGTTCTCCTGAAGTTTAGAGCAGGTAGAGGTGAGTCACAGCCGACCCCCCCCCCCCCTCCCCGGTTGAAACTTCATTCCTCGTCTTTTTTTGTGGGGGTCCCATAAAAAAACAGGAGCGGCCTGTTTTTGCAGAGCGCGAAACCTTCGACTGCTGAATGCTGCCGTTGTTATTGAAGGAGGGCAGCTCTGCTTGGCATCGCCACCACAACCTGCTGGGTTATGGTAGGTGGTGGGGGGTGGGGGGGGGGTTTACACTCCTCCAACGGACTCGGAGAAGTCGTAACTTCAAACCCGAATCCGTTCGACACCGTGTCTGCGACGTTTACGGCGTTGCTTTGGAAGGGGCCCGGAGCAGCAGACGGGAGACGGCGCAGTTTTCGTTCTTCCTGTTATGTCCCGCGCTTCACTTCTTCCAGGCCAACGTTCTTCTCCATTTCTCTGATTCCCGTAAACACACACAGACC
>JASSRZ010000014.1:5102551-5132220 GCA_032164315.1 Malacoctenus gilli | reverse complement strand
CCCCCCCCCCCCCCCCCCCCCCCCCCCCCCCCCCCCCCCCCCCCCCCCCGACCAAAGACGCTCGCTCAGGTCAACAGACGAGGCCACGGCGGAGAAAGTTATTGGCAGGGGGGATTTCTCAGAAAATATCCAGTCCACTGGTTAGTCAAGCCACAAATCCGTGCTCTGGCCAGGGGGATTCTGCTGAATGTGCACAAGAAAGAGGATAGCAGGGGGGGAAAAAAAGAAAGGGGGGGGGCAGTGGTGGGCTGCCATTCAAATGAAAGGATTCTGTGTATGTGATTTTTATATCGCAAACGGAGGGGAGGGGGGGGGGAAGATGAAAAATGGGGAGAAATAAACATCGCGGCGCTGGCCGGGCTCCTTGTTTCATTTGGCGGATTGCGGCTCAGCACCATTACAGCCCAGTCATTATCCAGGAATCCACGGTTAGGAAAAAGAAAAGCAGGCCTTTCCTTCCTCCTCTCTCTCTTCTCTCTCTCTCTAACCTCACCTCCTTCACCTTCACTTCTCCTCCCGCCGTCGCCTCCTTTTCCTCCTCCCTCTCAATTGCTCTGCCCAAACTCACCAATCCGTCAAACCTCCCAATATGCCCGTTTTCGACTGTTTGGGGTTTCCAGAAATCCTGCAGTTGGTGTGAGCGCGATCGATTGAAGCGCACCAGATAATTCAGAGGTTTTGTGTTTGTTGGGAGCTCTGGCGGCCACTACTGTAACACGAGGAATATTATAACCAAAACCCGATCCGCGGCGCTGCGGGAAAGGAAGTGTTTTGGGCTTCGGTCACGTTATTAGTATTATTCTTCGTGAAAATACGCTCCTCGGTGCTGGGAAACGACGGGCTGGGAGAGAGCGGGCCGCGTCGGGCTGCGGCCTCTGGCTTTTTTTCTTTTTTTTTTTTTTACTGTTCACTAAACAGAGCGGGGAGGAAGACGGAGCGCGCCACACATGTCGAGAAACCCCAAGAAGCCACGGCGACCCAATCAAAACCGTCTGTGCGGGAGCGCTCCAAAGGCCGCTTTCGCCGCACAGGACGCGGCCGCTCCGAGGCCAGGAAGGAGCGGGAGCGCGTCGGATCGCGGGTGGCGGATGGATCGACGTTAACATGTGAACGAACCTGCGGAAAAAAGAGGAGGCAGAGTTCTTTCTTCCCCCACCTCTCTCTCTCTCTCTCTCTCTCTCTCTCTCCTCAGACGCGTAATTGGTGTCATTGGATAGACAGACAGATGGAGTAAATTCACGGAGACAAAGACGGAGCGAGACAGGGACGGTCATGCATGACCTGCTTTGTCCCTGGTCACCACGCCGGAACCAGGTTGCCGTGGAAATCAGCCTCACAAACTGGACGCGTGAAACTCACTTGTGGGGGACGACATATTCATTATCCTTTCAAAATAACACCCCGTGTGTCCCTTTCCAAAATACACTTCTCTTTGCTTTTTCGGCAGTATTACTCGACGAACGTGTGTGTGAGTGTGAGTGTGTGTGTGTGTGTGTGCGCCCAAGCCTGCCCTCCGAGATTATCTCATCTCCTGACAGAAAGCCTCCCGTCTCCCTCCCATAAGTTTCCTCTTAGTCCTCCTCTGCTTCGTGGAGGCTGCTGGCTTCGGACGGGCCGAGCTGGATTTCCTGGCCCGACGCGGCGACTTTCCATCCCGCCGCCGCGCGTCCCGAGACGGAGCCGGCCTCCGCTGGCGGGAACGCACCTCAGGCCACGGCTGCGCCGTGGGGGCCGCGGGCCGCGGATGGTGCAACCCTGGACACGCTGGGAAAGAGAGAGAGAGAGAGGGAGGGAGAGAGAGAGAGTATTCCTTGTGGCTGCGTCCTTTTTGGGAACCAGTTAGGGTGGAAATATCTGCAGTCACACAGTTTTAAATCAAACAGTGGAGCCACTCTTCTCCAGGCCGAGCGATCGAGCGAAATGAGGTAATCTCACCAAAGCATCAACAAAAAGAGCAGACGTTTCCAGAAAAATGTTGCATTGCACAGTCAGACGATAGTAATATGCTGGAACTCTGCTGCTGCTGGTAGCGGACCAGGTTTTTTTTCACCTTCACTTTCACAGGATTCATCTTTTTTCACCTCTTTACTGAGAACACGCACAAACATTTTGATGGACGGAAATAAGGAGAGCTCGAACCAACGTTCAATCACTTCTTCCTCGCACCGCTGCTCAGCCATCCTGCGACTTTTCCCTCTTTTCGGTAGCTCCGTTGGCCTCCAACTCCAGTCGCTTTCAGGCACGCATCATCCAGGTGGCGTCAACGTTTTTTTTTTTCCTTCGCTGCACCGCAGATCTGACTTGTTTTTCCTCTTCCCTGCAGTTTGATGAACTTTCTTTACAGCTGACATGTTCTGAGTTAGCTCCCTTCTTTTACAAGAGGTTTCCTGTAAAGCCACAGACACACGCAGAGGGTGGCCTGGCAACCCACCGCACCCCCCCCCCCGCCCCCCACCCACAGCCACATCCAGATCAGAAAGAAGGAATGGGATGTGAAAAGGCTTCGATGTCAGAGTTGGGGGGGGGAAGTGTGAGTGTTGGATTGTTTGAGGGTTCGGTTGACATGTCGGCAAACCGCTGTATTGGAGGGAGTGGGATCGCACTTCTCGGTGGGATCCCCCCCCCCCCCCTCTGAGTCACTACTGTAAATGAGGAGAGTGTCTGTACAAACTTGTCATTGTGAATAAGCGAAAAGTCCTTAAAAAAAAAAAGCACAGTAAACACATCAGAGCCAAACGGTGAGGGGGGCCAAACTGCCGCCGAGCGCCGAGCGTCCCGCGATGCGCGATGCCAGGAGCATCTGTGTCATTGTGCGGAGGGAGGGTGGCATCAGTGTCGGCCTTTTCACGCCACCCACCGTCCAGTGTGGGCAGATTTCGCATGGCGCATTCTTGCTTTTCAAAGCGTCTGGAGGCTTCGGGGAGAAGACAGAGAGGGACCCTGTTCATGACTGGGCGAGGTGGAGTCACTGGGCACTGTGCCCACCAACCGAACCCCCCCCCCCCTCTGCCGCACTGACGGGGGCGGGGGGCTGAAGCTTTTGTCAGTCATATTAATGAGTGGCAGGCCAGACCCCATAATGTTTAATGTGTGTGTGGATGGTGTTGGAGTGGGCGGGAGCAGCAGGGCGTGGGGGGGGGGCTGACAGCGCTTGTCAGTCAGAGGGGGATGACAGACAGGCGGGCTGTGGGAACGGGGTGACAGGGGCCATCCGGGGCCTTCACGCGCTAACATGGGGGGCCTTTTATGGGTTTATCAAACCGCTGACCCCCCGTCACCCCGCGCACAGGAAACACTCTGGCAGATGAATGGAGAGATCACGGCGATGAGAAAGACGGGGTCGGAGGAGACCAGAGGCAGAGAGAAGATGAGTCATGTGAGGGGGGGGGGGGGAAGACGGGCGGACTGGGGGTGAACTTGGAGGCTCGCCGCGCGATCCAATCAGATTTCGTGACGAGGAGAAAAATGAAAAACACGGATGCTTCAAACTCGTAGTTTGAATGCTGCTTTTTTTATTTGGACTCTTTTAACGAGGTCAAACTGTTGGACCTGAACTACATCGCGGCATCCTGGTTGCTGCGTCCACACTCTCATATCGACTCTTTTCTTCCGGTTTTGCTTTTGCTATCGTCACGGCGTTTTAACTCAAATGTCAGAAGCAGCTTGAAGCTTTCGAGCTGCAGAGGGAGTGATGCTCCTCTCTGTCACCACTGTTCTCTCTTCAATTGTAACGTTTTCCTCCTTCACGGACAATCAAACCTCCGGTGTAGTTGCAGGCGGACGCAGCACTCCAGGTTAACTGCGATTCCTTTGAAACAGCCTTTAGTCGTTCGGGTTTTTTTTTTCTTCTCTCCCTCCACTCAGCAGTTCCATGCAGTGTTGGTAAGCAGATCATGTAGCATTGCAGCAGGGATGCGCGGCCTGAGGATAGTGAGGCGATGCTGGGGGAAGGAGGGGGGGGGGGATCCCGGCAAGAGAAGAAAAGGCTGCGATTTGATTTCTATTTTAGAATTTCAAAAAAAAAGCATGTGATACTTAACTGTGTGAGTTATGAGACAGATTGATGATGCCCTTCCTAAATCAGAGTGTCATGTGAAGGGCTCTGACGACAGATGGGAGAATCGGCACTGGCAGGCAAAGGTCCGAGTTTATGGTTCGTCTGCGTCGATATCTAAACGCAGCAGAGCCTCTGTTTACATCGAACTGCTTTTATCAATCAGCCCTCCACGTGGGAGCCGCACCAAACACATCTCACCACGAGACGCGAAAGAATAACACGGGGGCGTCCACGTGAAGCCGAGCATCAATCTCCATCTGAGAGCTCATGGGGCCCAACGCATTTAGATGAAGTTGATCTCTGGCCTCCGCAGCGAGTGCCGGGCCAGAGAAAGTAAGGCGCCCCCGAGCTCTGTGTGTGTGTGCGTGCGCGCCTGTTGTTGGTTTGGTGCAGGCTGGCCTGTCTGGATTTAGGGCCGGGGCCCCCTGCTCCCTGCGTCCGCCTGTCTGGGGCCCTGGGCGTCCTCCTCGATCCGCCGCGGCTTATTTACGACCCGCGGCCGAGCTCTGGTCCGGCAGCCGCGAGACACAAGCGGGAGGCAGGGACGGCCGCGGGGCATTCCGGCGCGCACATGACCCGGCCGACACACATTGGTGCGCGGCGGCGCGGACGCACACACACACACACACACCGCAGATAAGGCGAGAAACAAATGTCTCCCGTGATCGCAGATCGAGTGTGAGCGCGAGGTTGGGGAGGGAGCCGCTCTGCCTCCCTACGCTGACTTCTCATACTTTCTAATGGAAAAGAGTGCGGTGTGGGAGACACATGACATTTTTACAACTTTGAATGTTAATATTTGCATATATTTACTATAGACTGAGAGATATATAAGCTTCTTTTCTGCACTTCTTTGCATGTTAAGATCGAGGTTTCTCTTCTGCACATGTTGGATGTTTTGTTCCCTGTTCCCTTCGCTGCTACCATTCTCCGCTTGTCTTTTGCAGCAGTGTGCCATATTCCTCTGGCGCGTCAGTGGAAACCTAAGAGGAGGGTGCATCAGGACAGCAGGAAAAGCTGGCCTGTAGCCGCCTGCTGTCTGTGGTGGCCCTGTAAAACAGAGGGGATGAGTGAGGAGGCACCTCACTGTACCCCCCCCCCCCCCGCTCCCCCTCCCCAGACTCAAGCTTCTTTTTCTTTTTTTTTTTTTTGTGGTTAAATGCCGTGGAAAATTGAGCAGCCTGGCAAAGCAGAGGTGGATGTTTTCTCCAGAGCAGAGTGCGGATGGGGCACATTCCAGGGGAAAGCTGTGTAAATCCCTCCATTGATTTGGTGCGAAACCCCCCTGACCTCTGGAATACATTAGCAGATTAGCCATCGAGCCCATGTGCACACAGCTCCCAGCCTATTCAGGCTGCGCACCACCGCCAGCGAGCAGTCGGCCCCGTGGGCCCCCCGAAACCACAGCGCCCCGGACAACCAGGGGCAGATGGGCCCGCGCCGGCCCCCCCCACCCTAGGACCCTCAAAACCTAATTACCACAATGTGTGTACGCACTTGATGCATTCGCTGGCTGTTATCTCGCCGGATTGGCTTTATTTGTCCTTTTGGAGTGGACTGGAATGGAAAACTCACGACCAGTTGCTCTCATGTGTTCAACTCCCCAAATCTATCGTCAGGAGCTTTTGTAGAGACAGAAAAAAGGAGTTTCAGGTTCTTTTGCTTGTTTTATAAAGTGTTTGATTCAAAGAAGTTTGAAGACTTGAACTCAGATCGTACTCTCACTTTGAACATTTGAAGTTTCAACCTTTCTGTATGAGTAGGGAACCAAAATCTTATCATAGTTCAACAGAATAGTTATTATTAAGGTTTTAAATCAAGAAAAGGATCCTTGATAGTTCCTGAGTTGGTCCAATTTGATGAGAAAGCGGTGAAGAAGCATCCTCAGCCAAAGCGGCCCTCCGTGTAAATCCAAACACCTTTCCCCCCCCCTCATTGAATCACAACCTTTAACCATGTGCTTTTCATAACATTGTGGGCTCGTATAAAAGCCAACAGAGTGTTAATGGCTTGAGCAAGTGGCCATTGACCCGGGAATTGAGGGTGTTTGTGTTTGGATGCGTCCCGTCTTGTTTTGGGGGTGATGGGGTGCTGCTCTGGGTCAGGGCGACAGGCACGGCGGTCACAGGCTACAAGTCACGACGGGGAACCCCACCCCCACCCCCGCCCCCACCCCTGCCCCCGCCCCCGCCTCGGAGGGGACACATGGTGGACCCCTCCCGGCCACCAGCGGGGTAGCCAGACTCCCAGATGGCCTGCTCGCTCGCTCGCTCGCTCGCTGTCCGTCTTCTCGCGTGTGGAAGTGAAACGGGCTCCCGTCTCGCCAGTGTGTGTTGGGCCACAGCTGAAAAAAACATGGCTGCCGTAAGAGAAAGCCAACAGTCCATATCTGATGTTCCACATAAGCGTTGCCAGTAACCACGGAGCTGAGAATCCCCCTTCGAGATCTATGGCGGGCAGCCGATAGTCGCAGCTCCCCACAGGAAAGACGTTACAGATGTGAGAATTTGTTTGCGCACGTCGTTGCAGCCGAGTAAACAAGCTGCCTGTCTAGACCGGCTGTGGGGCGCAGACGACACGCAACGAGACGCACATGTCGCCGCAGCGGCAACTGCAGGGGGGAGGACGGTCACCGCTAAGTAGGCTGGCGCTGGCAAACAACATCTTCTCTGCATTGCAGCGCCGAACGAGTTGCAAAACAGGATGTTCCCAGCAGAGCTGCAGAATCGCCGCGAGACGCCTCGTCTTTGCTCGCTCGGAGTTTGAGGCGCACGAGGGAATGTTTAGAAACGGGTCGTCTAATACTGCAAAATCATGTTCTGGTGTGGGTGACGTTCAAGCGGAGGGCCGTCTCACCCGGCGGTTTGCTCTTCCGGGGGACTTTGGTAGAGACGTGACCCCCGTGCGTTCCGCCATGTGTCAGTGAATCCCTTCATTTTCCCTGGAAGCAGAGCTTTCCCGTCCCTCCGGCTCGCTCGCTGCACCCCCTGGTTAATGTTTTACGCCGTGACTGATCCGCTCCTTCTGAGCAACGCCGGATAAACAACAACAGATCGGCGCCATTAGCCCACGGAGCTTCCGGGCCTCCAGAACAATTTGGCTCCCCGGCCGGCGAGCCAGAAAATGCAAAGGTGCCGTGTTTTTCGCGCCGTCTTTGATTTATGGCTGGCCTTCGACTCAACCTTTGGGTCATGTTTCTTTTTCTGCTCTCCTTTTCCCTCCCAGCCTTCCCTCCATCCAGTTTCCATTCCATCCCATATTCCTCCTGCACTTGGTATTCTTCCCGTTGCCCCCCCCCCCCCACTCCCCCTGAATCCCCTCCCTGGCTTTTTTGTCTACACTTAAGGTCCTTAAAGTCTCACAGGGGAGGGAAAAGAAGAAAAAAAAAACCACCCTCCTCTCACTTGTACAAAAAAACCTCGAACTGAGTGCTGCATTTCAGGAGGGTGTGAAACTTAAACTGCCCCCCCCCTCTTTAACTCCACCCTTGTCTTTTCTGTCCCTCTGCCTGTGGGGTCAGAGGTTGCCAGCTCGCCATTCCTCAACCTATCGGCCCCTCTGACGGGGGCCGTATTGCTTGTCAGCCTCATTGTGCTCCCCAAGAATGGAGAGAAAAACAAAGCAATGTACAGCAGATTGTTAATTGTGGGTTTTGGGGCTGTAAAACATCCTGGCGGGGTGTCAGAATGTGGAAGGAAATATTAAAATGACTTTTCGAGCAGATATGGGAGAAAAAAAGGCCTCATATGCATGACAAAGGGCCTCCCCTCTCCACCCTTCGCCGCCCCCACTCTGCCGTCTCTCTCTAAGGGATCGCAGGTAATGTGCGGCGAGCCCAGTTGTTTGTTGTCATTGTGAATTATAGTGACACGTTAAAGGAGTGACAGCTCGTGCTGCGCCGCGCTCGCAGCAGAGTCGAGGACGGGGTGCTTCGGTTGTGAGGAGGGGAGGGGAGGGGCTTCCTCCTGCCTCCTTTCGCCATACTTAGCGGCGCAGCGGGCTTAAAGAGCGGGGAGGAGTGATGAGTGCGAACATCGGGGGTTCTCAGGGATCGCTTTACAAGGTGTGTCTCCTTGACTTTCACTGTTAGAGCCATTACATGCTGAGGTTTTCCCACACTGCTGCCGCCGCCGCTGCCGTCGCTGCAACACTGCGGCGCTTGCGCATTTAATTACAGCAAACACAAGGTAGTGAATTATTAGCATCTCCCCAGGCTGAAAAATTCAAATCACTGGAACTTGAAGGTCTCCTTCAGTCTTTGGAGAGCACAAAGAGTCAGATTACCTTCGTATCCAAAGGGTGGCTGGACACCCGCAGAAGGGCCGGGGGGTAATGAGCAAAAACGGGAATCTCTGATAATTCACAAGGATATATCATTTCTCTACGTTTTGAATATGAAGATTTTGAATCCAAAAGCCTTTAAGGCCTTAAAGTCACTCAGAAAGTTGACCCTGAGATCACTATGTCAAGAGAAAGTGAAGCTTTAACAGCTAAAGCAGATGCTACGGCCACCTCAGCTGGTTTTTCTCAACTCTACTCTGAGCTCCTCCCAGGTGAAGAACCTCCTCACTCTACCTCTGTGTGTCCTCCAGAGGAGACTCAATTTGAAGAGTTTTTGATCAGATCTTGTTCTTTCAGTCGTGAACCATTTCTTCCTCACAGACCAGTTGGCCTAAGAAATTAAATAAGTTTTCCTGAGCGAGCAGGTTTGCCGTATCCAGCAAGTTCTACCTCTGTCAGTTGTTACGTTTGGTGTAACTTTTAGCCGTAAAACATGCCACTTTACAAGCTTAAACTTGGCTTAAGTGCTTGAATCTCACCAAAATGGTAAAACAAACTATGAGGAACGAGTGCAAACCGCACAATTCTTTAAATCATCTGGCAACACAAACTCCTCCTTTCAGTTTTCGGACTGAACCCCTCACTGTGCGCAGCCTCTTGACTTTCCAGCATGAGCCACAGTCACAATTCCCCCATTCTTTGCTGAAATTGCCGCTCAGTCGGAGCAGCTCTCCATGTTGCCCCCCCCCCCCTTTTTCTTTCCAAAGTGATTTGATCATGATTGATGGGCTACATACTAGCAGGGCACCCACACTGCTAAGTGCTGCGAATGGAATGAGGCACGGGTGAAGTGTACATTAGCCGCCACATGTTCGGGCACACACGTCTGTTTACGCCAGCAAAGACTTTTCCTGGCCGGTCCCCAAGGTCGGCTCGACGCACAATCTTCTGCGGGAACGGAGTCGTCAAAAGCACTTTTGTCTCGAGGTGAACTCACTTCTGCGGAGGAGTCCGTCCAGGTGCCTTCAGGAGCGCCTCCTGGGTTATTTTTATAGGCCTGCTAGGAGTTTTTAATCTGCCCCGATCCGCACAGCTCGGGCTTTGTTGCGTTGCCGTGGGTGAGGGAGGGAGGGGGGGGGCGGAGAAAAGTGGTGGATGCTGAGAGATGGGGGGTGGGGGGGGGTGGGGTTTCTCGGTGGGATGCCGTGGCTCTTAACGGCAGGATTTGGACTTGCAAGCACAGAACAATGCGGTAGACGGCAACATAAATCTGTCAGTCCGTGCCGCAAGGGTGGGCATGCTGCAACCTGAAGCCCTGAGATCGTCCGGCTCACTCACAGTCCCTCCTCTGTTGCCGAGCGCAGGAAACCATGTTAAACAAAAAACAAAACAACCCCCCCCCCCCACAAGCCCTTGAAGTCACCACGATATGGAGGTCCTGTTCTGATGTTGCGTGTTGGTACCAGGCTCCTTTGACGGAACGCGAACTGCGGCCCCGACCAGACCGACGGTGGGTCTTCGTCACCGATAAAGTGCAGAAACAGCTCGAGGGGGCTTCGGAGGTCAGGGCCCCCGGTGAGGGGGTGACTCCCCGGGAGACCGCTCAGCTCAAATTAGGTCTCAGGTTGGCGTTCACGGTCAAAATAGTTAACCTCGGCTCACCTCGTCGTCCCTTAAGAAAACATATGCTTTGCCTCAAAGCCCCCCACTCCGACGGACTCTGCCTGTCACCCTCGTGGAGGGGGGGGGGGGGCAAATGGCCATGAAGACCGCTGACACATGTCCAAACATCTCTTGGGTGAACTAATATGTTTAAACGCCCACCCGGCACAGAAGCCACGACAGTCACGGACGTATTCACAGAATCATCCGAAATTCCTTCAGGCATGACAGGCTGACCACCGCAGGACTAAATAAAGTAGGTCCAAGCGATGTTGTTTACTACTCCCATAACTTGAAATATCTCGTGCCCCTGAACTGGACCGACCAATAAGAAGACACTCAGAGAAACAATAAACATGGTTAAATGTGGGAGCCGGGACTGGAAAACAGCACCCAGCCAAGGTCAAGTCTATAACTGCCGCCCCAAAGAGTGATTTAGGTGCCGCGGCCGAGACCTGGACCAATCGGAGCGCGGCACAGCGCATTAAGGCGGGATGGTGGAGGTGTTGAGAGCATTGGCGGTAATGACTTGCTGATGACATCAGGACATAGCGCAGAGTCTTTTCTCAGCCCCTGGGGTCAGAGGTCAGACAGGCCATTCAATGACCCCGTGATTTATTCCCCGGGCCTCCCTCGATCTATAAACACAATGAAAGCTATGTCTATGCTGGGAATGCAACACTCTCTCTGAGGTGGGCACGTCCAGAGAGACCCTAAATGCCTCCAGTTTGTTTCCCCAGTCCTCTTTAGAGCTCACTTTATCACCGCCCCCCCCCGACAAGGAACCGCTTCCAACAATCAGCCAGACGGCCCGCGCTCCTTTCTGAATGGTGTGAAGACTCACAATAGAAAACACCTGCTTTCAGCGAAAGTCTTTCGGAACCCCCCCCACCCCCCACCCCCCACCCCCCCCGGGAGAGTCCTTGAGGACGTCTTCAAAGATAGTGTCAGTTCGCCTCATAGCAGCGGGGCAGAGCTGCCGGTAAGAGCAGCGGATGACGGGCAGGCGTCCCCGCGAGGTGTCACTCAGAGCCGCTCCTGGTTCGCGGAAGCAGCTCGGCTCTGTACACCGTGTAATGTTTAACCTGACTTCCTGCTGCGCTGGCCAGAGGAACCGCGGGGATCACGGCAGTCAGCGCGAATGTCTCACTCCCTGCAAAAAGCTGCTCAGGCAGAACCAGGCGACGAGATCTGTCCTGAACGGTTGGGACGAAGGGCAGAAGGCGACAGGAACACAAAGTTTAGAAGGAATAATTGATGGAAATTTAAGTTTTTACGTTTCTTTTGTTTCCAGAAGTTATAGTTAAAATGGATTTTTATTTATAGCAATTTATGTGCTGCCTATGAGGTCAGTTGCGATCAATTTACAGGGTCAGCTGCTGGTTTCTTGACACTGAAACTTCCACCACCTGCCTTGATCACCAGTTAACCTCAGAGCGCTGTTTTTTTCCAGGATTACAGCAGCAGGTCCAAGAAACGACTTTGAAAAGGACAGAACGGACCCATTTTGAAATGCAATAAAATTTCCACGGATAAATTCGAAGCTATCTCACTGTTACAGCTTGATTTAGGACATTTACTTTTTGAAACGAGCTCTTTTCACCACTTAAAGCCTTCGACGGCAGCCCGAGGACTGACCTAATATCCTTTTGTTTCCAGGTTTTTACTACTTGTTGTAACTCTTCCCCCCCCCGGAACTCTGTGAGCTAATGCTTCTCCTGCTTTGCAGCAACGTAATTCTTGCAAACTCCGAGTCGGGATTCGTACGCCTTTCACCGAGCTGCTCTCGCCGGATCGTTCATCCTGAGGTGAAAAACAAACTCCGGCTCCAACTGTGTCAGCAGCGGGGGGGGGAGGGGGCTGAAGTCCTGACTTGCAGAGCATGAGTCATACCCGGGACGACCTGAACCAAACGAGCTGTGAAATGTGTTTGTATTAATGTGCGTGTGCTGAAGGGGGGAGGGGGGGGGGGGGACAAAACTCGTGGACCCGGTGAATGACGACACCGAGCGACGCGAAGATAAGGAGAGCAACGGGAGAGAAAAACTCGTCACTGTCGGAACGCCAGGAAAAAGTTCTCCTCATTTATCATTTTCTATCGAGGTTATAAAGTTGTCGGTTCCACTCAGCGTTTCTTTGTTTCTCCTGAGAAGATGCCGTCTTCCTTTTTTTTTGTCTTATTAGAAGTTATGGTGCCAGTCAGGTGAGATGAAGAGCAGACTTTTTGGACGGGGGGTGGAAACTACAAAAGCAGACGGACGGACGACCCCTCGATTCAGCTTCAGCAAAAACTCCCAGTTTCAGGTTGGAGTCATTGCCCCCCCCGCACCCCCCCACACCCTTCCGCTCACGTCCCCCTCTTTTCAGCTGAGATCCACTGTAAGCTCAATCTGCAGGCATCCCAGCTATTTCAAACACTCCGGAGGACTGAGGTGGAAGCATGTGAGGAATCTGGATGATTGACCCTCCACTCCCCCTCCATCCACTCCCTCTCATCCCGACTCTGTTACCTGCTGAGGGGGAGGAGAGGACAGGAGGGAAGGGGGGGGGGGTTGTTGGGGGAGCTCGGCTGTCCAGACGGGGTTATTACAGCGTATCAGTGACAGCGGGGAGGAGGAGTGCCTGACTTATGGGGTGACGCCTCCGGTGGTGGAAGGCGAGGGGACTGCGAGAGTGTGAGAGGGCTGGTGTCGCGCGGGGTGAGACAGTTTGGAGGTGAAGGGTGGTCTCAGTCCTGAAGAAAACAACTGGTGAACCAGGACAAGTCTTTTCCAGCCAGTTTGGGGTTTTTTCAACCACTTTCTGCAGCCAAACCTCCCAGTTTCCCCTCCCTGCACTCCACGTCGGGGTCCTCTCGTGTCGCCACATGGCTGCAGAGAAGCGACATGGTTCGAATTAGACCCCGAGGCTTCTCGCGGCTGCCCCCATCCCCCCAGCACGCAGGGCTCCGCACATTTGTTTCATATTTTGTGAAGGATATGACTCACAGACGATTGATCTCTGACGGTTTCATCGTGCGGCGTCAGTGATACATGGGGAGAGGAGCGAGGGCCCTCTCTCTCTCTGGATCTGGTGCTGTGAGGTTGCGCAGCTCTAGAAGGACATTCGTAGGGACGACGGCTCTGCGTCGCGCCGTCCGGCTCTCAGCAGTGAACGTCCCGGCGAAGTCTCAGAGAAGCAGCAGGGGGAGGAGCGCAGCGATCGGGGCGCCGTTCGCTGTGAGCGGGCCGATTGTCTGCGGGGCCACGGCCATAAAAAACACACAGTATAATAGCTGATGGACTCCAATAGAGGCGAACGCCACAGTCATTGCCTGTGTTATCACTATTACGACACTGTTGGGACTTGAGGGGACGTGTTGTGATGACTGCTGAGGAGGCTTAAAATAGCTCCGGCCGAGACGCCGCAGTTTGTGAGCCGCGAGACACACACACACACACACAAAAAAAACAGCGAAAAGAAAAGAAAAAAACAAGACAGAACGACTTCTTAACTAGAAAATAAGGAAAGAAAACAGAGGCCCACAGCTGGGCGAGCACCTCTGTGAGGCCCATTCATGCACAGCTGTGCCAGAGAGCGAGCACGCTGATGCGAAGACGCCGGCCATCGCCGACACTCGGCCAGATAAGGCGTCTCCGGTGTTCGCTATCTCAGCTGAGCATCGAAGGATCATAAAGTGAGGCGATTCGCATGAAAGCGAAGCGCAGCCACGACCAACGAATCTGCTTCCCTTCTCATTAACTCTTTGGTGCAAACGAGCGGGTTGGTCAGAAATTAGGCTGCGGTCCTAAAACTTGTTTTCCATCTACAGTTTTTTAAAAAATTAAGATTAATTGCTTCAGATATCTTCAAACACAGGTTAAATTCGTCTTTTTGAATCGTTTTGTTTCGTACAGTTGCTTGAGCACAGTAATTAAATTTGTAGTTTTTCAGTTACGCCTGTTCATCTTGACTACCAACACACTAATTTGGTAAACAAACAGTTTGACTTAATGGTCCAAAACATGAATTTGCATCTTTATGATGGTTTTTTCAGATTTCATGTCAGAGTTGCATCAACTGAGACATTTTTCCTCCTTGTTTGTCTTGTTGCTGCTGCAGCACTACACTTAGATTGGACCCAATAAGCACTATTTGTAAATGTGTGTCTGATTATGTCCTAAGTGCATCACCTTGTGTGCAGTAACAAAAAAACCTATTCGACTCTCCTTCAGACTTTTTCCTTCAGAAGAAGAATAAAAACAGGCTCACGACACTAAAACGCGAGTTTCACTGAGATGAACAAACTGTTTCGATGTGATTTTTACAGGAGACAGCTAACTGGTTCAGGGTCAGTAAATAATCCTGGTTGATCAGATCAGTGCGGCATCACTTTCCACGTGGGTGTCTGCAGCGGGTTCCCCTGACGACAGGCGGGACTATCGGCTGCGAGCATCGCTCACGGCTTCAATCGCCCGCAGTAATGAGAGTTCCTCGCTCGTTAGCATGTTGCCCGACAGCTCGGGAGACAATCAGATATCACCGTCCGTCAGCAGTGAGCAGAAATCAATATGTTCATTTGAGATGTTCATTAAGCCCCCCCCCGTACCTCCCACCTCCCTCCCCACATGTTTCCTTAGTCCAAACACTCAGGAGAGGAAATGCAGACGAAAAAAGGGGCTTGGAGACAGAACTCGACGTGAGCAGAGACGGCGACAGGTTGACGGACACCGCGGCGTGAGGGCACCGAGTGCATCCAGCCCCCCCCCCCAGACGTCTTTCAGATGTGGGAAGCCTGAGCGGGGGGGGGGGGAATAAATTAGGTGACTGTAAACACGCTCGTGTGGGGGGAGGAAAGAGACATGCAGAGAGAGAGAAAACAGCAGGGGGGAGGAAAGGGGGAGGGGGGGGGGTTCTATGCCACTCTTGAGGAATGAGTCAAACTTTCCTTCCTCACCTCTCGCCCGCTCTTCATTCGCGGCCAACCTGTCAGCTCCACTGTTATCTGATGGCTTTACTGGGGGAGGCAGACGCAGGGTGTGTTGGGGGGAGGAAAACTCACGTAGGACTCTCCGTTCAGGGGCCCAACGAAGAAGAAGAAGAAGGAAGGGGAAAAAACCTTGTTAGTGGCTCTTTTCAATTTGAATGGGGGCGCTTTTCCCTCCCCGGTCTGAAAAAAAAAGAGAGAGCTTCGGCAGTGAAAGCGAGACAGAAATATATTTTTAAAGAAAAACAGCCTGTGGAGATTAGAGTCTTCCAGCCTCCCCGTGTGTCTCTTTCACAGCACTTGAACGGCCGAACCAATGCAGGGGACAGCTTGAAGCGGTGGGGGATGCCCTGCAGGGGGGCAGCCCTCAGACTCTCTCTCTCTCTCTCTCTCTCTCTCTCTCTCTCTCTCTCTCTCTGTCTGGCGACACCCAGTTCGTTTTTCTAGGAAAGTTATGGGGGAAGGAAATCCGCCAAATACTGTGACACACTCACTATAAATACCATCGAACTTCAAGTCACTCCTATATAGTCGTAAATACGGACACAATCATACTGGGACTTGGTGCTAAAATCTTTAAATGTAGATGTTTTTGGAACATTTGTGTTGTTTACTGACAAAACATCAACTGTGAAATGTGATTACAGAAAAAAAAAGTAAATTCTAAACTTATAGATAGATTTTACCGGTACATAATTACTGGTTTTCCTCCAAAATCAGTGACATAAAGAATTTACCCCAGATTTGTCTCTCTAAAAGCTTTTATATGACAAAGAGTCAGTATTTTTGTATTTGTAGTTGAGTATCAACTCATTTCCTCGCATTTCTTGCTGAAGTAAACCAGCATCTATTTATTCCGATTTTGTTTGTATTTTCTGGTCAGAACAATTTAATTTGCATGCATTTCTTCCTCTTTCACCTTTCGAAAAACACACTGCGAGTCGCTCAATGGTCAATAACGATCTTATCACGCCTCCTGTGTAAAACACCGACGCGCGGGACGACACAGCGGCCGCTCCGAGCGCTTCTCCCCCCGCGACGTGTGCGTATCATGCGCGCCTCCTCCTGCCAGTGACGCGCCCTGGCCACGGAGCGGCGTCGTTACTGCGGTCTGCCTGGCGGATCCGGAGCCGAGCGAGGGGCCCTTCACGTCGGTCCCAGCGAGTCAGGCAGAGGAGAGGAGAGGAGAGGCGGGCGGGCGGGCAGAGCAGGCAGGCGGGCAGGCAGCTCCACAGTCTGATGGGCGGAGGAAGGCAGGGCCCAAAGGCACTGCGGCCAGGAAGCGGCTCGAATTACACTGGGGGTGCCTGAGCGGGTGTGGGGGGGAGGGAGGGGGGGAATGACACCCACTGTAGTGAAGGAGGAGGGCGGTGTGCGGAGACGTAAGGAGGAGAAAAAACCTAGTAAACCTGACAAAGCGTCTGAGGAACAGTGCGAAGGCTGTCCGCGGAAGACGAAGAAAGAGACGCAGACGCGAGAAGACGCGCTTTTCGCCGAGGGAACGCGCGTGGATGGATTTTAGGACACTTCGCGGCAGACGAGCCATCCTCCCGTGCCGTCCGAACCTCCGCCCGCTGACGCTGTAAGGCGCAGCGAACTTTTTCGGCTTTGGTTGACAAGTGCGCCGTCCGGGTGGAACGCGGGGCATGTTCTGCGCCCGAGAAGAAACTTGGTGACGGGGAGGAAAGTTTCGGAACGGGGTGGGTGGGTGGGGGGGAAGGACAGCGGTATGGTTTTCCGAGCTCTCTCCGAAGGATACCGCGCGTAAACTGGGATTGCTTTTTTTTTTGCATGGCACGGGACTACGCTGCCAGACGGCTGTTGGAATATATCGTCTTCTCGGAGTTGGAATAGTAAACTCAAGAGAAGACAGCGCCTCTCCGATTCTTGCTGTGTGTTTTTTTAACTGCATTGTGGTCTTGGAGACATTCCTCCCTCCTCTGGATTCGGCTCATGCTCTCTCCTCCCTTATCTATGCATGCCGAAGCAGAGATCTGCACGATTTTCGCCCTCCCCGGTAAGTAGTCGCCGCTTTACGATGAAAGTCTCGTGTGAGGGAGAGAAGAAGGGGAAAGAAGGAGTCTGAAGCTCGCACTGACTCATCCGACAAGTTGCCGTGTGCGAGAGCGAGTTCGGGCTGCCGACTGCGCGTCCGGGCTTCGCTCCGCCGTGTTGTCGCTGCCGCAGGAGATCTCTGGGATGCACTCAAAAAAAACGCTGCAAAATCGTTTCTAGAGGTTTCTTTTGTCATCAAAAGTTTCTTTTTCTCATGTTTTGCAACAACGCGTCAAGTTTTCCCAAAGTGTCTAAAAATGCATTTTGCAATTTTGTTCCCAAAAAACTGCGTTTCCTGCGAAATTGACAGGTTTCGCTTGCAAGTGGCGTATTTTTTTCGCGTAAAAAAAGGTGATTTTGAATAAAATACGAGTAAGTGTCAGTGTTTGTTTAGGACGGTGAGGCTCCACACAGCGCCTTGCCTCATCACTTTAGGGCCCATTAACAAGTGTCCTGGTTATTTATTACTTTGCTTAATTTTCTACATTGCATTTATGGTGCCAATTACCCCGTGACCGCAGTTGTTTTTTCACCGCTTGGTGCCGAAGCCCTAAATCACCGAGCAGCTCCAAATGAGACCCCCATTGTGGAGTTTCCCCCCCCCAAAAAAAAGCCAACTGATTTGAATTTCAATAGGAATTCAATGAGAACCAAGAAATTTCATTCAAAGCGCGGGTTTAAATGAAGGCTGCGCTCATGGATGGAGAGAAGCTCCTCGTGTGACCAAATGTCACGTCGTCAGCAGGAAAGATGGGTAAATAAAAACGCGATATTCTCGCTTCTTGAACCATTGGGTTAAGTTTATGTGCATGTCTTGGATCAGCTGTTAATTCTTCCATTGTTATTTTTTTATGGCTTTGCTGCAACCAGCAATATTTGTTTTATCTTAATTGCAATGGAACAAATTTTAAGTCGAAATTGATTGTCGAGCTGCAGAAGTTTCAGACGAGCACTCAGCAGGAGCTGATCTGTGCACCGATTGGACCAGGTTCCACCAACGATCCGCGTCTCCTGGCACCCTAATTGGGAAGCCAACGCGCTTTAATAATGTTTGGACGATCGGCGTCAATTCATGGATCCCTCCGTGCTCCCAAAGGGGGGTGCGGCGGATTGAAGCGAAATCAGCGTGCGCGTTTCCCTACATTCTCTCTCTCTCTCTCTCTCTCTCTCTCTCTCTCCCTCTCTTTCTCTCTCTCGCAAAAGTCGAATTACATGTGTCTCCGGCGAGTGAAAGCAATCGATACGTCCAGCTGGAGGAGGAGAAGCGGCGCAGGGAAGCGTGACTCCAGTCAAACCCTCCAGAGACGCTTCGCCGCGGTTGAACCGCAGATGTCTGGCCGGACGGGCCGACCGTGCGGAGCGTGTCTCTAATATTACACTATTGCGTTTCAATTAAAGCAGTGCTGGTCTCATAATTAAGCGAGGGCAATTCAATCAACCCCCCCCCTTTCCCCCCTCCTGTTTCCCACTTCTTTTAGAAACAAATACGATTAACAGACTTGCAACAGGTTTGGAGCATCTGTTGCGCACAAGAGGACGCGCGGGTGCGTTTGAAGCCTCCTGCGCTGATTCGTTGTTTATCCTGTGATTTGTGTATTCTAAATAAATGGCGGTGGGAATGAAACTGCGTGGTAATAGAAGTCATACTATTGGTTTGATTGTAGAGTCTGAACGCTGCTTCGCGTCACCCAAAACTGGTTTGCGAGTGTGACGCTCAGTCGTCATTAGTTTCCCTCGAATAGAGCTCAGCGCTCATGATGGCAGATTTGGGAGGGGAGGTCGGAGCGGCGCAGCGCGGAGCGGAGCGGCCGTGTGGCTCACAGCTTCGGTATGTCTGTGGCACGGCTTGTTTGACAGCATTTTGACAACACTTTCTGTCGCTCTCGCTGCGCTCCAGTTTTTCAGCCTTCACGTGTCAGAAAAAGAATCAAAGCTTCGTGAAGTGACAGCAGGGACGAAGTCGTTCCAGACGCAAAGTGACCTGTTTTCTGTTTTGTCTCTCTTTCTGTTGCCTCTCTCCACTTCTTTCTTACCTTTCACTCGTGACTCTCCCTCCTTCCCTCCCTCCCTCCATCTGTCACCTCTCAGCTCAGGTGATTGGGTGAATTCCAGTGAGTGACAGGCCGACCCGGCAGCAGTTGATGGTTGGGCGGACTCCCTCAGATGGGATCAGTGTCCAGGGGGAGGTGGAGAAGGGGGGCATGGGGACCCACTAACGGGATGGCCTCGCGGGCCTGGCTGCCGGCCGCCGTCCTGCTGTCCCTGCTGACCGTCAGCGTGGCCCTGCCGCCCCTCACCGCCACCAGGGAACCTGAAGGTAAGCAGCAGCAGGAGGAGGGGATGGGATGGGGGAGGGGGGGTGGAAGAGACCCAGCCTGGGTGGTGGGGGAAACATTTGTTGGGCTTGTTTTTGGAGAGCAGGTGTAGGTCTGTCAAGTTTGTTTTCTCTCTTCAGCCCCCACGCAGAGTCCGGCTTAACTTCGGCGGCCTTTCTTCTCATTTGTTGTCTCAGACCGACACTTTCGTGGATACAGATCCACAGCTGGCCCGCAGCAACGCAAGAACTGCACCCAGCTTTAGCCTCCGTACGAATCAAAACCCAAGAAAAAAATAGGGTTTCGCTGTTTTCACTTCGACTCAGTCTGTTCGGAGTTATCGTCCAAACGTTCCAGCCTTTTCTGTCAATTAAAGCAAAACTAATCCAACAAGCAGAGAAAACGCAGTTCCAAGTAACACTTTAGCGGATCCGGAGGCAGAAGCGAGACGACGGACCTCAGCATGGCGAGCCTCTTGTTTTTCTCACCGTGCGGTTCACACCTTTTTTTTTTGAGGAGGCGGGGGGGGGGGGGGGGGGTTTTTAATCGCCATTTCGGGGGTTGAGTTCAGCGTCTACTTGAGTGTAAGCGCCAGGTTTGTGACCTGTGTGGGAGGACAAGGGAGGGCTGTGAAGGAGGGTGGGGCCGTGTTTATGCTGGCAACCCCCGTCTCGTGCCCTTCTTGAGGGAAGGAAAACGGCGAGTGAGTCGGTGAGCCGCGTCCGCCTGCTGGTGTCGTTAACTTCCACTGGAATTGTACTTTTTTTTAAAGAAGGGAAAACAAAAAAAAAAAATCGACCTTTTTTTGTTGTCTCTGCTTTTCTCTTTGAAAGACTTCTTTATTTGTGGCTCCTCCAGTCTGGGAGCCTGGTTAAAGATGAGCTAATTAGTCATTCCAAGGACCTTTGTTCTGGAGCTTTAATCAGCATGATAATTAGAAGTTGGGCCAACAACAGAGCATCACTTTTCGAGCCCCCGGCCCCCCCCTCGCCCATGCCTGTCTTCGCACACAGACACACCCCCACATGCACTTTGTCCCTTCTCCTGCCCTTTGCCCTCAGGGGTCAGGCATCACTCTGGCCTCCCTTGATGAGAGGCTGCCTTTCGGTCTCCCCTCCTGTTGTTGTTTTGTTGTTCCGTCTCGGGCCGCTTTGTCCCACGACCGCTCGCACCCGTGGCCCCGGCCGCCGCGCCGCACAGCCACCGAGAGGACGCGGGGAGAGTGGGTTTTTTTTTTGTTTCTTTTTCATCGTTATCCAATCCTCAAGGAGAGCTCTAAGAGGATTTGTGCATATTTGACTTCTCCTTCAGATGGGGGGGAGATTACACAGCGCTTGGGCAGCGGTGAAGTCATGTGACTGGAGATTAAGTGGCTAGACCTGGGGGTCACATGACGAGGGGCAGCGGGGGCACAGAGAACCTCGCCGGCTTTATCTGACGCTCGAATCACTTTCGCTGTTGCGTTTGGCAAACGCTGCTGTTTTTAATGCGGCGTGTGATTAAATCACAGTCCGGCGCCCCCCCCCCCCCACCTTTTACTTTTTCTCTCCCTGATCAGTCATGAGTGTCACCCGTAAGACACAGCTGTTTGTTTGCAAGGTGCTCCTCTTTGCTTCTCTCTCATCCCCCACCACACCACACCCACTCAAAACCTCCCTTTCCCCACTCCCTAGAATTGACCCCCCCCCCCCCCACACAGTGTCTCTGGGAGCTGTAATTGCCGTAGCTCCACCAGATTGCATATCAGTGCCGTCTCTGCAGAGCGCACACCTGCACCCCTGGTGGCCCTGCTAGTTTGTTTACCTGCGGCCGCTGTAACAGAAGACGGCGAGCGAGCGAGCGCGCTGGTTAAAGCCTCCACAACAGGCCCATTGTTGCCGCCGTAGCCACTTCAGTATCTGTGGGTGTGTTTACCTTGTCCAGGCACTCTCCGTTTGCACAGTGATTAAAATCCTCTGACATAGCTGAATAACAATGCTCTCCAACACAAGAAGCGTGTGTGTGTGTGTGTGTGTGTGTGTGGGGGGGGTGTTTAGCATAGGTATGTTGTGCTCCTCGGCCAGTTCAGAGCTCCTTTCTACATAAAATGTGGACGAAATGTGGTTCGGGACGTGCTGGGACTCAGGCTGAGTGCAGATGACAGAAGTCAGCTCGTGGTTTGGCTGTTTAGGTTTGTTTTTTTTTACTGTAATCTTGCCAAGGTTTGTTCTTGACAGAAAAATGCTCTGATCAGCACGGAGGCAGCGCTTCAAAACAGCCCAGCGGCTAAATAAATATCGGAGTCGGGGGAGAGTTACATGCTCAGAGAGGCGGCCTGCTTTTTGGACACTTCGTTCATCCAGACTACAGTGACTTTCTCAAAAGTGTCCGCGGTCCTGCTGTGTTTAGTAGAAGATGAGGCTGCCTTAATCAGGCGGTGACTGACTGCGTGTCAGTGTGTGAGGTGAGAATGTCACGGAATGGCAGGCTTATTACCTGCCTGTAGCACTGCTATCTACACAGTAGGCGTACAGTTGTAAAAGTGTAAAAGTGTCAGCTGGCCGGTTAATGACATGAAGTGTGTGTTTGGGTCCGTAGCAGTGGCAATGGAAGTGAACTCCATGGATGTGTGTGTGTGTGTGTGTGTGTGTGTGTGTGGTTGCAGTTGACAGTTGAGTTGAGAATATACGGCTTTGACACAGCCACTTTTTATGAGCCCGCCGTTAGCCTGCGTTAATCTGGGAGGTTAGACTGTGCTGTTTGCTTTGGTTGAGGTGTGAGAGAATACCCCCCTTCCCCCCCCCCCCCCCCTTCCCATCCCACTCCAACCCTCCACACACCCGCCTCCCATCACTCCAACGCAGCTCACTCTCACAGTCGTCCGATAAGAGGCTGGGAAGAGCCGCCGCCCGTGCCAGGCCGCGGCTCGGGTCTCGGGAGAGGATGGGAGCGCCGACACGCTCCTGTCAGGCGCAGGCTGGAGGTGAAATGAAGGGAAAATTGAAAGAGGAAAAAAAGTTGGCAAAACACAGAGCAGCGTCCAGTCAAATGTTCTTTCAAAGAAGATCAAAAATCAACAAAATTCTCTTGTTTTTGTTGTCTATAACACATAATATATCATATCACATGTCACTGGGAAGCCCTAGGATGTCCTTGGAATCATCAGAGGAGCTAAAAATAGTCAAGTAACACAAATAAAAGTGTCCCAGGAGGTCCCATAAAATACAGCTCTTGTATGAGCGTTCATTCAATTCAGTGAAGATAAACGTATTGAAAGCAGAGTTGTGCCTCCGAGGGTCACAGAGTCTCATCCTGAAAGGATATTGGGAGATAAGGGGGTGTCCTGGGGGTGAAAGGGGTCGGCTGAGGTTCAGGGAAGGCCTTGATGAGGGGGTGAAGGGGTGAACGAGGGGAGGGGGGGGGGTTGCCATGGACGCCAGCAGGAGCCAGGTCACGGAGCGGCTCCTTTGTCATCATAAAAAAAAAAAGCAAAGGAAGGATTTGAATGTGAAAGGACATCAGAAAAAAAGGAGGGAGACAAAAAAAGGGGCGAAAAGTCCTGGGATCTGACTACGTGAGGGGGTTACAGAGGGAAGAGGAGAGGGAAGGGAAGACAGGCAGAGGAGGGAGGCAGAGATAATGTGATTGGATGGCGCTTGTTTGTGTGTGCGTGCGTGCACGTGAGTGTGCGCGCCTGTCGATCTGCATGCAGGCGGAGTGCGCGTCTCTCAGATGGCAGTCATTGCTTTTGCTCCAGCCATGCAATTGTGCAGATTGCGACGAAGGAGGAGAGACGGGCGAGTCGACCTGCATGCAGACACTCCGCTCGGCGCACTTGCGAGATCAACGCGGGGGGACGGAGTCGGCGGCCGTTGCGAACTTTCTCTCTCTCTCGCTCGTCGCCGCTGCTCGCTGGACAGACGGTCGGGCAGGAGAGGCTGGGTGGAGGGAGGAGGAGGAGGAGGAGGAGAAGAGGAGGAGTGAGTGGGTGGGTGCGTGCGTGGGGGTGCTCTGGTGAGAATTGCCTGCCGCATTTTGCCGCAGACACTCGGCTGCGAGACTAATTGCCACCAGCCGAGATGGTGCGAGCGGGGAGGAATAGATGGCGGGGAGTGGACGGACGGACGGACGGACGGCGTCTCTCGCACCTGATAGACACTTGTAATAGCTGTCAGAGAGAGGGAGGGAGAGAGAAAGAGATGGATTTGGAAATGGAGATGGGATTGCGGAAAAAAAAGGAAGAAGGGGGGGTGGGGATGGTGGTGAGGATGAGGAGATACCTGTTTGATCGAGGGAGAGACACTGAACGAGAGAGAGAGAGAGAGAGAGAGAGAGAGAGAGAATAGCTCCCCCCCCCCCTGTTGTGCCGAGGGGGATGAAACTTTGCAGAGATGAAAATTCTGCAGTGAGCTGTCTCAGCTCTTCAGCTCAGCGTGCATCTCTCAGACTCCGGTAGACGAGGTGTATCACTCCCCCCCGCCCCTTTTGGTGGCATGTGTGTGTGTGTGCGTTCGTGCTTTCGCCTCCGCAGCACGTTCCCATGAACAATCAGGTATGTTGGGTCAACAGGTTTGCGAAGGGTCAGGCCCGGGTCGGCGGGGGTCACGGGGTGAGGGCAGGGGTGAGGCCTGCGTGGGAGTTCAGGGAGGAGAGACGGGAAGCTGAAAGGGGGGAAGGTGGTGAAGAAGGAGGAGGAGGAGGAGGAGAGAGAGAGATGGACTCAAAGGAGATAAGAGAACTGGGACGTCAAGAACTTCTCCGTGCTCATTAATCAGCTCGCTCGTTCTTGTTTCGCCTCCTTCGTTCCCTCCTTCACCCCTTTCGGTGTGAATCTCACCCCGTGTGTGTGCGTGAATATCGTCTTTCCATGAAGCGTCTGTCCTATTAATCTGACTGAAAGTGGTTCAGTCTTTGTGTCCTCGTGTGCACGAGTGTTTACGCGAGTTCCAGGTGTTGCGTTGCTCCGTCAGCCCCATCCAAGTCCCGCCTCCTTTTTTTTTTTTTCCCCTCCCCCTTTTCCTGTTTGGAAGCTGTCCACACCTGCCAGATCCCCGAACGCCGCCTGTCATCTCGGCATCTAAAATTAAGGAAAGAAAAAAAAAAGAAAAAAAAGCATCAAAAATAACTAGAGGGATTCATGGCGTGAAAGAAAAAAGGCCTCCGGTGCGGAAATCTGCGTCGTTAAAAAACAAAAGCAAAAAGCTGAAGGCGGGAGCTCCCGTCAATCGGCACGAGCTCCGCCTCTCATCAGACCACACACTCGGGAGAGACGGAGCGAGGAGACAATGCCGGAACTGTACCTATCTGTGTCTCCTCACTCCTGGGGAGGGGGGGGTGTTTAAAAAGTTTGCACACATGCTTTCACCGCTGTCTCGTGGCAGGAGCGACTTTTACCTCCTGCGTGTGTGCGTGGGTGTATACTTTAGACCTAACACAGGACATAGTGATGGATACCGGGGGTGGGGGGGTGTCTGAGGAGGTGCATTAAGGTGTGGGAGAGTCTGGGAGTGCCGCTGCCTCTTTAATTATACGTATCAGACTGCAGCTGAATGCTCTACATATACCATCATCACAGGCTGCTTTTTTCGTGTGCTTTTCATTGTTGCTACTTTCCTCCCTTGAATCTGTTTAATCCCCTCCGGTTTTTGTGCCGCTTGCCGTCTGAAGAAAACAGAGCCGCACAGAGTTGGAGAACTTTTGCCAGACTCAAACTTTACTCTGACAGTCTTTTTTTTTTTTATTTCTTCTTCTTCTTGGGGGAGTGATTGCACAGGGTTTCGCAGGATTTGTGTTTGGGTCGAGTGAATGCATCGCTCTCCAGTCTGTGAAGGTTTGAAGGAGCCTCGGGGTGACTGGAATTGGCCCCGGTGCATATGGCAGAGTCCAGCTTGTATTTCAGGCAAGGTCCTCCCCCCCTCACCCCCCCCTCCTCACCCACTTCTTGCTCAGCATTCAGTCACAGTCTGGAGTTCGCATGGATATGGAAAGAATCCCCCCCGATGCTGAGGAGACTCTTTCCCTCGTTATATATTGCACAGTCGCCGCGTCCTGTTCGTGCACTCGTACAATCCGAGGACGCGGTGTGCACGCACGCACGCACTCGCAGGCAGGCTTGGTTCTTCTCCCAGAATCGTTTTTTTTTTTAATGCACTTTGGAGCGCAGCGTTGAGTTTCTTGCGCGCTGCCTTGGCTCCGGCACAAAAGCCGTAGATCCTCCACGGCCGCGTTATGAAGGAGCGCCGAGAAGATGGAAAACAGAAGAGTCGGGGCTACCGGCAGCTCAAGGTTTTTGTAGCTTAGGTGCGCAGTTAAAGCCAGAGGAATGCCAAAAAAGAAAACAACCCCCCCCCCTCTCCCCCCAGCCCCTCCTCGCTTCCACCCTGCCTGACAACCCGCTTCCGTCCTGGACCTTTCTGGCTGCTTTCCTCTCTGATGGGCAGACGTGCTGGAGTTGTATTACCTCTCTTTTTTTTTTCAATTCAGGCTGCAGAGATCTTTCTGCACTGCTCCCGCTCACCTCCACACACACACACACACACACACATACACACACTTGGCTGCTTGGGACGGGAGGGGCTGTCTGCAAACAGTGACGTCCACAATCTCACCTGTCGGACAAGCGTCGTCGTGCTCCACGCGCTGCTCTGGCCGTACCTGCATGCACTGGTTCTATGAAACGCAAACCACGCTGCTCACTTCAAATTGAAAAACAGGGTTTTGTTTGTTTTTTTTGTTTTGTTTTTTTTCCAAGGGGACCAGTTCAAACGACTGGCTGGGAGTGTGTGGTGCCGTTATGCTGGTGTGATGGTTTACAAAGGGGCTTCTCTTTTTTTCCGTATTGCTTTGATTTAATTGCATCCAATTTGGGGTCATGTGGTGTTTTGTTTCTTACACTATGGCTTGTTTCTTCCACTCCCACCTCCTTTTTTTCCCCCCTTCCACCTCCTTGTGCTCCCTCCTTCTCTTTTGACTCTACTCCCCCCCCCCTTCCTCCCACCCTCCAACCTCCCTCCCCCCCCTCCCCGCTCTGCAGAGGCATCGAACAAATACCAAATTTCTAAGCCCACGGTGTGCTCATTTCACCCGGGGGAGGTGCTGAAGCTAAGCTGCCCTCTGCCGGCGTCGGGGACCATCACCTGGACCAAAGATGGCAGCTATCTGGGCACAAACAACCGCACGCTGATAGAGCAGGAGGTGCTGCAGATCCGTGATGCCACGGCCAAGGATTCGGGCCTGTACGCCTGCACCAGCGTGGGCAAAGACACGGTCTGCTTCATAGTCAATGTCACAGGTGAGTCAGGGCACAGGCAGGTCAGGACAGGCCAGAGAAGGGACAGGGAGCGCGGAGACGCAGGGCGGAACTGCGACGGAGCAGCTGCGCTTAACAGGGCTTCGGTCCGAGCGTGTTTGTTTGTGTTTACGCCGTCAAAAGGGCCCAGTCCGGTGATTCCTCCTCACATTTGTGCCCTAAAGTCTGCATGAACGTGACCGCATGGAAGCCGATCTCTGACTAACCGCATGCGCGCTGGCGAGGCTTGCGAGAGGGTGGCAGTAACCGTGGTTACTCTGTGCAGATGCCATCTCGTCGGGGGATGACGAGGACGATACAGAGCGATCGGACGACTCTGGGGCCGATGGAGAACAGATAAGTGAGTATGGGAGGAACCAGAGCCGGGGAGGGGGGGTTGAGTCAGTCAGCGGGCCCCTCCCTCACCAGCTCCCCCCAGGTCAAACACCCCGAGGCATGAAAAATGAGAAACAGCCAGAGGCGCGCTGATCTCACCCCGTCCACCTTAACTCCACTGTCCGCTCACAAACGTAACTTCAATTCCCTCATTAGCTGCTGCGAATGCATTTAGTGGCCAATAACAACATTTTTATAGTGTGTATTTCAGAAATTAACTCTAGAAAGAAGGTAAAATAACTGAGAAAAAGAAATAAATCTGCAGCTTCTTTCTCGACTTCAAGATCATATCATGGACACAGTGAAAAGACAGAACAATCAGCTTTTTAGCATTAGTATTTCTCAACATATCTGAAGTTTGACGAGTCTTAATCATAGACATTGAAAACAAAATCACATGTTACAATTTTTGGTCTTCTTGGACTCAGAGAAATCACCAAAAAATGAAGACTGAAATGTTGTTTGTGACGGTGCAACACATACAAAAGCCTAATCCCAGAGCGAAATAATCCACTTAGCTTCGCTCGTGTGTTTATGAGCACAGTTTGGACTCTGATTCTGAACAAGACGGGACAACAAGCTGAACACTGGCGGCTCGGGGGATTGCGAGGGAAACAGCTGTGAGCAGCAACGAAACCCGCGTCGAGTCTGCCCTTCACCCAAAGCGAGTTCGATCGCACCGGCTCCCAACATGGCGCGCAGGCCCCCCTTGGGAAGTAATCATATTTCACAGCGGGCGGGGGGGGGGGGGACCCGAGGCTTTGCCTGCTTTGCCGTTCAAAATCAGAACGACGCGGTTCAAACAAAACCAGAACAAGGTGCTCCATAAATCCTACAGCAGACCTTGGAAAAGGCTCCCTGCTTTTACTTTAATGTCTCCTGCTTTAGTCCGTTAGTGAGTGTGTTTCTGCCAGTGTTGGACTTCAGAGCTTTCGCGGATCCAAGATTTGACGAGGGGGGGGCGGGGGTCAACAGCGTTGCCTTCCAGCCAGCTCCGATTTTGGTTCCGGTCCGGAGCTCGAGCTGCGGTATCCCGGAGCGCGCGCGGTTGTGTCTTCCAGGCCCGATGATCGGGGGAATACAAGGATTCCTGACATTCCTCCAGTTAGCGTCTCCCAGGTAGTCGGGCCTCACGGAGCCCCGAGCAGCTAGCCAGTCAGCTGGGCTCATCCATTATGAAAAGACGCCCATCTGGAGCCGGTTACCCACCTGATGGGCGGCGTGGCCGTGCGTGCGTGTGCGAAAGAGAAAGTTCTCAGCCCCGAGTTTGCCGATGCATCGGCGAGGAGCCGCCGTGGTAACGTGTTTATGCAGCTGCGTGTACACATGCTCGCCCCTTCGCCGCACACACGCTCGCAACAAAAGCGGGCTGCAGTCAAGATGAGGGCTTCCACATCTTGTTAAAATTCTCCACACGCAGGGCTTCTCACCGTGAGTTCTCCTCCTCCACTTTTTGGGCTGACTGTAATTGCCTGAAATCTATTAAATATGGGGGGGGGGGAAAGAGAGGAACTCGGCAAGGAGGAAAAAACGGTGGGAGAGGGAAAATATCCAGCCATTCTGCTGGTAATAAGCTGTTTGAAAACAAAGGCAAAGCTGTTCTGGCAGAACAGTTGCATTTTCTTGCTGTGTGTGTTTTTCAGGATTCAAAACCGAGATTATTATTAAAAGAAAGACGGGGGAGCGAGAGGAAAAAGAGGCAGGAGGGGGGCGGGCGGGTGGGAGAGAGAGAGAGAGGAGGGGGGGTCCGTTGGATGGGGACCAACTTTTTCTCGAAGCGTGGCGTTGAGCCTTGGCCCCGTGCCGAGGGCTGGAGCGAGGAGGAGGAGGAGGAGGCTGTGTGTAGGCGTGGGAGGGGGGAGCGAGTGGAGAGAGCGGGGTGTTGCTCTATATTCAGGGATTGGACCCCTTTTTTTTTCTTCTGTGTGTTGCACCCAGAACGGACTCGGGCACGAGGCCACGGCAGAAAACAGCGATTCTGATTTAACTCGGTGCAGGAGATTGAAACAACGTAAGCCAGCGAAAAAGAAGAAAAAAACAACGAGGCCAGGGCTTGTCCTTTGTCAGCGGCGGGTGGTGTTATTGGAGGAGACGGGGAAGAGCCTCTGCGAGGATCTGTGAGGGGAGCGTTGTCGAGGGTGGTGGGTGGAGGAGGTGGCGGTCTTCGCACTGATGTCACCGCAAACGGGCCTTGTTATTGTGTCCTGAAGTCTCCTGAACATCGAGCTTTTGCAGCTTCTGATTTCTACGAAAAAAAGTCGCAACAAGGCTTCGGAAAGTTTAAAGATTTTTGCAAAGAAAATCTTGAAAAATAGTTCAGATTTTCAGTCTGAATTCTTAAATCCTGCAAATCACAAAAGAGGTTCAGACACGAACTACGGATGAAGTTGTGTGAGCGTTCTGGTCTCATGCAGCTTTGTTTTTGAGGCAGAAAAAAAGACACCGATGTATGTTTTGGTCTTTTTTTTCGCCAGAGTCGTCTCGTTCAGCCTGCACACTTGAATGGATGTGATAGCTTCGCAAGAAATAAGCGCAACAGTGAAATACTACTTTGGGACCCTGATGGATTTGGGTCTCTGGAGGAACTTGGAGCGAGAGAGAGAGAGAGAGAGAGAGAGAGAGAGAGAGAGAGAGAGAGAGAGAGGGAGAGAGAGAGAGAGAGAGAGAGAG
>JASSRZ010000014.1:5075761-5086291 GCA_032164315.1 Malacoctenus gilli | reverse complement strand
CACACACACACACACACACACACACACACACACACACACACACACACACACACACACACACACACACACAAACAATCACATAATGTACTGTTCTTGCACCGTCTCTCACCTCAGATAGACCTGTGCGGGTAAACACACCCACACACATACAGACACACAGACACAGACACACACAGACACACAGACACACACACACACACACACACACACGGAGACAGACGCACAAAGACAGACAGACAGACAGACAGACGGACAGACAGACAGACAGACGAACACACACACACACACACACATGCACACGCACACGCACATGCACACACACACACCCCGAGTGAGTTTTGGTGCACTGTACCCAGGACGTTTTCATGCAGGAAGTTTGTTTGTGCGTCACTGTGGGAATATTGTCTCCTAAAAACACTCCTCTGACCCCCTGCCCAATCCCCACATTGTCTCTCATCCCACCACAAAAGCCCCTCTGTGTCGAGGAATTGCAAAGTTTTCACAATAGCAGAGCAGCCATGTTGGCCGCATGCAGCCTCACGCTCCCTCTCACAGTTGGAATGCGACAGAGCACACTGTCTCGCACGCACGCACACAGGCGCGCCGGTGTGCACGCACCCACGCACGCGCTCGCGCAGCAGCAGCAGCAGCAGCAAAGCGCCGACACGAGCCCAGCCATATATGTCGGGAAGTATGCGCGGAATCTTTACTTATCCAGACACGTTTGCGTCGGCGGAGTCAGCGTGGCGTCATGTCGGAGCGCTACCTCTGAGTGAGGAGCTCTCTGGATGATTACATGCGCCGCAAACATTTTAACACCATTCCAAATTCAGGATCCACCTGTTTCACTGCTGATTTATTTATGCAATGAGGTAACGCTCATTCTTCTCTTCCCCTCTTTACTTTTTCCACCCCGTGACCCCCCCCCCCCCCATTTTCCACCCCCACCCCCATCCTCACTTGTCACTCTCTCTGTTACAGTGTATACACAGAGACCTGGCAGCCAGGAACGTCCTGGTCACAGAGAGCAACTTCATGAAGATTGCTGACTTCGGGCTGGCCAGAGACGTCCATAACATCGACTACTATAAAAAGACGACCAATGTAAGTCACTCAACAGGAGGGGAGCGTCAAACGCACCTTTGATCAGGGGCCGCTCATGCCTCAATCTCATCTTTAATGGGCCAGACTGGAGAAAATAGTACGTAATAAGTGATGTTTCTCAAGAAGTACATCATAATAAAGGTTTGAGTATCCATCCCCCCCAAAAGTTTCACCCCCATCTAACGCTACATGACTGATCTCTTGAGTTTCAAGGTTTTGTTCTGTCTGCTACTTTGAACGACTGTTTGTGAATAAATGACTTTCATCATAAGTTTTGGCCCCTCTGGTGGCCAGTTTTTGGCCACACGGACCGCGTGTTTGGCACCTCCTCTGCAAAGCTTTTTCGTGTGAGATTAGGCCACCGACTCCTCGCTGTCCTTCAATTCTCTCTGTTCCCTCATCGCTCTCTCTCTCTCTCGGTCTGGTTTCTTTGCTGGTGTCTTGGCAGAAGCGGCAGGTTCCCAGGCAGCCTGTGAATGTTGAGCTTCTGGAGACTGTGCTTTGTTTACCCCCTCAGTCTCTTGTTCTTTTGGTTTTCATCGACACTTACACAATCAGCCTGGGAGAGAGGAAGAGAGAGAGAGAGAGAGAGAGAGAGAGAGAGAGGAGCGGCCTGAACATAATTGACATCTCCACAGTGGCCCAGTGGTGTCTTTCGTTTCCCACCGCAGAGCGAGCATTTGCCTGCACATCCTCATTTAATATGCATGATTGCCTTTTCATCGCATGCACAATCATGCTGAGCACTGGCTGACAACTACAACAATATTGGATGATGCTGATTATCATGATGATGAGGACAGTGACAGCCACGACTGCGACGATCACTTACATTATACCGGTGCAGACAGAGTTTAAAGTCCTCGTTTAAAGTCCTCGTCTCTCCATATGATAAATAAAACGGAGCATTTAGCGTTGCGTATGCTGGTAAACAAACATATTGTGCATAACAAGTGTCCTCATATTTGAGTGGGACGTGTGCATCAGTGTTTTTCCTTATTATACATTCACAGTGGCGCGGCCGAAACGATATCCGGTGCCTCTTTCAAACTAAATAATTCAGCCTCTGAACAGAATTTTTGCTGCCATTAAGCCGCCGCGCAGATATCGACCAAGGTCGTCCCGTCGGCTCCGCTTAGCTTCCCAGCCGGTGTCTTAATGGTACACGGAGATAAACTCGCCCCTTTATCTGCGACCCTGTTTATCAGCTCTATTGCCCTAACAATGTAAATGTTCCTCTGGGAAATCCTCCTCCCAGACAGCCCCCCCCCCCTTATCCCCCAGACGACTTTCACATATCAGCGTCTTTTTGTAATTCTCGAGGAGCAACGAGCTCGCCCAGCAGTCAATGATTTTCAAACATGCTGATGAAGCTGGAAACTCAAAGAGTTCAGGGATCCTTTGAGGAGATTGTTCCCTGACCTCTCGTCTGCTCGTGTCCGCAGGGTCGTCTCCCGGTGAAGTGGATGGCTCCAGAGGCGCTCTTCGACCGGGTCTACACGCACCAGAGCGATGTGTGAGTGCACACGAATCACACACAGAAAAGCCAGGATGTTGTGCAACGTCGCTGAAAAAAAAACACCGAGTGGAGGCAAAGTAGTGCAGCGGGATATTGTTCCACAGCAAGAAAGTGCAAAGAACTCATGGAAGTCATCATCTACGGTGCATAATGTTATTAAAGATTCACTGGAAAGGATGAGGACAGAACCCCCCCCCCCCCCAAAAAAAACCCTGTATGGTTGTGATCTGGGCGCCCTCGGGCTGGGCTGCATCAAAAACAGACTTGACTCTGTAGTGGAAATCACTGCGGAGACCCAGCGAGAGCGACTCCCCGCCACAGGTCACCTTCTGCATCTCCAATTACAACTTCAGAAACCGACGCGCTGCCTTCTTTCGAGGTTCTGAGCTTGCTTCGTGTGGGAAAGTGTCGGCGTCCTGGGCATCTGATAGGCCGCGGGTTTGAGGCAGATTGCTCCGGGCTTCCTGGGGGTTGCATTGAGCCGATCACATGAATATCGAATATAACGTCGGTAGAAACAACATACCATGGCTTAAAACCTTGTGGAGGTGCTGTGATGAGAGGGAGGACACGAATACATTTGTACTTGTCAAGAAAAACACGAATACTTTGAGACTTTTGAAACCGCCCTTTGTTTTTTTGCTCTTGGCCAGTGTTTGGCTTCACCGTAAGCTCTGGCAAGCGGTTACGTCGAAGGGGTGGTCCGCAGCCTCTCCAGTGGGATTAATCTCTGGGGGGGGGGTATGGGGGCTGCAGGGGGAAATGTTTAGGAGCCCCTCCAGACCGCATCTTTTTTGGGTGGGGTGGGGGTCCGAAGTAAATGCCAAACCACGCGATGCACTGGTCACAACACTGGGACTTTCATAGGAAATGAGTCCCTTGGTGCTAAAGTGACCTGTCTGCTGTCAAAACATGGCGCCTGCTGATAAACGTGACAATCAGGAGATACAAGCGAAGACGAGACAACACAGATTTGTTTAGAAACGCTTTGATTCCAGTTTAAAAAATCTTTTTCTCTTTTGTTTTGTTTCACTCGGCGTCCCAGCTTCTCTGGAATGAGGCTCATCACGCAAAACGTCTTCACACGCGTTACCGCTGCAAACGCACCTCGTCAGTGTGCTTCACGCTCTCACTGCAGCTTCATTCAACCGGTTGTTTTTCTGGGGGGGGGGTGTTGGGCAGGAGCGAGGGGGGCGGGGGGAGTTTTTGTGGTCCGGCGTTGGTGAGTGTTAGCTGGTGGGTGACTGGCTATTGGGGGGGCCGGCGCTGGCCGGTCCGTGGCAGAAGTGAGGATTTCACGCTAGACTTGGAGCCAATGCCGTGTTACTAATCTGACCGGCTTCAAAGGGGCCTGGAAGGCGCCCGGCGCCCACCAGCACCTACCCCCCCCCCCCCCCCCCTTATCCAATACACCACCCACCCATCCACCCCTCTGCTCTGCTCCAGCCCAGCTCGGAAGTCCTACCCCCTCATCCCACCCTCTCCTTTCTGGGCCTCGACACATGTCCGAACACCACAATGCTCGTGGCCCTCCACTGCGGGCCTCATAGTCCCTCCGCCCACCCACCCCCCCTCTGCCCGGCCACCATCCTCTCCTCACCCCTCTCCCCATTCAGCAACACTTTGAACACGCGGCTCATCATTTTGGAGCAGGTCCATGATCAAAATACCCCCCAAACCCACCTCTTCCCACTCCCTTCACCCCGGCGTTCTTATTTTCATTCATCTGGTATGTGAATTGCTGACCCGTCTCTGTCTCTCCTTTTGAGATCAAGAGTACTCATTCTAAAAACAGAACAAAGGCAGCGCGTCCCTCTCTGTTTTGGTGTTTGAGTCTTATGTGTTCTGACAGCGTCGTTTGAAGTTTCTGCTCTAGACACTGGCGGCAGAACGTGTATGTGGCAATTAGATAAATGCCTCGCATGCTGACCCCTGAGAAAGGGGGCTTTTGTGTGTGTGTGTGTGTGTGTGTGTTTCTGTGTCTGTGTGTCTGTGTGTGAGAGTTATAGACCGGTAGCACGCTAAACATAGCGCTCATCCAGTTAAGCACTTGGATAGAGATTCTTATTTCCGTCCATGCCTCTGTGTGTGTGTGTGTGTGTGTGTGTGTGTGTGTGTGTGTGTGTGTGTGTGTGTGTGTGTGTGTGTGTGTGTGTAAACAAGTGAGTGTGTACTCACAAGATGCCCTTCATGTCCCTCAGTGGAGCACTAATCAATAATCAGGGGTGATACAGAGGGTGGGGGGGGGTGGTGTGTGTGTGTGTGTGTGGGGGGGGAGGTGAAGCCATGAAGTGGGGCTGTAGTCCTCCCTATCAGCTCACCGCTAATTACAATTCATCACTCACTTTTAGTAATTGGCTTTTTCACATGGCGTACAAATGCAGGGAGCGAGGGTGGGGGATTGGGGGTGCCATACGACTCCGCCGGCGCAGGCGATCTATACATGACATCAGATTAAATGAATACATGAATTCCAATGGATCTCTCCTGTTGCTGTTTTGACAAATGGGCCCCGGGGACTCAGCTCAGTGTGCTGTAGGTACGAGAGAGAGAGAGAGAGATAGCGAGAGAGAGAGAGAGAGAGTGAGGTAGAGGGGGAGAGGGAGAGACTATCAGAGCCGGGCTGGTTGTCCGCCCCTCATGCTGGAGCGCTTTTAATCTTCATATTTACTCTCTGATTTACGTCTCCGTATTGACCGAGTCCCTGACATTTATATTCATGTTGCTTTCAGTCAATCATAAATTCCCCGAACACAGTCTGTACAACCTAACTGCATGAGGCAGGAATGTAATGAGATACGAATGACTGCCGAGGAGGCTCCTGGCGGAGACGGACATTTACTGATTGGTTCCTTTCTCCCATTAAGTCTTTCGGCAGCATTTGCCTGCATCCCAAAAATGTTCGCTTCCCTCTGAAGGTTCAAAGGCATTATCGCCTGGCTTTTTTTCCACACATGCTGTGAAGCAGATCACGATGGTCTTTAGGACAATGGTATCAGGGTCCAAAGCGATGACTCCTGTGGGTTTTAGCGGGTTAAGTATAGTCTCTGTATCTAGGAAGGCCGGACTATGTATAGACCGCGCGGTAGGTCGGAGTACGAGCTCAGACCCTGAGAATGCTGGTCTGCGTGCGCGGTGTAGGTCTGTGTGTGTGTGTGTGTTTATTTGCCAAGTCACGGCTGGTTGCAGGTGGACGCGAACTCGCGCCGTCTGACGGCTTGACAAGGGCTGAGGGCTGGTGCCAGCGAGTGGCGCGGAGAGGAGGGATGAGTGTGTCAACAAGCGCGGAGATACACGGCGGCGATACGGCAGGGAACGAACCCGGCTGGCTTGGCTGTGTAAACAGATGGGAAGAGCTGATAAATGCGCGACCTGCCCGTCCGCGCGCACATGCCCGGCTACCGAGGGGGCTGGCCTGCGGTCGCGCTTGAATGCGAGCGCGCGCACACACACACGCACACTCTGTGTTTGTAAGTGTGTCCGCGTATTATAATACACCCCCTTGTGTGCACGTGAATCAGGCGTGTTGTCAGTACGCCTATGATTCATGCGCTCGACAAATAAACACTCGCAGCGAGGCCGTGATGAAATCAGCGGCGTGGAAACGGCTGATATTAAACATCCGCCGCGATGAGGAAGTGGTTAATGATTAATGGCTCGCAGGCCGCCTCTTGGACCTCTCTCCCCCTTCCCTGTTGTCTGCGGGTGGGTGGTCGGCTGTTTGTTTTGGTGTGGTGTGACCGGACAATGCCAGCCTGTCTGAGCGGCCGGCCGGGCACAAAAGCCATCATTGAGATCAGGAGCGGAGGAGCCCTGGCAGCGGGTCCGCACCGCAAGTCACTGGGCGGCAGAAAGAGAGCATTGACACCGCCGCAGTCACACTCTTGTCCCTTTATTTATTTTTTTTTTGCGACATGAACCCGAGTGACTCGCGTAAACGATCCGTCCGAGGAAGCACGAAGCGATTCGAATTGCACCTGCAGGGATGAGTCCAGTTTGAGGTTCTATTTTTCCCGTCCTCGGAGGGAAATTCCTTCCCCCACATTTAGAGAATTCCAGTCATAATCACCTGCTAACTCGCCGTCGGAGGAGCAGCGGACTGCTGTGGTGGAGGGGCCTCGCTTGCTAAACCTCTTGACGATCCAGGAACCATCCAGTCGCGAGTTTTTATTTTCGACTTGTTGCTTTCCGCAAATTTCGTCATGAAATTACAGAACGTGTCTACGAGTAGTGACACGTGGACTCGGGGTCAACGGGAAGAGGTCGCTCCGAGGGAGCAATCCAAAGCCTTTGATGGAGTTTCCCCACATATAAAGTGGTCACAAACAGGATATTGGCAAGACGCACAAAGGCCGACAGAGCTGTAACAAACGCACAACAGGTGATCCCAGCATTCAAGTCGACTCCTCCAACCTCCAGGCCACCACCGCCCCACTTTACTTAATCCTCCTTTAAAAGCCGATTCTGCCGCTTCATTGTGACTAACTGCACACCGTTCTCCTCTCCTCGCCGCAGCTGGTCGTTCGGGGTGCTGATGTGGGAGATCTTCACCCTCGGGGGCTCGCCCTACCCCGGCATTCCCGTCGAAGAGCTCTTCAAGCTGCTCAAAGAGGGTCACCGCATGGACAAGCCCGGCAACTGCACCAACGAGCTGTGAGTTTTTTGCTCCTTCTCCTCGCCAAACCGGGGCCACTCCCTGAGCGCGGCGGGCCGAGCCCCGACGCCTGGGCCCGGTCTTCATCAGATCCATGACCGCTCCAGTCTGTCACTGCTGGCAGGCAGCGCTCTCACTCACAATGAGGCCGCTGCCGCCGGTCAACAATAGCTGTTCTCTTCGGCGGTGCCGCACTGAGCCGGTTCGGCGAAGGGGGAAAAGAGGAGATCGAGCGGCAATCTTGTTTTTCAAACACCCAAAACACTCAGAGGCCATCAAAAAGTGAGACAATAAAACGGTGTCAGGGAGCGGCTGTGGCTTTGGTTAATTCTTCAGATACGTGCACACCTGAGAGCACCGATGAGTTCAGCTGGCAGATCTTGAAACCTGGCAGCGAGGACGCCGGGGTGCGGCGCAGCTCGAGTTCATCCCGGCAGCCGGCGACGCCTCTCTCCGCAGCCCCGCCGTCTCCTCTCTGTGCAAAGCAAACTAACGAGATTCCTCTTCCGCAGGTACATGATGATGAAAGACTGCTGGCACGCCATCTCGTCCCAGAGGCCCACGTTCAAGCAGCTGGTGGAAGACCTGGATCGCATCCTCACCCTGAGCACCAACGAGGTGAGCGCCGCGCCACCCGTCCTCCGCTCCCGCTCGTTAAGAGTCCCTAGACCCGAGGGGGGTGGTCACAATTCGCGCTGCACGAAACCCCCTTCTGGCAGAAAAAAACAGTCCCGCAGTTCATAACCATGAAACCGCAACAACGTGATCCGTGCCAAACGAAACGGCGAGCCTCGCCAGCGCACGCGGGGGTTCAGCGGGAATTCTGTTTGGAGCTTCGGGAGCATCGGCAGCCACGTCGCTGACACCGGGCCGAGATGGTAACCGAGAGAAGAAGAGTAAGAAAAAAAAAAAAGTGGTGGGATGATTTGATCCAGGCCCAGTGGAGTCGCTACGGCCCGGCGGAGTTACCCAATCATCACATCCATGCCTCGCTCCCCTATAATGGCCCGCGTTTCTTTCCATTCCCCTTTCTGTCTGGAGCGATATCCGTGTTCCAGCCTGAAAGGAGGCCGCCGATGGAAAGCTGTCAGGACTCGTCTGCTGCGGAGCTGGAACGTCATGAATTTATGCCAAAAAACCCCAACTTCTGAGCATGAACTTTTGAAATGTAATAAAGGGGCCGTTTCTTGCCCCCCCCCCCTTCCCAGCCCGCCCCCCCCCTCCTTTCACTCTTACCCCAAACCGCTGGCAGATGTGGAGATCTTTAGTAATACGAGCCCGTTCGCGTTGAGCTGGGAAAATGGAAGCCAGCGCTCATTTTCGACCAAAACCCCCAAAAAACTCTTCCTCCTCGCGACTCGTACCAATAACAGCCATGAAAGACAGGCGGGGGGTGGGGTGGGGGGGGTGGGGGGGGCTCTACCGACATGAAAAGGCTCGAACTATTCACAACGCTGGACTGAGTCACAAATTAATAACAGGATTTCGGAGGATGAGGTTTTCATGTCCCGTTAGCTTCGGTATTCGGGGGGGTGGAGGGTTGGGGGATGGGTTGGTGGCACTGTTTTTTTGCCAGCTTCTTGGTTCTTGTCCAACACGCTCGCAGTGCTTACGTGACGCGCTTCAGTGTCAGACACCAGATCTGTTTGGACGAACGCGGAGCGGGACGCTTCGGAGGCCAGGCGGCCACATTTCTGCCTCGGTTTCCCGTCTCGATGTCTCGCCTTGGCCCCCGAATCCAAAGCCCTCCGTCGCGTATTCTTCAGCCAGGTCAACAGCGCGCAGTCCAACCTTCAATTTATGACCTATTATTCCTCTAAATATTTTCATAGAGTATCCAGTTTAACATTATTTTCTCTCTTCCCTCTCATAAATTCTCCGAGGGTGACTCGGTGTGGTTTAGATAAATATCTTCATAAAGGTGATACCCTCCTCCTCCCCCTCCCCCCCCTCCCCTCTCACCCTCGTCTGGAAAGTCCCCGTTCTTGTTGACTGTCGAAATTTATGTGCGTCTCTCGGTTCTTCGCAGCATTCTTCTCTTTTGTCTGAGTGTAAATCATCTGACCCAACCCCTCTCTCTCTCTCTCTCTCTCTCTCTCCGCTCCCCCTCCAGGAGTATCTGGACCTGTGCGCTCCGGCGGAGCAGTATTCCCCCAGCTTCCCGGACACTCGGAGCTCCTGCTCGTCCGGCGACGACTCCGTGTTCTCCCACGACCCCTTGCCGGACGAGCCGTGCCTCCCCAAGTACCAGCACATCAACGGGAACGTCAAGACATGAGCCCTCTCAGCTGACCACCCCCCCCATCCCCCCCCCCCCCCGCGCTCCCTGCATCCTGAAATGTACTTCTCGAAACACACGTAGCACAGACACCTTTGGACGCAATTCCCACCTCCTCTGCCCCTCAATCCCCCCCCCCCCCCCCATTGCCCGCCCTGGTTCCCGGTGGACTAAAGGACCCTGGCGGGTGTGGGCTGGTGGCAGCGCTGCTGTCACACTCTCATACTGCCATGCACTCACACAACACACACTCACTTGAGGTCTTAAAAGAGTGACCAGGGACCCTGCAGAGGCTATTTTGTACTGACTGAATGAACTGATGGGACCCTCATTCTCCTCCTCCTGCTCCTCCTCCTCCTCCTCCTCCCTCATATAAACACATTTTGGTTCTCATGTTTATACCCAAAGTTTTTGCCTCTTTTTTTTTGTTTTGTTTTGTTTTTTTCGATCGGCGTTGCTTGCTTGGCGATCTGATTCCAGCGGCTGGCATTCCAAGACTGTTATTCGCTCCTGGAGGAATGTACGATACGGACCGACGTGAACTCGAGAAACAAGGGACGAGAAGAGGACGACGGACAGGAAAAAAAAAAAGACAAAAAAAGACTGCGAGACAGAGCTGCGACTAACACAGCAGGAGGAGAGCCAACATTTATACCGTCTCTCCTGTTTATTTTGTAATAATGATGCATTTCTTTTTCAGTTCTCTTGATAAACTTTCCCAATTATTCTGGAGAGGAAACAAAAATTACACAGTATAATGTATAGTGCTGGTTATATTTGTAAATATATTCAAATATGTATAAAAATATATTATATATTTACAATGAATTATTTTTTGTATGGACTCAGAAATAACCTTGACCCCCCCTCAAACACACACACACATGCATGCACGCACGCAACCACAAACACACACACACACACACACACACACACACACACACACACACACACACACACACACACACACACACA
>JASSRZ010000014.1:5046729-5068430 GCA_032164315.1 Malacoctenus gilli | reverse complement strand
CTCTCTCTCTCTCTCTCTCTCTCTCTCTCTCTCTCTCTCTCTCTCTCTCTCTCTCTCTCTCTCTCTCTCTCATTCCTTACAGTGAGGAGGTCATTAAATAAAAGTGTGCAGTGAGTGACGCGCCTCTCTACCTGCCCGTCTGCTCGCAAAACAACAAGGGCCCGCTCTGTCCTGCCCAGACAGGACGGGGTAATTATAGCTGCTGACTTAATCACTTACCTCAAAGCTCTTCGCTCCTGCAGCCTCGCTCCCCTTTTTTTCTTTCTGCTGCTCTTTTTCGGGTTGGCGGCCGCCTGCCAATTGTGAAGTGTTGCAACATTACGGATTGTTGTTTTTTGTCTGCGTGTGTGTGTGTGTGTGTTTTTTTTCTTCCTTTTCTCACCGCACAGAGACAATGACGGGCGTAGGCAGAGCGCTGCCACTGAGATCGCTTTGGCGGAGCGAGCGGGCGCGAGGCGTCGGGTTCGCTCGCCGGCGAGCGCCCCACGCCTCCCGGCTCCTGCGTGCGTTTTTTTTTTTCTCACATTTTCCTTGGGAAAGAGTTTGGTTAAGTAAGTCGTCTGCCCGAGTAGGTCTCCCTCTGCGTCACGCGTCCGCACGACGCTGATCAATAATACACGCCTGCTGCGCTCCCACCTCTAACTCGTGTTATCCATCTGCTTCAGGTGGGAACGTAGGAATCTGAAAGTTGAACCGTGGCCAGTTTTCGCTGTGAATACATTCCCCCTCCCAAGCGCTGTGAGGTGGCTGAGCTCCTGGCTGAGCAGCAAGACGGGGTTGGGGGTGGGGAAGGGTGAGGGGGGGATGGGGGGGGAGAAGGGAGGGCCCCTGAAAAGGTGCTTTGTGCCGATTTTGAAGGGCCTCAGGCTTTTGCCTGTCAGAGGTTGTGGTTGTAGGCCAGCAGCCAGGCCTTCAGACCCCTGGCTCCGCTGGCAGAGGCCGGACCACCATCTGGAGGGACGCGGGTCCTTCCTGAGCCGCCGAGAGCCAGGCGGGGGCCCGGGCTGGTTTCGGCCCGGCTCCGGGACGCGCCGGAGAGGGCTGCGAAAACAAACCGCTGGAATTCCTTGGCGGCGGCGGCGCTTTCGCTCTGAAGCCCCCGTTCCCACGGGAGACCTGGACGGCGGCCTCACACCGAGCCGAAGGACCAAGCGGCTGGCCTCCGGAACGACGCCGCCGACGTGGCCGCGCTCGTTGTTTGTACTGGACGATGACGGCATTGCTTCGGCTGCATCCAGCTCGCGTAAAAAATGTCCTGACGCGGCGGCGGGAAGGAATAAAAAACAAAAAGAGAAATGCAAATGTGCAAGTGTGAGATGAGTCACTGTCCTTCCATGTGATTTATGATGTTTATGGAAGTCTGCGCTCTGGCTGTCAGCGGCAGACGCGAGTGGAAACGATCAGCACACAATGTGCTGCTGCAAACACACTAGAGTGGGGTTTGTTTACCTTTTGTATCCAGACCGATGCGGAGCAGGGAGAGCCGGTCTGGCCGAGCACCGATTGAGAGATGGACAAAGCCTGCGCGCTCGGGAGTCAATACCCACATCAGCCGAGGTTTTATCTGTCGTCTGCATGCGCCGAACAACACGCGGCCGCGTCGTCCTCTTTATCAGCTGAATACATGGAACATTTAGTAAGGGGGAGAAAAATGTGAACCATATTGTGTCGGGTGTTTCACGGAGGTGGGCTTCTGCGTTTGCCTCCACCCCCCCACCCCCCAAACTCTTGCAACAGAATCGAATTCCTTGGCCCCTCTGGAGCTGGCCCAAGGCAAGCAAGTTGCGGCCCAAATCTTTTTATACGAACCTCGGTCACGCAAAGAAAAGCCCTCAGTCAGCCTCATCTCCCCGAAACGGGCCTCGTTTTCATCCCATCCTCGGAGCGGCCGCCGTCAGATTGAGTTCTGGAGGCCTCCTGAACGGGAAAGGGAGAGAAAACAAACAAAGGCGCGCAAAGCTCGGGCCCGGCAGAGACCACTCAAGAAAATTTGATGCCTCGCAAACGACGAACAAAGGACGTTTATCGGAACTGACAATAAAGCCAAAGACAGATCAATCGAATATGATCTTTTCTTCAGAATGGAAGGTTACTTCCAGAAGCTGTACTTAGAAAATCCACATTTAGAACAATATTGGAGTCCTATAGTCTTTTCTCATTTCTTTTATGTCCAAAAACCTTCTCTAACACACGTTTTTGTCATGATCCAAGTGCTTTCTCTGGATTTTCAGGGTTTTTCTGTGCTCTTATTTCATTATTTTGCCTGGTTTTGCTGTGTGTTTTGATGTCTCCTTTATGTTTGTATGCATTTTCTGTCATTCTAAAAACTGGAAATTCAGCTGGCAATCAGCTGTTATCCAGAGTCAGGCAACTGCTGTGACTTGATACTCAGGTGGCAATAATCTGAGTACGCATACATGTCCATGGACACACACGCAGATACCGCTGTCCTTCAGACAAAGTACTTGTATAAATTCGCTTGGTAGAGGAAATCATGGTGAGAACACTGAAGGACTCCGACTTGAAGTTTTTCTCTTCCTCATAAAGTATTTACTTTTTACTCAGTTATTGAGAATTTCCAAGAATTTTAAGGTCTAACGACCAAATTCCGATCGAGTCGCTGCTGCTCGGATGTGACATCATTTGGGTCATAATTCTCTCTTCTTGACCAGTGAGCAGAAAAAGCATCTGTCCCTTCATAGCGACCATAATGATACCCCCAAAGACCATCAAGCCAACAAAGACAAAATGCTCCCTCGTGACGAACTTTTCAGGCAAGAATTCCCAAAATAAAACTCTTGTTGGCATTTCAACAGCTGTTAGATCAAAAATCAATCATAGCCTGAAATGATGTTGAGAAAAAACAAACAATTCAACCTGAACAGCAGGAGAAATGCTGAAGAAAGCCTCATGCAGATAGTTTGTTTCAAATCTCGAAAATTGTCGAAAACTTGACAAATTGAAGGGGAATTTACGCGTGTCATCATATTCAGTAAACGCCGTCTTTACTTCCCATTCCATCTGTTTCTGCCGTCGAACCTTTCTGCACTGATTCTCTTTTTTTTCCCCATTTCCAGTCCAAGCAGACAAGCGAGCAGCGTGACCTTCATCCCGCAGGTCGTGGCAGACATCCGAGTCTCTATTCATCATAGAACGTCCACGAGCCGGGACGTGCCGCTGCTTTTCCAGGTCCTGCTATTACACAGTGATGACAATGTAATTTCGGAGAGTAATGATGGGTAGATATGTTTATAAATCACGTTTGAATAATGAGCAATTAACCTTTAAAGCAGAGAAAAAAAAGAAGCAAATTCAGGTTACAGGTTCACATTCATCTTAACCGGACCATCAGTCGATGTGTGCCCCCCCCGCCCCCCTCTCACCTCCAAAGTTCAGCCTGGTGTGAACCACTCAAACGGCCCTGTTGTTTACAGTAGTGTTAAGTGCGCGCCCCTCCAGGATCAGTCGGAGCCATAATCCCCTCTTCATTCCCACTGAGGCCCCGGGAGTGTGTAAGTGGACATGGGTGATGGCAGACAGGGAACGGGCCCGCCAGCCCACCCGCTCCAGCCGGCCACGCGGCTTCAAACAGACACGCCGAAACACATGTGGACCCTCACGCGCTCGTTTTTCGAGAAACGAACGCACGCAACGCGCATATGACGCCCCCCCCCCCCACCCCTCAAACAATAGAAAACGAGCGAGCACATGTCGGAGCGGGGTTTTCATCTTTTTATCGATACTGCCCTGCGTTTCGCTGCGCTGCTCTCCCCGCGTTTTTATGTCGTGTCACCTTGTAAAAGGACTTTATGGTCTTCCCAGGCCTCACGACTCGGAGCGCCTGAGAGGTGGATTGCGGGGGCTCAGGACTCCGCCAGCGCTGGCACTTAGCGCGAGTGACAAAGGAGCATCTGCAGAGTGCAAACTGGGAAACTCTTTCATCTGACTCGTGTTCCACTTATTTGTTTTATTGTTCTTTTTTCAGGCTTTTTTCTAGGGGGGGGGGTTTCTGGGAAATGACTAAGATGCAGCTTACCAGAAGAGACATGTGGAGCCACTGGAGCACAATGAGCAAAAGAAACAGATTATCTTTCATTGTGTGACTTTTAGACACAATCATGTAAATCCTTATAGTGACTTTCTATTCAGTTGACATCAACAAAGAGCAATGAGGCCTTTTTAAAACTGTTGATTCACAGTCATCATTGTTTAGCCAGTCGCCAGTCCCGACAGGAACTGACCGAATGCACCTGTGGCTCCGCAGAAGACCCCGCTCGCTCTGGCAGGTTGCACAGCACGAGTGGCTGCAGCCAATCGCATTACGATGCGCGGTGCAAGGTAGCCGTCAAAGTAACCCGGCGTGACCGACCAAACGAGAAAGCCACATGACGTGGGGAGGAAAGGCTGCATGTTAATCTAATCAGGGAGGCGTCACCCATCAGCGAGCAGGTCTCATATCAGCCACTGAAGCCCCCCTTTTATTTCACTACCTTCTCCCTCCTTCTTCCCCGACTTCCTGTCTTCCGGTCCCAGCGCAGGCCCGCAGCCTCGGGTCTTTCTGCCATCCAAACAAAGCCGGTGTGAGGCCTCCTCGGGCAGCTCCGCTTTAAATCATGCAATTAGTGCTCAGCTGGGGGATTTATACTTTCTGGCAGCGGCACTTCTTTTAGTTTATATACGGCCGCGGGGAGACGAGCCTGTAAAAAGGAGCGCGGCGATAAAAAACACCCTGAGAATCTGATTTTATATCGCGGCGCACGCATCGCACAAACAGTGTCCGTGTGTAAATAGACAGCAGCGAGTTCTCCCTGTAGCTTATAGTCCAAAAATGACAGAAAATCTTTATCTTAACGTTTCTGAAAATATACTCAGAGACACAATTGAACATTGATTGTCAATATTAGCTTTTGCGTCAATGACTTTCAAACTTTTTCTTATTACCAGAACTATATCAAGTTGTGAGTGAAGCCAAACACCAGTGGGAACACACACACACTCGAGCACAAAAGCTGGAGCCTTCAAAATAAAATCAGTGTTTCTTGAATCGGCTTTATATTCCACAGAAGTGTTTAATTACCTTCACCCAGCATGTTGAGTCTGTCTGTTTTTTTTGCCTGTGAGCACATTAACTTGGAAAATTTGAGGACAGATTTGGACACAAACTGCGGGATGTCCGATGGACGGTACGCAGAAGAGGTTCTGGTGGTGATCTGGTCATATGGTGATCCCAAACGTCGAGAAATGGCATTTCTGGGCCTTGCGGTATGAGCTCTGCTGAGTGCCCTCTACTTGTGGTTTTTCTCTGACAACCTCAGAGTTGGCAAAGACTCAGCCCTCCCCCCTGAGGGGGGTCTTGAGCGGCCCAGGTTGGTTTCTAAACCCTTTCTCTCGCAAACGCTGCATTTTCTTCATCTGCTCCAAGTCTCCATCTCTTTTCTCAGGCGTCAGTCTGACTCGTTTTAAGTCTTTTTCCAGGGCAAATAAACACGCTGAAATGAACATAATGAACAGCAAACGATGACCTAAACTGTTTTAAATGACATAAACACCCTTGCAAAAGGAAACAGTTTGTTTCCTAACTTTGCAGGCTTCTTTTGGACACAAGCCCTTAAAATTTTAATCACATATTCTATATATTAGCACTCAAAGAAAAGACTCTGGGACCAACGGATATAAAAAACTGACCCTAAATGCTTTGGTGTAGCTAAATAGCTGACCACACATTCCTGACCGCTCAGTCGTCCGCCTCGGCCCGTCCTGGAACCAAAGCCTCAGAACGTGCGAGACCTCGGAAAATGAAGCAAATGAGTCTCTGGAAAACCGACACAGCCTCCTTCTCTTTGTCTTCACAGACAGACATGTCAATCCATTCTGCAGTGCCGAGTCACGGGAGGACAAAGACCCCTGTTGGACAAAAAAACACACCGGGCCCTAATTTGATCGCCACGGCGATCCCCATCAATCACAGACGAAGCAAACGTGAATTTGCGTTGAAGACGAATCAGGTTCGTGATGGAATGGACTTATTTAATCGGACAGGCGTTCTGGGGATGAGCAATGAGCGGACGTCGTTCCCCTAAATTTCATTTTCCATCAGTATGGTAGATTGAGGAAAAGAGCAGCGAGCATCACCGCGGATATGATGTCGGATCAACGATGGAAGATGGAGAAAATACTTTGTCGTAGAAAGTAGAAGCTCGGGGAGCGAACGCGCTCGTTTTTCCTGCAGTACTCCGGTGACTGCAGGGGCCGTGTTTGTCAGGGGAGGGGTGAGCGACACGAACTTCTCACTCAAAGGTCGGCGGGTCGGTCCCCCCGGGCTGTCAAGATATTGAGGTGAGAAAGTCAAAGCCGCCTCACCTGAACAACCTCGGTGCCCTGAACTCCAGTGTGTTTGAACGGAACTCGAGAAACGATACTGCAAAAGAGCAACGATTCCCCAAAAGGACCCCCAAAAAAAGGGCTTTTATTCAACTTTGACAAGTCAAATATTGGTGAATAGTCTCAGCTGAAATGAGCTTAATTTGTGATTGTGATATATCACCCCCCCCTCCCTCTCTCGCCATCCCACTCTGTGTGTGTCTGTTCATATGGTTTCCTGTGTGGCAAACTCTCCAGGTTGTGCTCTGGAAGAAAATTTACGACGGAGGATGTTTGGTCTTCCTCTCGCTCCAGGGCAGGAAAAGTTGTGAAATATGCGTACGCAATAAAAAGAGACCCGCATGTTGCGTTGCGACGGGGCAAATAGGAACCTACAGCGCACGCCCAAAAGTCTGCACGACCGCAAACCACAGGGTTGCGGCTCTGGACCGACTGAGTCGGACGCGTGACGGAGGTGAGGACGCGCCGCAGTCCGCAGAGGAGTGATGGAAAGAGAGAGACGCCGCGGGATGGACGCCGTGTAGTTCTTGGCGCTGTACTCGCACCCTGTTACATTCCTTCCACGAAGGAATGCGGAGTATAAAAGCCATTAACTGTGAGGTTATCCAACAACCGCCGAGCCCATTTACCGTGCTGTAATTTACCGCCTTGTTAATTATCCCGAAAGCATTAAAATACAAGCCGTTTGACCAAAATTGGGACTGGAGTGTTGGGCTGCGGCTTTTCACCATATATGAAGGAATCGTGGTGCAAAATAGCGATTCAGGAGAGACTGTTTTCCGTCGGACACATTCCTCTCTAAGGTGTGAGGTTCGGGCTTCCCACCCCCCCTTTTGTCATCCATGTTTTGCCAGACCGAGGTGCAGTCGGACAAATAAGCTGCTGAGCAACAACGGACACAATGTCAAAAAAATGTCCCGCGGGTCTGAGAACACGGGAATAACACCGATGCCTCCGAATGTGTAAAAGTATATCTGCGGAGGAACATTAATCCAGCTTCTGCCCTGAAGTTGACAAGGTAAATCTTCCACACTTGTGTGTGTTTTTTTTCTCTCTCCCCCCTCTCTTTGTAATACGCCAACTGGACGGGCTCCAGTGAAAACAGAAGGAGGGACGAGATGGTAATCTATTTACCCATTTTCAGGCCTCACCTCGGCGTACAGCTGCGGGGGGAAGAAGCCATTAGGCGCCTTCTGATGGCGAAACCACGTTTTTCAATTCCAGAACTCCGGTTTGTCTGCCTTTCCTGGAGGTTATTGATCTGAAACCTGCCGCGGGCGCGCGGAGGAATGCTGACCTGCGCCTGAACACAACATATGTGGGGTGAGTGAACAACAATGTGAACCCCCTCTAAAAGCTGCAGAAATCCTTTAATGGGACTTTTGGAACCACTGTTAATCCCCCCCCTGTTCGCCCCCACCCTCCACCTCTCTCTCTCTCTCTCTCTCTCACTCTCGCTCTCTCGCTCTCTCCACATTGCGGCATACTGTAAAATTATGGCCCAATTAAGTCGGGGCAGGAGGAGAGAGGGGGATGGAAGTGGGGGGGGGGTGCCGGTGGTTAAGTTTCAGGGTCTGACTTGGGCTGCTGCAACGTTTGGCATGATGCTATCTGCGCAGACCGCTGGGGACTGAGTTCCAGCCTTCAACAGAACCCCCCCAGCCCCCCTTGCCCCCCCCACCCCCCCACGGCTCTGTTTGGAGCCATGGGTGCAGACTGTTTGGTGCCAGTGAGTCCGGAACCAGTAATGGACCGGGTGGGGGCTAATGAGCTCCCTAACACACAAATTAAGGCAAGTGGTGTGCGGTACATCCCCCCCTGCTTGTGCAGCGGGGGTCACTGAAGAACAAGTACAAGAACCAGCCATAACATTACGACCTCCTGCCATACATTGCATGATGTAGCCCTGATCTCGAGAAGACCCCCCCAGTTCGTCCCGTCCCCGTGTTTTGCTCCGGTCCCTGGACGTTCTCTTCCTGCTCCCAGTGTGAGCCGGGAGCAGGAGCAAACCATCAAACTGCCACGCTTCAATTTATGACTCAATCTGCCACTTTCCCATTCAGCCATTCATCACCTCATGACTGTGTCAGCGTGTCAGTGATTGATGTTCCTCAGCAGCTTTTGTCAGGCGCTGACCTCTGCAGCCCAGAGCCACACCGGAACGCTTCAGTTGGGACATTCTGACACCCTGGGACATCCGCTCGTCACAATTGGGCCTCCGGTGATCATGCACACATTTTCACACTTTTCAGTGTAAACAGACCAACTTTGCAAACTTTGATAATGGGAACAAGACGATCGGTGTTGCTCAGCATGTCAGTGGCCATAATCGTAGGTCTGATTGGTGTTTACATACCTGAATGTTCACAAATCAGGAAGTGTTGAGAAGATAATCACCGCGCCAGTTGCTTGCTCGCAATTCCTTCCTCTCACAGTTTGACCTTTTTTGCTGAAGCTCTGCCTTGTTTTGAGTATATTTTTAAACTGTACTTATCACTACAAAGTTAAAAAGACCACAAAGTGAATCATTTGCGGCTCACAAAAGACGCTCGAGGAGCGAAAGCGGACTGAATCGGACTCTTGGGAGGGTACGGTTTGAACCACAGCTGGGTTGCATAAATTGGTCATCAGGCTGCGAAGCTGACATCCATTTATATTAACATGTTGCGCATCGTTTGAGAAAAGCCATTTGCTCGCCAAATGCCACAAAAACAGGGTCGGCGATCCCCCTGCTCCGCCACTTCTTGGCACCCCTCGAGCGTGCAGTTGTCAGAGCTAAGATAAACCCAGCTAATGGGGGGGGGGGGGCGTCGACGTCATGCGAGCGTGTGCGAGCCATTTGTTGTATCACTGACACCCACAACAAACCAGTTCGCTCATCGCGCCCCCTAACCCCCCCACCCACCCACCACCCTCTTCGTGGATGTTTTCCTGCAACCCCAAACACATCAGTTCATTTCTGACACAGTTGTGACAAATTACAAACCGTTCCAGAGTCGGTGGGTTCGGGGTGGGGGTGTCGGTGGACGCGCCGCATGCAGAGTGCTTGGAAGCGAAGGAGCTGACGAGGGCCAAGCTGTTGTTAGAAACAGGCACACAAGCAACAATGGGGCCCTGAGAGTGACTATCCACCATATGGTGCCGCTTAGTTCATCTCCCCGCCAGAGTGATGTTGTTTAATTTCATATATGCTGGCTGAAGTGGGAAATATGTTTATGTTTACTCCTGCAAAGGAGGTTAGATTTGTGCAACGAGTAAATATTTACTGACCAGATGAAAAGTCTTTTATTAGGGGAATGAAGTTTTCTTGGGAAGAGGATGGGAGGGGGGGGGGTGCTCAGAGGGGCTGTGGGACTTGCCTTACCTGGATTTTGATTTCAGTGATGAGGTGGGATGAGTCGAGGTACCGTGGAAAACGTCTCTGCCTCTCCGGCATCCGGCTACTTTCTTTGTCCGTCCGAAGCAACTTTTTCTGGTGTCATTGGAGGATCTGACGCTATTTTTGCAGCTTCTGCAGCTGGAAAACTGGCTGTAAAAAAACACAATGAGGTTGAGTCGTATCCGGTTTCTGGAAATGCATAATGTAAGCAAGTGAACCAAATAAACATAAGATCAAACAAAAACAAGACAAACAAAGAGAGAAAGCAACACAAACTAGAATCAGTTCAGTGACTTGGCCCAAAAACTCCATTGAGGCCACTCTGCTGGACTTAAGCCTCGCTGAAGGAGGTCCGGCTGGATGAGTAGTGAGGAATCCCTGCCCACAACAACACAACTTTCAGAAGTCATGACTTTTTATGATCACAAAATCGCTCTCTCTCACTCACTGATCTTGTATAGCGCTCGCTCGCTCTCGGGGTCACGGTGGACGATGCGGCAGACCTAAGCAGACTTTTCGGACGGCCGACAACGCTTCGCAAACGGAGCGCTTGGCATCGCTGCTCTCGGACACTCCAGCACACGGACAGCGAAGGTTTGGGCACCGAACTGTCACCCCCACCGGGACCGGGGGACGACCCGCATCGCCAGCTGAGCCGCGCTCGCCTCTTGTATTCATGAAACGCAGCATTCCATCTGATTTTCAGCTGAACCCGATCCACCTCGCATTGTACACAGATGCCGGGCAAAACCGGAGCTCCCCGTGCGAGTGGAAGTCCTGTGAACCTGAAACTGCAATTTATAAGGTGAGTTTTGGGTTACCGAGTGGATGATTCCCCGCTCAGCTCACAGAGACTTGATTCATTTCAGGGGTAAAAGGTGATCAATGGTCCATTGCATCAGATAAGCGCCCGACTGGGTGGCTGGAGGGATCCCGCCTCAGAGGCCGAGGGAAAACAATGCAGTCACTCAGACGCACTCGAAAATTAAGGGACAATTGGAGCTTTTCAGAGCGAGCGGGGAGGTGAGCGGGCAGGTGAGGAGGGCAGCAGAACCAATAAAGCCTCTGTGAATAACCCCAAAACAAGGCGGCTGACAGATTCGCCGTTTGCGAGTGCGCTCACGCGCAGCGGGGACGTCAGAGTCGTCTCGCTTCTCTTACGGCGGATGAGGCGGACGCCGTTTGGCGTCATCGTCGATGGATAATGCGGTAATGGGGCCAAGATGAGTTGCAGACAGAGATCCAGATGGAAGGAGCGAGCGACGCCGCATGAATAGAGGAGGAGTTTGGAAGAAAGAGAGCGTCCTCGCTCCACAAGCCGTGATCTCATACGCCTGAGCGGGAACACCTGCTCCGAGCTGGCTGCCTCTGTGGCATATTGATATGTAGCTGCAGAGGGCGAAGACAAGAGGACTCGTGCAACAACATCTGCTGAGCTGGACGCCTTTGAACGAGAAAAGTCGGAGACGTGAAGTCACGTTTAAACGGGATTGATGAACCACATGTGACCGAGCAAGTTGAGAGCTTGCATTTGAATTGATATCTTAAGCCGCTGATACATTATGCTGAAAATCGAAATGACATAATGTGTCAGTAGGGATTCAGCCAGTTCCCATGTCCAAGTTTGGCGCTTCACAAAGAACCTGCCAAATATTAATCTCAACAAAAAAATCCGCCGTTGTTTTATCGTCCCGCATGTTCATCCTTTGTTTCATCGCTTTGTTTTGAGTGATTTTCCGTTAAATAGATGCTTATTTAGCTTTAACAAGAGGATATTCTTCAACATGCTCACAGACCTCAGTAGGAGGATTGTGAGCATGTGATTGAAATCTGTCAACAAGTTTGTTGGGTTTTTACCAAAACAGTAAAATGACAACAAAGAAGGACAAATGATGCAGAGACTCAGTACAACTGACTCTACGAGGCCCAAATTGATGAATTCATGAAATCATTAAAATATATATTCGACACGTTTCATTTCTCCACCAACTGTGTGTGCACAAAAACATGTGTCGTTGCAGTGTTTACACTCCAGCCTCGATATATGAGCTGGTGCTGATGGAGGAATATGTTTATATTTGTTTATTCACTTCATTTTCAACACTTTGATATTCCAGCCCACACGCTCCCTCCCCCACAGATCTCTGTTCAATGATCAATTCCCTGTGTGCATGATCAGGGTGAACTGGTGACATTTAGGGGATATAAACGCAGGTTAACTGCTTTGCTCACTGCGCAACTTCAGGCCCGTGTTGATGCTTTCCCTCGCAAAGCGTTGGCCGGTTGCACGCAGGCCCGTGCAAGCCAGAGGACAGTAATGTGTGTCACGCCGTGGCCTCACTTTACATTCCTTTGTGCTCTCCACGCTCTGTGACACACAAAACAACAAAAGCATTTTTCAGTGTGTCGCAGGTTTCCAGTGGTCTGGTGAGTGTGTGGACTCGTGTGAGAGTGATCTAAAGAAACGTTGGAGAGCACATTAGATCACGAGTTTATGAGGAAAAGATGACTATTAAAAGCTGCCAGTTAACGCAGGAAAAAAACCCGAACTTTCAACCCGAACCAGAAACGATTCTGAGGATGAAACTTTGGTAGGATCGCGATCCCACAACTTTCTGGCTCTGTGGCGTGTTTTCTTCAGTGGACGCTCTCTCTCTCTCTCTCTCTGGCCACATTCTGGTTTCGTGCCTCCCGACCAGAACCACCCTGCTCGAAGCGAGAAAAAAACCCGCAGTGAAAGTCTCTCATTTGACAAACAGCCTGTTCGGCCTGGGGAACTCTGGTAAACCAGGCGGGGAGCCTCATCCACATGAAGGCCCGATGCTGGCGAGCCAAACTCTCACTGAAGCCGCAAAAATACATGGCTGTCGCTCCGCTGCACCGGACCTGATTTACGGGGCGTCTGTGTTGTCAAGATGCTCCGAACCAGCTGCAGTAATTGATAACAGAGCAGTTTACGAACGTGGATTATCGCCCGTACCGCTGGAGGAGGTCATCAACCCTCTGCAGGGAACACACAGGCAGCTGGGTGCCCACACTTCAGCATTTGATGTGAGTTTGATGTCGAGTTTGCGCGAGGTGACTGCAGCCAGAAACTTCTTCTCTGAGCAAAAAGGTCAGCGATGCAGAGAAACATTTGGACTCGCCTGCACTGTGGAATCGGTCCCAGCAGGGGGGCCCGGTCAGGAGGAGGGTTGAGCGGCTTCATTGACAGTTTGCCGCGTGAGGACGGACGCGGGGGGGGAGATCTGACCAGACCGTCCGCTCCCTTTTAAACAGGCCCGATCCAGCAGCAGTCATTACCGCTGTCAGGCTAAATGCTCACGAGTAGGAGCTGAATTTCAAGCACAGTGAGTCAGGGAGTTGGACCTGAACGAGCACATGATGTCAGGGAGATCTTTAAAAAGCGGAGTGAAAAGTTAAGAAGCTCGGCACACATTGCGATGGCTAGAAGAGTTTCCATCAAGTTAGAGTAGGGATTATAAAAAGCTGTTTGACAGGCAAAGTAATCCGGGGTTCAGGCCGGCCGGGGCCTTTCTGTCCAGAGTATTTATTGCCACTTACTTGCCATTTATTGTCACTCTGATATGAGGTGATGCATTTTCTTGGTGGAACGTGAAACATCACTGTTTACGTGGAAATTTCGCGTTTTTATTGAATTTTTTTTATTATTAAACTTGGTTTCATTATCTTGCTGTTATCTTCTGTTATGGTCGATGGAATAAGACATGATCGCGATTCATTCTGTTCTCGCTGAGGACTCACGTAGCTGACTGACTCCATCGCAGGTGTGTTTGTTAAAGTTACAGGAAGCCGGACTTTCATGTATCTTTTTACGGCTCTCTGCCCTCCAATTACCAAACAGCTTCTCGCATTGTTCCCGACAAGTATGGGCGCACGACGGCCCTCCGTCCCATCTGCAACGGCAGCAGTCGTAAAGAAAGAAAAATGTTTGCTACCAGGTGACATAATCCTCATTTTAAATGCAGGAAAACTCATAAAACGGGAGTTTTAGCGGGAGTTGAGACGTTTTCACCGCCTTGAGCTGAAGTATGAAGGCGTTTCGAAACTGAAGGATTTATACGTTTCAATAAACGCGGGCCTCTCCAGGCCTCTGGGTTCGAGAAGAAGATTAGACAAGAAGCCAGTGTGAAGTTCTTGGCCTCGCACCTGCTCGTTGCTCCATCCCGGGACGGCCTCGCTTGCTCAACTTCCTTGGAACGGCCCCCGTTTCGCGCCCTGAAGAACCCCCGACACCTACACCGCCACCAGCACCGCCACTACACGCACTGAGGTGTTCCAGCTTGTTGGAAGACAAAACAGCAGAAAAGATTAAGCCTGAGTAGCGGCTTGTACACCTCCACTGCGGCGTGGCGTAATCACCCCGCCAGGCTGCTAAAAAAAGCAGTGCCTCCTCGAGAGACGCTCCTCTAAGTGGTTTATTTATCATTTCCTGATACTCACCGGCAGCCAGCGCGTCTCCCTGAGAGCAGGGGGCCGCCCCGCTGCCTGCGCGGGACCCTACCGACCCGTCCCGCGCCAGAGACCGTCCAATAGGCCCGCCAGGCCCCTGAGCCGGAATGAAAACACCCACCGAAGGCATGAAGTCATCCTGCAAGACTGCACACGCAGCCGCACCGGCAAACGCTCACCTGGAGAGCGGCCATCCCTTTTTTCTTTCCCACTGATTAGTCAGAAGGGCCCGCGGGGAGCGCGAGGGAACCGCGGCGATAAATTGTCACTGAACTGCCGTGTGCGCGGATTGGAAAAAAGTTTGTTTTTGCCCAAATCCCTGAAAACACATTTCGTACTCAAATCATTCTGCTCGACAAAACACAACTTTAACTACAACTCTGTCCATTCAATATGAAACTGAAGTCGACAGCCGGTTGGGTCGATGTTGAGGGCCGGTGCGTGTGAGCAGAAAGAGTAATGGTTTTACGTGATCAGAGAAACTGTTCCGAGCTGAATTTCAGCGATAAATTTGCATTTCTGCTGCTTTTGATGGGGTGAATTCAGGTCTGACGCATCAATCACTTTAAGAGTGATCGCTTTGCTTCTTGACCAGCCGCTGAACAAGTTTCTGGTGATCAATTGAACACGACCTGCCAGCCAACTGCAACCGCTTCTTAACTTAAAATGAAAATGCTAAATCCATAGTTTTGACACACCCACACACACACACACACACACTCCTCCACAGGAGGCTGCATTACCAAACACTTTCTCCAGCTCCTCACAAAGCCCGTTCCAGGGTCTCAGATCATTTTCCTAATTACAGCTCACAGCCTCGGCTGCTGTTCTGACATCCCATCAGACTGTAAGCACAGTGTAAACTGCAACGCTTCATCAGACTCAAACCCCGTCATCAGAATTTGCTCAAAAAACGATCCCCACTTCAAAGGAGGTGTATTGTGTTGCAGAGAGAAACCAACAATTATTAGCAGGAAGCTCCCAATTATGATGAAGATCAAAAAAGCGCACATGCTCCGACGTTTATAATCTGGCGACACTTGAAAGCAAAATGCTCGCGAAATGCTCCCAAAAGTGGGTGAAAAGAGACAGTTGTGAGGACACATGGGTCGGGACTCCAGCTGATCACCTCTGCAGGTGTGTTAGTGTCACATGGCAGGAACAGGCGTCCCCTTTATTGTTCACTGGTGACAGTTATTCTTGACTAAAGAGTCTCCCGGGGAAATCAGCACAAAGCTCAAGGACACACACGCACATTCTGACACTGCGGAGGCGCACCAACCACCAGTCACAGAAATACATTTCACACCAATCTGGCACCTTCAGATTGTGAGAGACGGCAAACAGGAGGCTGCAAAAAACAAAGGGGCGAAGAGAGAGAGAGAGAGAGAGAGAGAGAGAGAGAGAGGGAGAGAGAAAGTGGCAGTCACTTTTTTCTCTGACCTCCAATCTTTTTCACCTGCAAGAAATCTGCCTTGAACAACAGAAGACCCTCATGTACCTGCATGCACACCACCAGTACGCTCCCCTTACAGCAGTAACAGACTGCAGACACAACAGTAACAGTATATCAAGACCCAAAAATGAGCCTGCTGGTGAAAGTATGAAGCAGGTCGGTTCCAAGGGGACCAGGGTTCCCTCGGAGTGCGTTCACACAGGGACGGGACAGGGACGCGATTCGTGGGGGTGATGAATTAAACATCACATTTAATTCCAATTCCAGCCTCCTGGATCTTCACCTTTACCACCAATGTGTGGCTCCACCCCCCATGGCTGCACTCAGAGACAAAGGGAAGCAGAGCTGTGCTCCTGGTTGCCAGCGGGCGACAGTGAGGCTCTGAGACGGGCCTGAAGGGGCGGGGTCTGTGGAGTTCAGAGGTGACTGAGACGTGGACCCCGGTGGGACGGAGTGATGAGCTCACTCAGAGTGCTCCAACGGAATCCGGTGTCAGTTCAAATCCCTGTTTGTTCACATCCATCAACTCAGGAGTGTTTGAGGAGTCCGAGACCTTCGGAGATGGAAAACCCGAGTGGCGTTCTGCATCTTTTCCGATCGAGTCAGTCGCTCAAGACTTTGACCTTATTTTCTGTCTGTATGTGAGTGCGTTCTGTCTCGACTATGTCTGCATTTCATGGAGTATATCAGACACTTCATGGACCGTCCTTGTACCCTTCACAATTAAAGTCTAGCCTTTAGCTGTTAGCTGAAAGTACAAGCTGATAATCCTAATGACTAATTCATTTTGACCTGAGCATATCAGAAGGCTTACAGTAGCGCTGAAGCAGGATTAGTCCAAACTTAACAACACTGAGATTCAGTCCGAATCCGCCGCCATGTGTGCGAACTTGAGTCGCAGAGTCGGAGTTTGAATCGAACACAGAGAGCGCGCACGTCACGGCCAGATGTAACTTTGATAATTTCCATTCAGAGGGCGTCCCCCCCCCCCCCGCTCATGCATTTTTAAAGGTCCGTGTTTGGTGTGCCTTCACATCCATTATTCTCAAATGTTGCATGCAAACAGCTGAGTCACAGCCTTTCTGTCCGCCACAGGACAACCGCGCACACGCGCGCACGCACACAAAAACACCCCGAAATGTTGAAATCAAGAGTGCCCAGTGGAGAAGGCGTCCGCCGATACGCAGTCAGATATGATTTATTCATCCTAAATTGTGTTTGACAACCTTTGTTCCGAGCGGAGTCGGCGGATAAAGCCGAGCGAAGTGTTATAATTAAACAGGACACAGAAGAGGGACCCTGGATTACTTCAGGATCCTGTTTACTCGCTCGCGCTTCACAGGCGTACGTTTTTAGCCAGGCTTTTCTCAACTACTTTGAGTCGGGTTTCGTCGGCGGAAAAAAAAAGAAGAAGAAGAAAAAAAAAAAGCCGTCACTTTTGATAAAAAAGCACATTCTGAACCCCCAAAAAAACACCGAAAACTTGTCTGTCGAGTAAACGAAAACACGGATCAACAGCTGCAAAGTCTAAACAAGCGAGAACAATGAGAGTTGTATTAACATCACAAGAAACACTAATTAGTTTTGGTTCATTTATGAAGGGGGGGGGTCACACGGTGGTGCGGTGGTTCACACTCAAACCTCACGGCGAGAGTACCCCTGGTTAGAAACAGGAACTTGTAGAGTTTTCCAGGAGTTTCCATGTTTTTTTACGCCTTTACCTCCAGAGGAAACTGACTGGTTACAGGTCAGGGCGTCAAAAACGTCACCCGTTGACCGAAACGGGCTCCCGAGAATGAAACTGCTCAAAGGGAAACGAAAAAATTTGGTTTTTGAATTAAATTAACTGTTGTTCCTCTCGTTTCCAGGAGGGGGCGGAGTTTCAGCGAGAACAGAGGCCGAAACACGGCAATCAGACGAAGAGTTTAACGAAAATATTGTCAGTCACAGGTTGCTAAATATAACGAAACAGTCAAATTAGGAGTTAATGAAACTATATATAAGATTACAAACTAACTTATATTTTTAAGATGCACTTATATCGTCAGATCCTTCAAGTTTTTCAAAGTTCTGACAGTTTCGTCGCGTCAGTCCAGTCAAATCAGGATCAGCTGGATGGAGGTCCTGAATTCCCACTTGTGTCACTTTTGTCATCAAATCAGCAGATGAAAGACAAAACGATTTGAAACACTTCTCAGGTTTTTTGCTGTTGTTTATTCAGGAGGTGTTTTTTTAATTTTTTTATTTTTTAGTGGGGATCCGGTCCTCATTTAAGGGGCGTTCAGAGATCACGACCTTGTTTTAAAATGATCCCAACGGCGCGATATGTTTCCCGTCAGCGTCGGAAACATCCAAGACAACAAGTTGTCGCGTCTAATTTTCTGTCATCGCGGAAGCTTTTCTTTGTCAACTCGGTAATGCGAGAAAAAAAAGGTTTGTTGCTCGTTGATTAATTTCTCATGTATCCTGCCGGATCTTCCGCACAATCCTCTCGGGTCCGCCGCTCATCAATTTTTCTTGTTTTTTGAAGATATTTTGATATCGATTCATTTGGGAGCTTCAGTCAGGTTTGATTTATTGTGCCAGGAGAAGTTGGGACTTTTGAAGCCTCCGCGAGAGTCTCCGCGGCCTCGACGAGACATCCTGTGTTCTGGTTTGAACCGGTTCAGACCAGGAAAACGCTCGTTCGGACTCTTGAAGACAACCAGAGGTCGTGTCTGTGGGGATTTTCTTGTGAACGCTGAATACTGTAGTTATTAATGCATCCTTTTGGTATTCTCCCCTAGAGGTTGGTGCTGGTTTCTATGACGACACCAACAAATCTTGGTTGATCTCCGTTAACTGAATAGCCAACGAGGGACTTTTCTGTGTCAATAACCGGAGTGGACTCGTTAACATTGCGATCCTTAACCGATACTTTTGATGTTTCACATGTAAACCGGCGAGAGTTAGAAAAAGATGATTGATTTCCGTTGCGCAGTATTGATTATTAGGTACTTAAGTAATGAGGTACTTCTCTGTATAAATAGCTGGACTGCACGCGACCACTGGCAGCAAGCTGCGCCACGCAGACTGCGATGCTGCTGCCACTCTGCAGCCCTGAATAGGTCGCCGCTCGATCCGGCGCTCCTCCTTCCTCCTTTGAAACCCGAGTGTCACGAGTGCGCGAATTACCTGCAAACCGTCGCACCGCGGGGACGAGTTGCTCTCCATACATCGGGCCGCCGTGAGAGCGCTCTCACGGCGGCGTCTGGCAGCCCGAACGCAACCTGTGCGATCGGTGTCAACTTCGCTTTACTCCTCCGGCTAATCACATCCTATCAGCGGCGCGCGTCCTAAAGAAAACAGACAAGCAATTAGGACAGGGATTATTTGTCATAAACATCGTTCAGTGCCATGCAAATGCAACATAATTGCCCAGCAGACCTTGAGTGACAAGTCATTAGGTGATTGTTCGCAACGGTTGATTACCATTTGACAGGCGGGGATACATAACTCAAGTAAAGTGTTGATCACTTTAAGATGCCTCTGCTCGTCACGTCCCAGCCCTCCGCCAACAGCAACATCGTTACGCGCCGCAAATATTGGCTGCTCGTCTAATACCATCCAGCGGCTCGGAGGAAATCCGCGCGTGGTGACGCTCGCGGGTCAGAGAGTCGCAAAGAAAAGGAAGTTTGTGGCAGAAAAGTCTCGTTTGCGGCAGAAAAGTCTCGTTTGCGGCAGAAAAGTCTCGTTTGCGGATGTAAAGTGGAACGCTGAATTCACGGCAACAATGCGATAATCGCGTCTTGTTTTTTTGTTTATTCTCGAACTAATTACTGTTTTTTGTCACCTAACGTTTTAAAGGTCACCGTCCGTGTGTCGTCCTCCAATAAAACCGCTGCTGCTGCCGCCGCCTAATTGCGCACGTTGACCCCAGAAAGCGGCATCTGCGGCGGGACGTCCGTGTGTGCGTGCGTCTGCGCTGGTGGGCGCTTTACACGCCTGTTAAAGTGTTTGTGTGTGTGTGTGTGTATGAGCACGTGCACCGCTGCCCTTCATAATCAGGGGTCTGAAAGAGACACCCCCCCCCCCCCCCCCCCCCGCCGTCGTACTCTGCCGGTGAATTGCTCACAGCTGTGGGCCCCTTGTCGCGCTGGCAGCCTCGGCCCTGTCATCGTGCGTCCGCCTATCTGACCTGCTAATTTGGAGCATATGTAAGTGCTCTTAAAGTGGCGGGCCTTTTGACACGCCACAAACAGCAGCTGTGGCAGCTGCCCCGAAGGAAAGCTTTATTTAATTCAATTACATCTTTTGGAGATATGTAAACGAGGAGCTGAGGGGCCGGGAGGGGGAGGGGGAGCGGGAGAGGGAGAGGGAGGGCGGTGGTCGGTTCTCCCCCCCCCCCCTTTTTAGCATCTCACCTACATTCACCCCCCCCCCCACCGGCCCTGTTCTGGCTCCTCCACCCTGCTCGCTCCAACTTGAGACCCCCAGAGTGTGGAGGCCCAGGTGGCTCGATAGGCAAATGATTGGCTAAGTAACTGTTGCAAAAACCCCTTAGCGGCCCTCCTCAGACCCCTCCCCCCCCCCCCTCCTCCTCCTCCTCCTTCGTCTTCTCACTGTCTCTCCAGCGGGGGGAGTCTTGGGGGGGATAATCAGGGTCAGGATCCTCTGCCACGCTGATCAGTACGTCTCAACCCCCGGGCAGCCCTGCAATTAATGCGCCGTTGAAAGGGAGCGAAAATATTCACCATCTGGCAATTAGGGCTCATAGGCTCCCTCTTTCTGCCTCTCCTCCTCCTCCTCCTCTTCTTCTTCTTCTTCTTCTTCGTCGTCTTCTTCTTCTTCTCCTCCTCTTCGCCTCTCTGGGCTTTAAACGCAATTGTGATCTTATTCTCGTTCCAGCAGCGGCGCTCCGCCACGCACTGGCCCAAGGCCCATTCGCCGGCTCGCAGGCCTGCGCGGGCACGGGAGCGAGCGCGCGATGGCAATCCGGGGCAATTCAGCAGAGCCCTCTCAGTCCCCAAATGAAGACGTAATAACGACTCTTCTTGTTATTTTCCCGTCTCTCGGCGGAGGATTCATCGCGGCTCTTGCTCTTCCAGCCCCAGCTGCTGCTGGCCTGAATAGGGGCTTGAAAAGAGGCTGGTGTCATCACCGTCAAATTAACTCTTTCTCTCTGGATGGGAGCAAAGGTTGTCAATGGTACAGTCGTCTGTACTCCCTCGCTCTCTCGCTCTCTCTCTTTTTTTTTAACACATCAATGATGTTATGATTAGTCATTTTGCTGCCAACAATGGCCGCCAAATGCCTGTGAATGCCCTTTCCCAGTCAAAGAGGACGGGAGTGCTGTTGAAAGACATTGATTTTGAGAGAAGTCAGACATCTTTCCAGGTCCCCCCCCCCACCCCACCCCACCCCCTCACCCCTGCCCTCCCCCCTCTATCTCTCGCTCCCTCCCTCCTTCTCTTCTCCACGCTGTCATTGTGAAATTCAAATCTAGGAATGACAAATAGAGTGATTACGTTCACCATTGATCTGGCGAGTTTTGAGTTGCAAATGTGCAACCTCCACATTTGGCTACTGACGATTCAAGGTCTGCGAGACAATGGGGAAGCAAATGTGAGGAAGTGGTTGGTCGGGGTTACCACACACACAGACACACACACGCACGAATGCACGCACACGCACACAGAGTCAGGTTTCTCTATTTTTTTGTCTATAAATCCTCATGAGCTCAGGTGTCGCTCCCCAGAAAGTTCGGAAATCAACTGTACACAGTCGCGATAATTTGACTTTTTGGGGGAGAAAAAAGTGACTTGCATTCAGTTCCCTGTGAGTTAACGTCAGACTTGACCAGAACTAACCCGAATCTTGAATAAATCTTAACCTGAACCTCAATCTAAGCCCAATCGGTGTGTCAATCAACCGATTTCTCTGAGATGAATCTTGTTTTGTGGAAACACACACACACACACACACACACACACACACACACACACACACACACACACACACACACACACACAC
>JASSRZ010000014.1:5022500-5033697 GCA_032164315.1 Malacoctenus gilli | reverse complement strand
GGACAAGCAGGCTTCATCTTCCGTACTTGGATGTAAGAAAATGTCCACAGACGTGCGGGGAGGCTCCCACCTGAAAGGAAAATTCCATCCGTCAACCTGAGATCGGGTCTACGGTGTGAAGGCGGTACGATCTGCTTTTCGAGTGTCCCGTCACTCAGCTGGGGGAAGGCTGTTTATTCCGCGAGGAGTCGTTTCAAAGGAGTGGGACGAGTCCATTGTGTCTGAGCGGGTTTTGAGAGTGCGAGCGCAGACGAGGGGCAACAAAGGAACAAAGTTCGCTGAGTGCAAGAGCACGTAAACATGCAGGTTGGCAGGTCATGGACTTTGGTTTCCATTTTCCAGTCTTCACTCCTGCTGCCTGCAGTGTGTGAGGAATCGCTCAACAGGATGGAGGGCGTGGCTGTGAACACATTGATTCTCCGCTCATCACATACCTGATAAGGAGCGTTAAATGCGCGTGTTTCAGTCGTGAAATCGACAGAAGTCATCAGATAATTCACACATTTGGTACAAAAATAAAGGATCAAATGTGACAAGTGTGAAACTCTGATATATGGCATTGGAAGAGGCATATTTCTGGTGTTCAGTCGTGCATATAAACATTGATTTGAACAGTTTCAATGTCTCAGAGTGCTGGTGTCAAAAAACGACGCTCTGTTTCTTCGGTAACTCTAGCATCAGAGTACAAACACACCTAAAAAGGCAGCACCATGTATGTGCAGACGTACACCACATGAGGAATCCAAGGTCACCTGTGTGTGACAGATTAAGAGACGAAATGGCGGCTGTGCGCAGCTCTAATGACACGTCCGTCAGCGGGTTCCACTAAGTGTCCCAGCCGTGCCAAGCTCGGGCCGATACCCCCCCACCCCCCTTTCTGTCTGCGCTGCCCCTAAGAGCTGCAGAACCGCGGCGAGACCTGAACTTCCAGTAAGAAACCCGGAGCAGGAAGGAGACCGCCGTTTGCGTGTTTGGCATGTGCGTACAGGGCCCGTGGACTCGGGTCGCCGGCCCTCGTGTCCTTAAAGGCAAATTCCAGCAAAGTCATCGCTTGGAAGGAAACTGACATGCTCCGTGAATTCCCGGCCAGCCCGCAAGACGTGTTGCTCAAACAGTCACTTATCTGATCAGCAGGAAATAATTACGAGGTATGAAGAAAAGAGACAAAACAATAAGGCACTGAAAAAGTCAGGGTGGCTTTATCCCCCCCCCCCCCCCAAAAAAAAGAAAGCCTCTTTCCTCGAGAGCTCAGATGAAAAAAAAGGCGACTGTGGCGGCTCCAGGACAAGAAGCAGAACCTCCAGCGTGTCACCGCGGACAGAACGCACGGCCACATGTGGGGATGTCTCTCTCCGAAAGCACAGGAACACCGCTGACAGTGTTTGGACAACTGCTTAAGTCTCCGCTTCCCGCCATAACTCACCCTGCCTCCTCCCCGCTGCCTCCTCCGTCCTGCACCTCCAGGAACCAGGAAGGAAGAGAAAGCGAGGTTGAGCGAAGCGGCAGTAAACATGACAAACAAACTGCGGCACAGGATCGCTGGATCACCATCGCTGGACGATGCCGGGGCCTGTGGCGGCTCTGGATATTGTAAAATATCACGGAGGGGAACCGAGGAGAAAGTTTCACGGACGCCTACGATCCATCGGTGCCGACAGGAAGCAGGGACGCGTTGCTTCCCACGGATGCAAGTTTCATTGAGCTGCTTCCCTCCCGATTAAACATTATATCGCAGGCAAATATTCAACACGAGCGATTGATCGCGGCGAAACCTTAAGAACAAACGACAACCTGGAACGATCCCAAATTGACCTTTCTTAACCCCGTTCAGAAATAGCTTGGACTCAAATCCTTCCCCGAGACCCCCCCCCCCTCCCACCCAAATAAAACAACAGACAACAAAAAAACAGCGCGAACACGCTCGTACTTCCAAGAATAGGCCGTAACACAAGGTTTGGGATTGGATTCTGTGATAAGCCAGCCATATGAGCCGCATTCTCTGTCTGCTCTGACCCGGGCTGCATGTGAGCCGCAATAACAAAGGCTCTCCGCAGTGGGCCCCAGGGTCCGTTTACTCAGTGGCGTAATGTTTGTGCTCTCATGCCCTCACAGCAGCCCGACACAGCCCTTATCGGGAGGGGGGGGGGGGGCGCCAGGCTCGCCGCAGCCCCCTGAAAGGCTGCGGCCGCGCCGTGTATTCTACTACTGCAAACAGACCTCGCACAAAAGGGGGAAAAAAAAGGGGGGGGGGGCGCAGAAAAAAAAAAGCCAAGGGTGAGGAGGTAAAGAGAGGGATGAAAAACAGAGCGATGTGATGCCTTCGGGGTCTTGGTCGCTTTCCATCGAGGGGGCCTCCGTCCCTGCTCCTCTGGAGGGGAAAGTGGAGAGGAGGGCGGAGGGTCGGAGTGCATTCCTCTCTCCCCGTGCCCTCGAGGGGGGTGTCGGCTTTGGCTGCGGTGCGGTGGGGGGGGCCCGAGCCCCCCCACGGACACGCTCTGCTGGCCCGACGGCAGGAGGGTGCGTGGCTCCACGGCTCTTCTGCAGCCCAAACATGACAACGGGGCTCCTCTGAACCCCCCCCCCCCGCACCCCCCTTTCCAAAAGTCATCACTGAGACAATTTGTCAAAAACGGAGCTCAGTGTGAGAAGAGAATTGTTAGCGCAGCGAAGACGTGAGAACAACAAGTGGAGCGCGTTGATAGAAAACATGTCCCGCTGCGAACTGAGCTGAACCCATTTCAGTTGCGCGGTGAGTCACCGTGCCAGTCCGACGCGGGGAGAAGAAAGAAACGGAGAAAGAAAGAAACAGACCGCTCCGTATTTTCCGTTCTCATCACCGTGTTTTGGACTTTTGTTCTCCGCTGGCACTCGGCAGGGCCGGCAGCAGGCTGGCAGGGCCGCGCCGATTTCCATCTCTGTCCTTTCTCAATCCGTCTCAAAGCGAAGCGATTCGATACCGCCGTGAAGCCAAAAGTCTTCCTAATTGGAAGTATCGCATCTATAAATACCTTCCAACCGCTGCAGAAGTAAGAAAAAAAAAGTGCGGTTTTCTCGCACAGAAATCCGTCTTTTTTTCCCCTTCTTTTTCTCGACGGATGATGATACCACTTGAAAACGAGAACAACTTCCACTTCCAAAATGAAATCAAAATTTCCTCGGCCTCTAATTGATGCGGAAATCTCCCCAGAACCCACCGAAAACAAGCCGCTGGAGCTTCGAAGGGAAGCGGCCCACGCTGCGACCAACAGAGGCCTCCACTTAAGTGTGCTGCCAGCTCAGCAGCCCACAGCCCTGTCTTTAGCTCTTCTTCTCTGGTTTCCCCCCCCTCCTCCAAAAAACCTCCTAATCGTCAAATAGGATGCAGGCCCGCAGAGTGTTTTGCTGAACTGCGGCCGCGAGAGGCGCAGGGCGGAGAGACGGAGGGGGCCCTTTCTCTTCGGTCCCCAGAAGTAGAGGAATGTTAAGCACATCTCTAAGAAGCTTAGGGGTCTCCTTGGTGTAGCGCACAGCTTTGCCTCCATGTGCCAAAGGACCTGTTCAGATCAAAGCCACCTCGGACTTCCTTGTCATTAGCCGTGGCTTATCCCAAACTGCTTTCCCCCTCCGATACTGACCCCCCACCCCTCATTATCGCAGCACACCCATCACTTGGGCCAGCTTTGGAAACAGAGTGCCGGGCTCTGGCACAGGAGGTGATCCCCCCCCTCCCCCCCTTTCTCAAAGACCACCCCCTTCCTCTTCTTATTGAAAAAGTTACACTCACTCAGTCAAAGTCAGTTGTAAACTGAACAAAGAGCCACAAATACGGACTCAAAAAAAAGCCTTAACGATCTGATTGGGTCCAGGCTGCCAAACACTCGGTGACAAGAGACGGAGGGATGCCATCAGAAACTGATCATTTACCGCAGTCTGAGTAGGGAACAAAGAACTGATCGTGAAGGATACTTGGATCAATCTCTATACTGGAATGATGGTAAAATAAAACTTTAATCACATGATTAAATTGTCAAATTATATTAAAATTAACCAGGCCTGTCCGTGTAATGAAGACCTGTTGTTGCAACCAATATCCCAGCTGAACATTGTGTTCTCTGCACTGCTGGATGTTCCTCTGCGACCCGGGAGGCCCAACTTTCAGTCATCAGGCTGATCTCCAACCAGCTCCCAGAGTCATTTCGCGATACCAACATGCCTTCTGTTTGGTCATTTAGACGAGCTTCAGACTTTTTTTTACATGAAACATGTTTTTGCATCTCATAATATTGTGAAAAACAAACAATGTTGGATAATTTCCCAATATCAACCTGAGTTAACGCGCTCAGATGGTTGCCGCTGAGCACTTCAACAGCTACCACAACACCAGGAAAGTGCATTACGTAACTGTGCTCCGCCTCTATTTTATAACAGATGCAATCCATCTTTTTTGGTACCACGTACGTTTATTGAAATTGACAATAACGCTGTAACGAAGAATCATTACGACTGTTACCGAACACAGACACTCCATAGAAAAGATGCTTTGAGTTACAGCGAGCAGTGAAATGTTGGCTCCGACGGAAACTACTGAAAAATTGTTTGTTTTGAAATTACGGCTCGTTCTTTCTCCCCATTTCTCTTCCTTTGTTTATGATACTAAATGTGAATTTATTAACATTCCTTCATCGGTCTGTGGCCGTCTGGAAGCCATTAATGCCGGGCTCCGCCTGCCAAGGAGGTTATAGGCATATTTATACACTTATGGCGTCTAATCAAAACAAAGGACGGCCACGCGGGCCAAACATTTACAGTATATATTGTTTGTGGAACGGCGATACTCTATTTTTTTTCCACGGGGCCGTGTGGTTGCGAAGGACTCGCAATTAGAGCGGTCGCAGGGAAAAGATGAAAACACTTCTCGCTGGCCGCCATAAACAAACGAAGCGGGAATAGATCGCGCTGCACTCCGTTCGACCCGCCGACATCGGCCTAACAGGCCCCCCCCAATCGCCGGAGTCAATACGGCTCGATTGGGCGTGAAGGAAGCAGGTTAGAAGCACCTTTGTTCCAACATCTCGGACTCTGTGCTTCCACACTGTAGATTATGCAGCTAAAACACAGGAAGAAGCCTGTCACACGGTGACTTTATTTTTTCCCCCCTCCCGCTCTGAAACTATAAAAGCATATAGTGCAAAGCAATCCAAGCGTGCGGTGTGTTTGCTCAGGGTGTGTGAGGCCCCGCCGTGGCACCGCTGGCTCTGGGGTTGCCGGGAAGGCCACCTGAGCGTTGAGGGAGCCTGCGCACCTGTTCTCTGTTTGGTCAACAGCGCCATCGCAGCCGGGTCACGGGGCACAATGCTATCGCTGGCGATCTGGAGTGCAATCCGGCGCTTATCGCTTATTGGCTCTGATTGCAGCCATTCAGGCCAATTAGGAGCTCCCCCTCTTGTTCGCGGAGATCCTGCCCTCCAGCAGTCATCCCCCCCCCCCCCCCCCCCTGCTGCACGGCTGGCGCTAGTTCCTGGACCGAGCCGAGCCGTCCGGGGGCACTGAGGGTACTGGGACTCAGGCAAACATCATGGGACGTCAGTTCCCACGTATGGATGTGTTTGCAGAGAGGTAAATGAAGGTGGAGTGGCGGCAGCGGCGGCGGCGGCGGCAGCAGTGAAAACCTTGTCACAGCAATTAGGTAAAACTGTTTTCACCAAAATAAAAGCCCCCGCCGAGTGCTTTGCACTTCTCCACGGCTGGCTGGCTGCGCTCCGCTTCGCCCGGACGGGGATTTTTCGGCTTGGACTGAACTCCGCAACCCGGCAGCGACAGAATCTTTTGCGGTCGAGCACCCCCGCTTGACGAGATTAAAAGATACCGTCTGTGAATACACCGTTCGACTTCCATGAAGCCAGCCGGCCAAATATCAAATTAAAGGCCTCGGTTTTGCCCCGGCCGGGATCCGTCCTGCTGAATTAGGTCGTTCCGGCGGGGCCGAGAGTCGGAGGGTTAACGGGGCTGAGAGGTGCGGAACGGTTCCCAGCCCTGTGGTGCTGTGGAGCAGGAGAGCCAAACATGACATGGACCTGTCATCTGGGATTCAAACCAGGACTCTCATACGCTCACGGACGCGTGCGCTCAGCAGTTTGCATCGCCACGCCGGCCACTTTCGAGCATCGCTGTGGCGACGATTCGCAGCCCAAGTCATTACCGCAGCGGGGGCGACGGGAAGTCTCGGCGCAGACCTGGCAACGCGCTGTCCACCCTGTTCCAACACCCCTGGATTAGTCGCAGAGGAAGGAATCGATTCCCGTTGTCGTCAGAGAGCGGGAGCCGCTGGCGAGTGACGCGAGCACTCAACCCGCAATGTACGCGTGCGACTGCGTAAGCGGCAATCTGATCAATATCTGGATAAACCCAAATCAGCTCATGGCTCATGGAATTGGGTTAATCATTGTCACATTACGTCAAATATTAGTTTGCTGTCTGCAAACAGAAGCAGCACTCAGGCTGCTCTGAGAAATCCTGGTGTTATACTCGTGTTGTCGAGTGTTTGGAAGGAACATTTGAACCAGGAACTTGTAAAAGTAGATGAGATATGACTAAAGCAAAGCAGAGTGCATGAGGTTGGACATGTCCTACCTGTCACACGGCCTCTTCGCCTCAACCCAGCACAGCTGCGCTGCATCGCTTCCTGACAGTTGGCAGGGCTGACTGCTGCGGCACCAAGAGGACAGGCGGGATCTGAGGAGACGCGGGGTAAAAGGGACAGACAGTGAGGGAAGACATGGACCTAACGTGTTGTCTTTGGAGCACTCGCCTCAATGTATTCATGCTTAAAACAGCTCTTTATTCAAATCTTTTTGATTCACGCCTCCAGATGCAAATTGGCCAAAATCAGCCAAGAGTTTAGCAAAAAATCTACCTCAAGGGTGAGTTTAATATCAATAAATGCGACTTGAACACCAGTTCTGCCCAATCAAGCTCCATTGACGAGTCTCCCACCGCGTGAATGAACACGGCCGTCAAAGAACAGTGTGTTTCACCGACGCGTCCTGAAGCTTTTCACTTCGAAACAAGCAGAAAGTCTCCAGGATTTGCGCGACCGAAGGACGTAAGTGCTAAAACAGAAATTGGCATCTGGACTTTGTGTACATGCTGCGGTCGCGAGCGTGAGAGCGCGCAACGGGGCCGTCCAGCCGGACTGCTCTTCGTCCCGATGTAATGTCTCCGACAGCCTCGGGGTTAGCCGCATACTAGCTTTTGCTGTTTTGGAGACATGCAAATATGGAGAAACTCGCATGAGGAGTATCGCTCAGCATATTTTATAGCGCATTACCAAATATCTATGGGGCCGTGTTGAAACAGACTTTATTTCATACATCTGTTGAAGAAACATTGAGATTTAGGAGAGAAAGCTTCGAGTGATTTAATGCAAACTTTTCTGGGATTCATTTGCATTCCACCGAGCGACTCGAACCTTCTTCTATTGAAAAAAGATGAGTTTATGGGATCGAGACAGCATCCTAATATATACTGATACATCACATGTCGGATTTACAGTCAAAAGGTTCGTATTTCTTGCTGTTTCAGGAGGGATTTCGTTCAGGATTTCACCTCGGAACGCAGGAAAGCTCTGATTGACAGCGTTGTATATCTCTGTAAATCACAGCCAGAATCCCCGAAACCTCGGACGAGCAGGGGGGGGGGCAAACGTTTGGATCCAATGAGACACATATGCCGAGCGGAGCGCTGTGATCTGTGGACTCGGAGCTCGACCCCTCCGCTCGTGGAAACTTTGCCTCGGAATCGCCTTGAGAGGCTGCCAAGGCATGCCGCCGCGACTGAAAAATCAAACACGCCGGGCACGGTACATATGAAAGTCTTTATGGGATCCTATAGCGTGCCTCATTCTTCATTTGCTTTGCCCCCCCCTCTTTCGTTCCTTCGCTCGGATCTGCCCTCCCTGTCTTGTCATCCTCGGGGGCTGTGCAAGCTCTGCGGTTTTTGGCAAGCCGGCGCAGAGATCCCAGTAGTTCCTGTTGCGGGGAGAGCGACTGTTACAACCCCTCGCCGCCGCAGTTCACAGAGCAATTATGCCAATTATCATCTCACCGAACAGAACCGTGATACCCGGTGATGCGGCGGCCACGGGGTCCGATGTCGCTTTGATCGCTCCGATGCGCGTCTTCCTTCCGCGGCCCGTCCCTCGCTCGCCGCCGCGCTCGCGGCGGGGCCGTGGGAAGCAGTGACACGGCTGTTCACGCGGGGAGGATTGTGTCATCCCGACAAACGGCCACTGTGAGGGAATTTACGAGCCGAACCGCAGAAAAGAAAAGAGAGAAGGGGGGGGGGGGGAGACGTAATCAAAAGCATAAAGTAAAAACAACTGGTGCGTTCACGCTGTCAAATGCCAATTTTTTCTTTCGCCGTTTCTCCGACACATCTGGCAACGCGCAGCGCTGACCAAACCCAGTCCACGCTAAGAGAGAAATACAGAACAGGAGGGTCATAAATAGGAGAGGAGAGGAGGCGTCTGCGAGTCTCCGGAGCAGCGGGCAAGAAAAGAGAGGAAGAAGAAGAAAAAGAAAAAAAAGCGAAGTCAATATTAGCTTTTATTCAGCCAAAACAATGGACGCATCCATCTTCCAATCACTGTCTCCTCTCTCCGCAGAGCCGCCGGCTAATGGGGAAGACTTGGCCCATGACTCCGGCCAATAAATGCAGCGGGAGACACCAGACTGTCTGCTGTCTGGCTTACCGGAGGTCGGAGGTCGCACCTCAGCGCGGGGACGGGAGACGCCGCGGCCAAAGGGAAAAAAAAAAGGATGAAGGGGAAGATCGGCGCGGGCTGTTTATGTACTCACTGGCAGCGCCAAATGAGAAGTAGTGGTTAGAAAAACAGAGAGGCACGAGAATCTAAACAAAGGCTTAGAGCTTGTGTATGCTCATGTTACCTCTTTGATTTGTGGCCCGTCATTGAAGCCGAGCGACGTTTAATTCTCTGGACGGATTGATCTCCCCGTTTGGATGGCGCCGTTGAACTCCACTTTTTCGGGGACGCGTTTCTTTCAGCGAAATGAGCGACAGCGACGTCGATGCGAGCACGCTGTTTACGAGAACAAGGCAAACCCAAACACACGTAAAAGAAAGGCAGTTTCGATGGGACTTTAAAGGAAAAATCAACCAAACGCACAACGCGCTCGAAAGGAAACGTTTGAAATGCAACAAAATCGACGTTTTGTTTGGGTTTTTGGTCCTCCTTTCAAACTTTCTGTCCCGCGTTGACGGACGAATCGATACGGCGTCCGCGTGTCTGCTGCCAAGCGACGGACACGCTTAAGTCCCTGCTGACACGAGCGCGTCCATCGCCGGTAAGTACAAGCAAAATGAAGAACTTTGGGCACTGGTGCAAGTAAAACACGCAGACAATGCATCTGTGCAGCCTCATTGTGACCAATTAGAGAAACTGGCCCAGACGAATCAATCAACTATTTTATAAGGTGATGAAAAAGACTGTGTTGCTGTTGTGGACTCCATTAATATATCATTATCCGTGTTTCACATGTGTTTAATACGACGCCCGTGTCAGTGCAGAGCAGAATCCCACCCGCACACTCTTTCGCCACGACCACAAATCAACCTCGCGTTCGCATCCGTCCAGCCGCTGAGCCGCCGCAGCGTCCCAGTTGAAGCAGCGTTTCCTTCGTTAAGCCATATTTCACGGGACACCCCGGTTCTGGGCGCAGTCTGTTTCGGTAAGACCCCCCACAGACCGAGACCCGGTTCATTCATCACCGCGAAGGAAGTGGCAGGGGACCCCCGGACAGGTGCAGGGACCTGTTCAGGCAGAGGGCTCTTCTGTTTTGACACAAAACACCGACACGGCTGGTGTTTTTGTACTGTGACAGGGGCATTTATGATGCTTAAAGGGGCAAATTTGCAGCACACAGGAGCACTGTAGTGCAGAATTACTGTTTCCTTCCTCGGCCTGCTTTTCTTTTGTTGACGACGTCTCGAGTTTCCTGGTATCCAAACAACAGACCGGTGGAAAAGTCTGAACATGATAGCAGATTAAAAGTGCCAACAAGCTTCGCTTGACCCACTAAAAGAGCACAAATGTTTTACTTTAAAGGCCATAAAATAAGTGTAAACAATATCTGACCCGTCTTTCGCCGGCGGAAAGCCGTTTTACCCAATCAGGCCCTCAAATCTTTCATAAACGACAGGCGGGCTGGTTTCCATTCACCCGCTTGCTTTAACTACTTAATGGCTCCTGAGTGCCCTTAATCGCCGCGGCGCGGCATGGGTTTCTCAGTTGCTCTCCAAGAAAACAAACCCTCCGAGTGACACCCCGTTGCCGGGCGTGAAACTCCGATCCGACGGCAGAACAATCGGGCCCCTGGCTTTTCAAGTCTGGAGCACTGACAGGAATCGGAGGCGTGGCGCGGCCCGAAAAAAAAACAACAAAAAAACCAGCGAAGGTGGGGGAGAGTCGTGTCGCGGCCTGCGTCTCCTCCCGCTTCTCATCGCTCAGACGCGGAGAAGTGATTGCGCTGTGTGCACAGAGCGCTTTGAGCTGTGGAGACCTGTGGAAAAGTCTAAACTTGTTCTAATACCCCTTGGCAGACTGTGTGTGTATGGGTGTGTGTGTGTGTGTGTGAGGCCTCGGGGTTACCTAATGGGCTGAATGCAAAGAATCCCCCCCCCCCCACCCTCCTCCTCTCCGACTGTGCACCCGACGCCCTCCTTTATGGTGAACCTCAGGCGCTGCTCAGGTGTGCCTTCGCTCCCAGGGGCCACTGTTGAGAGAGGGGGGGGGGGGCGGCACAGGGGGCCCGCTGGGGCTGGCCAGTCATCCTGTCGTGCTTTATAGCTCATTTCTTAGGCCTCTCTCCTCCTCCTGTCCAAGCAGCTGTGTAATGAAGCCCTAATGAGCCCCGTCACTCCAACTGTCACTTATTCTCACCTGTGAGACTCCAACCAAAGGATGACGGGGACGGACCTGCTGACGAGGAATTAAAGACTTTCGGGATTAATGAGGGTCACTGGAGAAAAAAAAACACTCGGCCAGGGTCACGGGAAATGTTTTTGATTCGATGGAGACGGAGAAGATGACGAGCAAGAGGTTTCTTCTGCAGAGACACCAAAACAGACGTGAAGAAGGTTCATGTGTGCACAGGAGGTGCACGTCGTTTACAAGAATCTCTCCCAGCAGCAAATTCAACTC
>JASSRZ010000014.1:4978371-4998698 GCA_032164315.1 Malacoctenus gilli | reverse complement strand
CGTCTTAATGCTCGCAAGACATGTGAACACGGCGCAGCCGGCGCCAACGGCGGGAACTCCGGGCGGAGCTGTAACTCACCGCGAGACCAGGAGGCAGCGCTGCAGAAGACTGAGCTCCGGGTCCTGGAGCACGCTCTTCATGTCGCTGGGGAGCCAATCAGAGGCAGACAATCAGAACACAGCCAGAGCCAATTACACTTCTCAAACACAGCGGGCCCTGCGAGGATGTAACAGGAGATGCTCCTCATTTGTCAAGCCTACCCCCCAACCCCCCAAGACAACACACTCTTTGGACCTGCTCTCTAAACACAGAGGACTCTGGGACCGACTTCAAGCCAAAAGCGCAGCGCATAAACACACACTGGCTCCGCGCTCAGAGATAATAATCTCTTTCCACACATGGACATTCACACACAGGTTCTGACACCATGTTTCCATCACGCGGGTAATATTTAACCGTCTGGCTTGATGTATTGTGGGTAATCCCCCACAGAAACCCGAGCGACGACGTAATGACTCACTTTGACAAGGAGTTGAGCTGCTCCTGGATCAGGCCCTTTATCTCGTCTCGCTCGTTGTAGTCTCTGAAACAGACGCATCAAAGTCACTCAAGTGGCTCCTGGAATAAAGGCCTGGCCCGATATTAAATGGGGGGGAATCTGAGAAGCTGCTTGTTAAAGTGGAGTTGATCTGAGGTGCCTGCCGAAGCCTGTTCCAACATTTATGCTGAGGTCAGGCGCACGCTGCTCACGGAGCGGCCTCGCTTGTGATAAGGCAGCTGTGCGTGATTAATGAAAAAGAGGAGAGCGACGCAGTCGGGGCCCCAAACGACATTCGGCGACGGTTAAACGCGGAACCGGAGGTCCGCACGGCGAAACAAAACGGGCGCGCTCGTTGCCGCCACTGCTGCATCTCGCGCTGACTTGTTTACACAAGTGAGTTGCTTACACTGGCACTGAGTTATATATTTCTTTTTTTTTTTATGAGGGTAATAAACTGAATGATTGGGTTGTTGGCAGACAGTGTGATAAAAACAAATGCACTGAAGCGCCTCTCCTCTCTCAGTCCAGGGGCTTCGGAATTTATTAGGCTAAAGGAATTAATATGGATCAATTAAAACGACCCATTTAACTCATCGTACTTTTTTTTTTACACTTGATGCACGAGACAGTTGAGGCCACATTGCTCAGCCTGATGGATAGAAAGACTCAAGAGTGCCAGTGTTTCTTATTTTGGACACTATTGCCATTTAATTATATGCGATTAATTGTAATTATTCAAAAAAGCCTCCAATCATTCAGATTATTATTCAACCGATTCCAATCCCAAACGTTTATTTAATTAATCTGTACTAATTTGTAATTCCAAAAAGTTTAGATGGGAAATGTAAAAAAAAAGTCAAATTCTCGTTATTGGAATTGACAGGAGACGGCAAAAAAAACCCCCAAAAAACAGTTTCAGTCTTTACTTTTCCGGACCTAATTGCTCTGAAGTTCCTGTGTTGTAGTTTTGTCGACACGAGTACCTCGACACTGGAACCGTGTCCTCGCTCGCGGTTCATCTTTGTTGATATCGCCCGACCAAAGTGAGCCTCAGACGCAAAGTGAGACGGGATTAAAATTTAATGGTCTCACCGAGTTTTAACCGAGATCTACTGTGACGAGCTTCGAGTGAAGTTGCCCAAAAAATAGGTCAAACATTATTATTAATAAGAAGAGATTTTTTTTTTTAAATATGAGTTGGAAAAAAAATGATCATTAAGATTCGAGGCTTTCTGTACGAGTCAGTGTTGTGACTGCAGCGCGTTTCAAACAAGATGTCCTGTCCGTGTTTATCTTCAGCTGGACAGTGATGGACATGTTAGTAGGATCAAACGCAGCTTAACCTGAAGCACCTCTGATCAACCATGGATGCTTGCCACGTGGACATCAATGATTGAAACTAATGGCGACAATCAATGCGCCGCTCTGCTCTGCTGGCTCACAACACTGTGCTTCAGGGTTGGTGTCAGTATTTGTCCGCTGTGCCAAAAAAACTAAATGCTGGAGAGGAGACGAAACAGTATAATCAAAGATTCAATGATGAAGCCACATAAAACTATCGAGACTGTCGCGAAAGACTGAGATTAGGATTCACTCTTTAAACTGTTAACGAAGACATCGTTTCAACATCATTTTTAGATTTCTGCGCGTGCGTGTTCAGTTTTTCCCCCAGAATGAAAATCTGAGTGTGTTACGTTGGTTTACTTCAAGTCTCCAGTTTGTCTTTCTGCATGACTGCGTGCGACTGCGTGTTGGATCATAACTTTGATTGGTGTGACCTGCAACCCGAAGCATTTACTAGACGTGGATGTGTTGTAAGAATGCTCTTTTGTTTACGTCACCTTCAAGGTCTTAAGAGCGGGAGTCACTTCGGAGCAGCTCCATAATGGATTTCATGTTACTGGGTGAGACTTACACTTGAGTGATGTCCATGGTAAAGGTCCCTGACCAGGGCTGCAGCAGCAGGAACGCTTTGAGTGTGAGGGCAGCTCGGGGCACCAGCAGGTAAGGGCACCACACTGGATCTGTGAGCGGTAAACACACATTAAAAAAAAAAAATGCTATATTAGCAGAGCTCACAGAGTGAAGTATAGCGTAATAAGGGAATTACTAAATAGCCTTTATTGCTTTGATCAATGACTACCAGCTCTAGAGGGGCTATTTTTTGGTCCACAACAAAAAAACATTTCCCTGGAGCCCCTCCAAATTTTCTTTTTGATCAGCGTTTGTGGATTTTGGCAAAAACATTGAGAAAAACCAAACACTGCAAAAAAAACACTCACTCAACATGTAAAAAAGGGGGCCTGCAGAACTGAAGCAATAAGCAGAGTCTGATTTATCTTCCAGTAAGTATCTTTTTTTAAATGTGTATTTTTATTTTTGACTATCTCGGAGTAGTTAAAGCTTTGGGCAGTCTTCTGGTGTCCCACATAGGGGGTCCAGGACCCCAGGTTGGCCAACAAAATGCCTCCATCCTCCTTCTGTTTTTTCTGAGCTCACCAGTCAAGTCTTGTTCGTCCATTCGGTAGCTGGCTGACTTCATGGCCATCTCCAGCACTCTGATGCAGCCGTCGTCCGACGCCAGCACGACCTTGTCAGATGTACACCAGTCGATGTCCAAGATGCGGTAGTTCACATTTCGGCCGATTCGCATGCTGCTGACCATTTGGACCTGTGAGCGGGAGCAGCCCAGATGGTAAATGTGTGTTCCTTTGGTCTAATTTGCAACAGCTGACGAGAGACGGTGGAAAATTCGACAAAACCTTGCAAACAAAAAGGGAGAGAGCGAATTTCTGGTCGAGTTCGGGATTCAATTAGTCTGCAGCACCGTGGTGCCTTTGGGTAAACTAATTTGTATCGAATACAAAAGGACACGGGATGAAACAGCTTTTTCAGGAGGCATCCTTTAAAAGCTCTCTCAGGTTTTTATGTGGGTGCACTGAGTGCAGCCCAGCTGTCAGAAGAGCACTGAAGCATTTCCAAACTCTCTCTCCCACTTTTCTTCTCCTCCCTCTTCCACGCGGCGCTCCTCCCTCTGCCTCCATCTCTTTCGTGCTCTGTAGCTCTTCCTCATTTCCCAGCGCAGCCCGATCCATCTGTTGTCTGGCTTTTACGACAGGGGGACAGGAAACTGTCCTCTTCTGAACAAAAACACAACGGTGGTCCCCCGGGACTGTCTCCAACCACCTAATGCCTCCAAATGCAAGAAATCATCCGCTGCCCCCTTAATACTGTGTTTTTCAAGGTTTTAACATTCGCTGCTGCTGAGTGAGCACACAAATATTGTGGCATGGCCAGAGAGGAGTGAAAAAAGACGAGGAGTGGAATCCATGACATTAGCTGAGGCGATGAGATGGAACGCAAAGTAGCCGTGAGGACTCTCCGCTGAGGTGAAATGAAGAGAGGACTTCCTGCATGATAATGACTTCGCTAAACAAAGTGAAAGATAAAGTGACAATGCACGCTGCCTCCAGGCTCCACGGCCATCTATCATGGGATGGTTGAGCTCGTGTATATCGGGAGAAAGCTCTTAGGGCTTGTGTGTATATATACTTACACAGCAGACTGTAATGATTCTCTAATACAAGCCAATTACAGTGGGAACCCTTCGACTATATACTGAACCCTCAGCGTGAGCTTCGGAGAGGACATTAGTTAAATATACCTTACAACAGCGAGCGCGGCACTTGGAAACTCATTACCTTTGCCACAGTAAATCTGCGAATCGCTGCTATGAGCCTGCAGACCATGGCGGCTTTCTCTCCTTTAATTTCTGCGAGGCAGCGCAGTGAGGCGACGCATGCTGGGAATTTATCCCGTGTCGAAAGCAGATCAATCAGGCAATCACCTGCGATACTCTCCTCGCGGTGATACGTCACCAACCAGGCAGCGAGGGAAGATTGTGTGGCCTCACCTCCTTGGTGTCCCAGACTTCCGCCCCGTCCGTGTACATGACGAGCAGCTTCTGGTTGCCCTTCCCCGGGGCAAAGCGAATCTTCTTCACCCAGCCCCGGTGGGTCGGTATCCCCCTGAGAGGGACGATAAGGCACATTCATCTGTTATAAAAAATTGCTGTTTGGGTCACACCGGCATATTTCCAAAGCGCAAATAGAACTGTCTAAATATGTTGATTTCAAGATGTAAGTACTTTTCTGTGGATCACTGAACCTGAACATACATATTTCATGAAGGTAGAAAATGCTCCGTCTCTCTCAAGGTGGCAGCAACGAGAACAGAGGCTCATTTGGCCACAACAGTAAATACTTATCATTTCTGCCTTCCCAGTGGCTCATTGTGTGTCTTGACAACATTTCTGTTTTTCCTGACATCTCTCGAGAAAGAAGGCGAAAAGCTGTGCCCAGATGATGCAGCGAGAACAAGCAAAAGAATGGCTTCATTCTTTGCTCACAACCTTGGAGGAGACAACAAATTTCTCTCTTCCTGCAAAGTATTCAGACTATTTATCGAAGTGTTGTTCAGCATCAAGTTCCAGGCTGTCGAACCGAGTTTCCTGATTCAAATTTAGTTTGAAAAACAACAAAAAAAGAACCATATTTGAGTATTTTTGGACTCTCAACAGATCAGTTTTCCTCAAAAAAGGCTGTGATACATTTGGCAGAACTGTAGGGGGCACATTTGCCCAAAACTGAGTTGATGATAGCAGAGAAAGAGGTTTTGTTTTTTATTTTCATGAAATTGTTTCGACTGTTTCGCCATAGCTATTCAAGAGAGGGTCAAACACTCCACTGTTACCTCGATAAACGAGCTTTGAGGTCCCAGAAGTTGAGATTGCCGTCCACGTCACCCAGTACCAGAGTGTCACCTTTCCAGGCGATGCAGGCAATGCTACCCATGCTCCCCTGCAACACAGGGAGAGAGAAACCCGACGTTAAGGGACGGACGAGTCGCGTCTACGAGCCTCACTTGTGAGTTGGTCTGCTTGTCTCCTCAAAACGTCTGTCACCTGCAGCCTCAGATAACCTGCAGTGTCAAGTCCATCATCCTTCAGGCCTGCTGTCTAAGTCTATGATTATCCTTCACAGGGCTGGAGATACACATCAAAATAAACGACGTCTTTATAGTCACAAGTCACGTTGTCGATGCAGCCAACCTCCAGGTAGTCAAATAGTGCAGCTCCAACAATATAAAACCCAATTTTTCCCTCTAGGCTATAAAACATCCCCTCTGCAAACAGGACAATAAATTGAACAGTATCTCCGTGGCGGCGGCGGCGTATTCAACAAGCGCAGCGTCTTCGTCTGAGGCTGGCGTTTGCCACAGCAGCGCCAGAGTGAAGACATTAATGTCAGCTCACCTTCAGCGCGTGTGATAGGACAAAACTTTTTAGGAGAGTTTTCGTCAGCTTGCCTGACAGAGATATGAAGATCTTCTATCACAGTGAGAGGACTGTAAAAACCTTTGGGGTATGCAAATCGACGCGAAATACATCGGCAGCCATCGCAAGGAGAAGGCTTTCAAATCCCCAGGTAAACCTCCAGCGTCTGACAGCCTTGCAAAAAAAAAAAAACACTCACCGACTCACAATGGCTGCACTAACTACACCAGCTTTACTTTGAAATTGACAGTATGGACTCTTAAGAGGAAAATCGACCCAAAAAAATAAGATAAAAGGTAGGATATGACCGCGTGCTGCTCTCACCGACAGAAGACATTGCAAATGAACAGCAGAAGGTGCTACCTGCACCGCAGCATGACTCAGCTCCGCGTAATTACTAGTTTGAACGAGCCTAAAAGTTCCCGAAGGGAGAATCTCCTTCGAACAATAGCACAAAAATGGACGCTTCAGCCACGGAGCGTCTTTGTTAATCAACAGTAAGAGGATTCTTTGTTAGCGGTGATGATGTTGACGCATAAAGTAATCAGACCATTCAACTGCTGCGATATTACCACTGTTCCTTTTACGCATCCAGAGGAAGAGATGTCTGGTCTGTAGTTGGAGTCATGTGTATTCACTGTTCGTGTTAACTAGCCGGTTCCATTCTACAGTCTAAATAAATGAGGGGCTGGCGAACTGCTTGTAACCTTTACAGGTAGAGACAGCAACCGATGCCCCCCTGAGTCATACGCTGAATCAGTGAACATGTGCAGAAAACACTAACTCCAACACCATCAACATCACACACATTTAGCGGGCTGGTTCCTCGACATCCGCACGCACATAAGATGTGACAAAACGTATCTGCTGTAAAAGCCGTTATCTCGATTCCATTGGGTTTATCGCGGAGAGTGGCGCATTAGGCTGCCAACATTCTGCAGAGGAGCCAACATCTATATCATCTTCTGTTCGCCACACATATATGGACACGAGCCCCCCACGCAGAGTAATCCCTGAAGGACACTGGATACAGAACGAGGAGTGATGGCTTTTACTTGGGAGAATAAATGCCAAAGCACCAACAGGAAGGAAAAAAAAACAACTGGTGAGCGATGAAAATAGTCTCACCCGTTTTTAAATCGACAATAATTGGACTGGACAGAGGAATATGTTATGCACGGTGCAATTTTCTTGGTTACATCCATCCCCCACCCCACCACCTCTGCTTACTGCATAACCACTTCTACTCGATTAACTTTTATTCCTCTACCATCCTGCGTCAAAAGGGAAACTCCCTCAATTAACTCTAAACTCACACAGACAGTGAAAGGTACGCATCATCCTGGGTAGTAAATTTGGTGATGGGTCCATTAAACCGCTGCAACCATCACACTATCTCACCATTACCAGTCTCCAACATTTTTAATCGTCTGCACGATGTGATTACTAACATCATCTACTAAAACATTGAGCCCTAACATTTCTTCATTAACCTTGACTCGCCCCTCCCCCTCCCCCTGAGAAAACATCCCCCCCTGTCTGCCTTCGCCCTCATTTGCATCAGAACTGTGCAAGTTGTGACGCTGTGCAAGAAGGAGCGATTAATTGATGTGAGAACATTAGATAACTAAACAGAAATAACAGACGGACAGAAATAAAGGAAGGTGTCGATGGAGGTATGGTTGCTAAGCAAACCGCCAGGCGTAAACGAGGACGAGGAACAAATGATTTTGCTCTTTGTGCGCGGGGAAGATGAAAGAGTATGTTACTGTTGGGGACATGAGCAATACGAGGATCGGTGTGGATGACCTTCAAGTGGTTAAAAAAAAAGAAAGGATTTGAAATAAGAGACAGTCAACTCCAACAGGCAGTCTCGGGACTCACGTCGGGGGGGATGCGTGCACCGTCTTTGACTGTGTTGCCCTCCACAGTGATGTGGTAGACCTGGCCGTCCGTGTCAGTGAATACAAAATGCTCCCTGGCAGAGATGGCCTGGCTCGTCTCGGACTTGCTCTCGGCGTCCTGCAGGAGACTACAGAGGGGAAGAGGAGGTGGTTTAAAAAAAAAAAGAGCGAAAAAAAAAAGCATTACAAAAATTCCCTCAGATAAGAACACTGCAGTGTTTCACTCTTTATCATGTGGGAAATTCTCACAGGACTTCTTGGTATTCTGCTGCTGGCTGCAGCAAGGTGTAAGCACGGTTATCAAGCTCGATCTTTACCGACTTGGGGCCGGTGTTACCCTAAGGAGCTAATTCTGCTGTTGCCAGAAAGTGCAAGGATGGTGTGAGGAAATTCAACCTCCCATAAAATAGGCGGAAGCCATGATACCAAAAAAAAAATGTGCTCATCTGCTGCTGCATGAAGTACAACTACAACATTTGATCAGATCAGGAACATCAGTTACCTCAGACATGTCATCTTTACAAGGCGCAGACCGTTGAGTTTTGTTTGAAGTTGAGAGGTTCAAAATTCACTTTTCTTTGTTCTATTTTTATTGTGTCTAATCTTGAAATTACCTTCACGTTCTTTAGAGGATCAATTCTAATCACCCTTCGATATGAAGCACTGCTCCGCATGCTACTGCAACAACAAAACTAAAATGTCTAATGTGTGATGATCGCAAAGAATGGACGGAATTTATGCAGGCACATGTCCTTGTTTGAATATTCAAGTGCATTTTCAGATGTGCTTGAAGCCACACAAAGCTGACATTCATACAAGTGTTTAAATGCCAGGTGTTGATTGATTGTGTGTGAAAATCAGTTGCAAAGAAACTTACGCAGAGTTAGGTTTTAGATGTATGCATCAATACAGGAGAGAAAGTACCGGATAAAAAACAGGGATTTAGATGATGCATTTTAACAAAGTCTAAAAAACGTCTTTCGAATGTGTTCTTTCCAGATGTCCAACATTTCACCAGCAACACTGAGCGATTTCAGGAAAGGACATTTGCGTCCTGAAGGCACCACGAGTCCGGAGGCTTTCTGACGCCCACCTGATGACCGAGGACTCAACGTTGCTCTGCTCGGCGTCGGACACCGTTTGCCGAGCCATGGCCTCCCTGGCCGCCATCTGTTTCTTCTTCAGACTCTTCAGGTTGTGGGACGGGGACCATTCCTGTGTCAACAACAAAGGGAAGGGGGAGATATAATAGAAAAGCAACAAAAAGGATGGGGGGGGGAGAACAATCTTTTTTGCTGACATAAACAATCACGAAACGCAGGCCGAGGGAGACGGAAGCAAAGCTGCTTTACATGTATTACGGAAGCGCGAGAACCAAGTTTTGCCTTCCGAAACGTTTTCACCGCCAGTCGTCTTGTGAGAGCGCTGCAACACTGTGGCTGCAGTTTTCTGACTGGAGGTTGTAATCAATATGGAAATGAGACAGCAATATGGGGCTGGGGGAGGCAGGCATGTATTATTAAGGTTACTGGCATTTTTATTCACACTGAGGAAGGCTTTACAACCCCACAGTAAAGTTTGTCCAGCATTACTCTTCTTTTATGAGGATTTTTCTCTGGCCTAATGAAGCCGGTGTTCTTTGCTGAGCTTGGGGGGATTTAGAGTGATCTTTCAAATGGTCCACATTAAAACAAAAGAGGAGAAGGGTTCAAAAGGGATAACTGACTATTACCAAAGGGAAGAGTCAATAGCGGGCGTCTCTACAATGACTGGGGTGCTTCTTTGTTAAACGAGTATGCAAACGGCAGACGTTCTATTTTTCGGCATTAAATTGAAATGAGCAAACATGATAGCCTATTAAAAAGAAAAAAAAAAAACACCTATCACTTCTGTTATAGCTTTGACTTCACTGCACGTGTGCTCTTTATGTGCTTTTCACTAGGATGTAAAATGCGTTGGTACCAGTGCGGTAACAGTGGGGAAGTTTTTGGCCATCTCCCGCAGAAGCGTCCCGGTCCTGGTGTCCCACAGCTCCAGGGGTTTGTCTCTGAACACCACCACCAGGTACTGTCTGAGGACCAGACACACACACATTCACACACAAAGCATACAGAGTGCGCGCGACTCCTCCGGAAAGTTTCCTGTAGCGTTGAAAAGGGCACGCTGCTTTGTCAGCGATGGAGCCGAGACATGATGATTCAGTTGTTTTTTTCTGTCCATATGGTTCAGGAAGTGTTTGCAGTCTGATATGCTTTTGACTTCCTAAAACAATCTGGTTGCTTTTTTTTCTAAAACCTCTGCTCTGCGATTGAAAAAAAATCCACGTTGAAATCCTCCTTTGAAAGAGCGACAGAAGTGTTTCCAGAACTAATAATTAAAAACACGATTCTTCAATCAGAGAGCAACTGAAGACCACTGATCAGGCTTCAAACTCACCACAACAGTGAGAAATCCCAAATCTGACATGCGCCAGCAAACATGGTGCTCCGGTGCAGCTTTAGACAACAAAGTGCAAACTGTTGCCTTAAAAAAGAGGTAATTTTTAGGATTTTAGGATTATTTTTTGGGTTGAAGTAGAATTTCTGTCACTATCAAGCTCTTAAAGTTCTATTTAAAGCCAAATCTGTGTTTACTGTGTGAATACAAGTCCTCCAATATAAAGTGGTCAGTATTATTTCTCCTTTAGCAGTGCAGCGGCCGTCGACTTCCTAATTTGTATGTGAGGGCAGAGATATTGTTTTTTCATGGCCACAGGCGGCGTGCTGACCCCCGTATTCACTATTTACAGAGCGGCCCACTCTGCCCATTTGAGAGGAGAGAGCACTTGTTGCCATTAGCGCGAGAGCAAGCGTCAGGAGTCACCAAACGCCAGCGGAATAACTGGAGAAGTCACTTTACCTTATAATGCATTATTCAGCTCATCATATTCTTTAATGTATGCCCGAAGGCTCGGCAGAATAAAGTGTCCTTGAATGGAACGCCAGCGTTACTGTCAAGCCCATCAAGAACGCCCAGCGACGCAAAAAACGGGTGCAATGTGATAACCTTGTGTTCGGGTGTCCTCCAAAAGTGAGTGTTGCTTTTATATTCATGTCATATGACAGCGCAACGGAAAGATGCAGCCAAGATAAACACTTGAACAAAAAAAGCACTGCTGGTGGATAATAACAAAGAAATCTTTGAAGCTCCTTTTTTTGAAAGATTCCCCTCCCCGTCCGACGTCGAATCAAGATCAGCGTCACCCCCAGAAAACTCCAGAGTGAGATGTTTACGGATGAAGGGTGAAAGAGACATCGCAAAAGCAAAGTGGCTCCAGGCGAGTGTGGCACAGAGTGCGCGTGCAAATGTACATTTTCGCTGTGTGCTGGGTGGAAAACGTTTAAAAATAAGAACCCCGCTGGTGTCGGGTGCTCGGTGGTGCCGTGAGCCGCCGGCTTACTTCAAATGAGACACTTTAATCATCTCGATGGGTGGCTCATCGTTCCCCCGCTCGCCTCTGAATGCAAAGCATCGGCCTGCGGAAGAAAAAAGAAAAGAAACAACAGACGGGGTGAGAGTGAGGAAGAGGAGGCGAGAGTGAGACAGAGCGACGACGGAGGACGCGGCGGTATCTCTCCTTATACCTGTGGAAAAAAAGAGAAGACGAAGGTGACTCATCTCATTTCGCTTCAGCCTCATGATGTCCCGCTTTCACCAGCCGGGGCGCGAAGAGCAAACTGCCCACAAATTATTCCAACCACCTGCTCCGACGCCTGCACTTCCTTCGCAACTTCGCAGCACAAAAAGCGTGCAGATCTTGAGGGTGGGCATTTAAACGAGACGAGAGTGCCCTTCAGGTGTATCGCACCGCATTTAGCGGGGGAATGATTCAGGACACTCGCAGAGGGGGCCTGTTTGAAATGTACACAGTTGATCGAGCTGCCTCAGGTCGTTTGGGCAGAGGGTGACCTCCGTAGTGAGCGAAACGGGTAAACATATGGTGCAGGGACACTTTGAGGGGCCTTCAGTGCACTTGAGGCTCATGAAGTGCTGCTCATTAGTTCTTCTTTGGTTTCCACTCACTTAGAAAGGGTCACGTGTCCTGATTACGGCGCGTCGATGATGCTCGCTCACTGTAAGAACATTTTTAATCAGAGCTTCAATTACAGTCTAACATGCGTTTGCATCAACGGTCCCTAAAGCTGCCAAAAGTACTCCGAGGATAGTTTCTTTTTACAACACCATTTCTCTAAGTATCATCACACAGCAGAGCGAGAGGACCAAGATCCTCCAGGGAGATTTTATATTCATTTAAAATAAAAGTAAATGTTTTAGTCTACTGCACATGAAGGGCCAAACCGAAAATAAAGTACGATATAAAACAACGTTTGTGCTCATTATTTTGCATTGGAGTACAGTGCTCGCAAAACAGTATCTGTGAAGGTCTGACTGGTCATGACCGAGCAGAGCAAAAGCTCAGCCTCGGAAGGAAGAGTAGATGTGAGGATTCTGTGCAACGACGGGGAAGTCTTGGACAAAAATAAACGAATGAATCCGGTAAAATGAAATCCATTTGCATCCCACCTTCATGAAAGTTAATTCATCGACACTCAAAATAGAAAAACAATGTATGTGAAGAAAATTACATCTGTTCACTGTCAGCCTGTCTTCATTGTTAAAAGCTCCTTCTTGTGTTAATCCTCACTTTTCACCACGTGGAACATAATTTCCAGCTGTCGCTGCGACGAGTGTACCTGCTGTGGTATCAGCGTTTCTTCTCATCTCTTATTTAGCACATTAGCGTTGGTTCAGGGGGGTGACAATTGCAATTTATAATTATGACACTTTCACGGAATGCTTGCGATAAAAGCTTGACGTCTGATTCAGGAAAGTGAGCATGAGAAGCAGCTTCGCAACACAAGTTATTTTCCGGAGATTAAAGAGGGCTGAAAATGTTTATCAGTACCGCATACAACAGCGACGTGACTCAAATTGTACAATATTGCAAGTAAAGGCGCTTTCACACTGCAGCAGCTTTGTCCGCCTCAAACAGTGTACTGACTTTGGGCTGGTGTGAACGCTTCCACCAAGTGAACCGTGGTCGGCTTGAAATCATGGACACCAGTTCTGCCACATGTAGAGCGCTTCATTTATAGACTGAAAGGCAGACGGACTATCCAGATGGATAAACGTGCATCAGTGTAGCCATGGCAACATGCCCTTCCATTGTCAATATTTAGTAATGATGAATCAATGACTGCTTTTTCTTTCTTTTTGGAGGAGACAACAATACGCCCAAACATGCACACATACTCACTCGACTGAAGGAATCGTTTTGTTCTGGGAAATTAACAAATCCAGCTGCTGATACAACTCACCGTGTTCCCACCAAGCTATTTCACTGGGGAAGGAGGGGGGGGGGGCACTGCCTTTGCCAGCACTGCCTTTAAAGCAGCATGATTTTGAAGTAAACAAGTAACTTCAATGTTGGTGGGAGCCGCATAAACCGACGTGGGGGTGCTCTCTGGAGATGGCAGTGACGCATCAATGCCGGGCTTTAAAATCAGTGTTGGATGTGACAACTCTTCACATGAGGGAAAAGTCACAGACGTTCACACGAGATGCAGCAAGCTCGATGCTCTGATCTGCTAACTCTGAAAACAAGGCGTCGACTGAGCCGAGCGCTCTCGAATTGCCGCGAAGCATCCTTGGAATAATTAAAGTTGCACCCGATGTGTCCAGCAATCAAGGGACAACCCAGAGGAGGGGGGGGGGGGGTCCATGATGGTTTAGCAGCTTTTATTAAACACTAATTACTTTTACTGGCTAACAAATCTGGTGCTGACTAACGAGTGGGCGGCCGTTTGAGTGTCGAGTCCTGCACATGCCTTGTGCGAAAGGAGCTCGAATGCATCATTGTGACAAAATACTTAGATAAAAGTACAAAAAGTACAAGTTAACGAGTCAACAGAAATGCGGTCCGAAAGGTTTGAATTACACTCAGCAGCAAGGACCAACAAAGGTGTAAGAACGAAAGAAAATGCAATCAGATTGAGGGGGAAACTGATCAAACAGGTGTGTTTGCTTCAAGTGCGACTCTGAGCCGGCTCATAGACAAACAGGAACTAAGTGATCCACGCACTGTTTTAAAACAAATAAATGCAAATCCTTAACATTGAACTTCGTGCTCCTCACTGATTGCACATAATTACAGCAGAGACACCTTAAATTACTGCGATGCCGACACCCCCCCCCACGACGATGCATGCATAAATAACGTGTAATTACACTTATATCCATGATAAATATTTATACTGCACGTGAAGCACTGCGAGCTGAATTTACAGACACCTTTCAGCTATAACTTTCCTCAGTGGGGGGGGGGCTTTCAAGTTAGGAACGTGTCGATTCAGAGCAGCTGCCGTCACTGCTGCAGGATCCGGGCATCACCATCGTTCTGTGAGGCAAGCGAGGAGGATGATTTCAAATCGCATCAGAGAGAGCGACGGCTCGAAAGGGGCATGGGGTGCCTGTCTGAGAGGATTATGGGTGAGGTAAAAAAAAAAAAAAAAGCAAAAAAAACAAACAGAAAAAAATGTGAACTTACTTTTGTGCTGCACCATTCGGAGTCTGGCTTATGCAAATGTATGCTCACCTCTTTCTGAATAATTAAGGTGAAAAAAGCTGAAGCAACGGGAGCGGAAGGTTGCAGATCGCTTTGCAGGCTTCTGGAATTTGCTGCAGTACTGAGAAGCGTTGCGGCAATTAAAAATATGGATATTATTATTGCCTCAAATATGTAGTTGGCTTGATGACCCATAAAAAAGCTGTTTCCCACTCAACAGAAGATGCTTGTCAAGTCAAGATGCGGAGTAGTTTAAGTGAAACTCTGCAGGTCCAACAACTTTCAATTCGAAAAGCTGTTTCTTCTTTATATCGTTGTGACAGCGGCTTAGTGAGCTGTTCCCCCTCTGCTTCCCCTTGTCATCTTGGTGCCATGCAAGGCTTCACATGTCCCCAAGCGATTTTATCTCTGCACTGAACACATACAGATTGAATTGATATGGATATTTCCTGTCTGCATTTTCCCCGAAACCACGTACGCACGTACACACGCACGCACGTCCACGCTACTGTGTGCAGGTGTCAAGAGAACCAGGACAAGAAGGTGGATGTCGCCTGTCTGCGTTACCAGGAGCAGTCTGGAATAGTTTCAGTGGCTTGAACTCATTTAAACTCAGGAGAAAGAAAAACTGTTAGCATCTGTGTGTCAGCGTGGAATCCAAAGCTGCGGCCGTGGGCTGTTAAGTTTGACGACTGGTGCTAAAGAGGGAGTTATTAAAGGAGGGGCTGGCTGATGGCCAGATGAGGGCTGGGGAGACACTCTTTGACCAAAGCGTAACAGTGGCCATGATTCTCGTCTTGAGCCGAGGGCATGTGGGATTAACATCTAGTAAACTGGAGCACCGAAAATTAAATTCAACAGCTCAATAAAATGAAAAAGTGCCCATTAATTATTCAAGTCCAAAAACTGTTTTGCATTTTTTCGATTTATTTTCCACCATTTTCACTGTGTACAACTATTTCATATGCACACATTTCATAAAACTACAAGATCTATTAATCTAAAGTGTACAGCTGCATATAGCTCTTTTGTTGTTGGTGCTGTTGCTGAATCCAGAGCTTGGACAATAATGTGTTTGTTCAATGCTTTTGTTTTGAAGTCCTGCTTTTTCATGTTTGTGGGTGTGTCTTCACACCAGTGTTTGGCCTCACTGCAATGTTTTGCCAAACCAAACAACATTGAATACATCGTATATCAAAATACTCTCAACTTTTCCAAGTTTTAACTGTGGATGTGTCATTATGACATGAACACGGCATTTCAGTGAAACAATGAATTAATGTCTGTGTTGTATTGCATTTTTGTATCACAAATAATTGAGGTTGCATAAAGTTTACTCAAAACCTTTCGCAGCAGTTTGCAAACAACTACAAAATCTCACTCTCGTGTTCTTTAGGAATAAAGCTCTTTTTGGCTCAGAAATGGCAGCATGATTTATTTGCACACTCTTCATAAACAGTCGTTTTTTGCTTATGCATTAATCCAATAAACACAGAGCACCGTATGATTGGATCTCATCTCAGCTCCAATCTTGCTCAGTGGTAATCTAACTGTTTACTCCGGACCCGAGTTGAGAGTGGAAGACTGGTGTGAGCAAGTATTCTCTGAAGGAGGGCAGCCAGAGGCTCTCTAAGAGCTTCATGAAACAATAAAAGAAAAAGCCTGGGAATAAAAAGGTATGTGTGTGTGTGTGGGGGGGCTTGGGTTTCTATTTTCTTTGCTGTTTTGAGTACAGGAACCCAAAACATTCGCATCAATGAGACCAAAGGAGAGTTTAGGAGTTCAGCTGCAGGGAGAGAGGACACTGTGTGTGGGAGCCTCTCACCTGTCGGCAGGTCGACGTGCTGCAGCTCGTTGCGCACCAGGCCCATGTTGTTGGGCGAAGAAGTGGCGAAAGAAAGGAAGCTGGTGAGGCTCACCCATTCGATCCCCCTGTGGATTAATGACACACACACACACACACACACACACATGTTTAGCGGGAACAAATAATATTGCTGTTTTATACATGCGGCACAGCTGTCAAGAGATTCTTCTGCTAACGTCCTATCGAGCTGTCATGCAATACTACACCCAAAACAAACCCCACACTGCAAATGGAGACAGTGACTGTGAGAATTGAAGATATCTGAGAAGCCGACCGAGCCAAGGGAGCACAAACTCCACAGTAATGAGATGGTAAATAGCCCCATGATTAATTAGTCGATTTCCCCACTAAATGTAAATGAGATGCTAAGTAACTGGATTTTTTTTTTTTTTTTGCCATGGCCGTGCTGGGGCATGGACTGCTGGGCTCATTTGCATAAAGCACCTCCGCTTCTCCCACCAAGGAAAACACACCCAGCTTCAAACTCAATGTTGTGTAAAAAAACAAGAAAAAAAACCAGGGGGGACATATTTCTGGAGACAAACGAAAAACGTCCAATCAGACGTTTGAATTTGGGTTGCAGCTCTTCATACATAACTACATCATTCCCATCAATTTCCTATGCTCTTTTTGCTTTAGCCTTGCACAACACAAAGTGAGCACAGTTCCTCGGCAGTGTGTTCAGCGCGAGAACACACGAGGAGCTCAGAAAGAGGGATGACAGGCAGACGCCGAACTGGATGTGGAGGATTGCGTTTGCAGATCAAATTCACAAACAGCGGGCGTTTGAAAAAAAACACACACACACACACACACACACACACACACAGCCACATCTCTCACTTCAGTCCACACAGGCAGGGAACTTCTGCTTAGGCTCCTCATTAAAGTTCGCTGGAGTTTTTACATGCGTGCGTGGCAACTTCTCTCATTAAAAGGGAGCGCGGCTCCGCTTGAACGGATGGCGTTTGCTCCCAATCAATCTCTTAACAGCATTAATTGATTCGATCGTGTGCTTAATTAATCCTGGCAAAATAGTTTTAGCGCTCATTAGAGGATAGTAACTAATGAAGCGTGGCGATTGTTGATGTTTGGCTCCTGCCAAAGCATTGAGATGTTTTGACTTTGGCCATTTCGGGGCTCGAGTCTGTGGCTGCTCGTACGGATGGACGGCACCGCGGCTCTCCAGGGTGTCTGACTGTCAAGCTGTTGTGTGCTCGAGTGGTCATTATCAGGAGGCGCTCATTGATGATTGGCTATTTGATGCTAACAAAGCACTGTATGTCGGTTCCGTTGACAACAGTGATTGGCAGCTACATTAAATGCAGGACACACAAAGGGAGCGGAGGAGCTCTGATAACATCAAAGAACTGTTCTCACCCAGTGGGAACAGTGACGTATTGTCTGTTTCTATTGGTTTCAAAAGGTGGGGTGGGCATATTCTGGGCTGGGGGGGTCAGGATGGGAGTAGGGTCCGGAAGAGGGAAAGGTCTTGAGATCTCAAGAATGTCTTACAAATATGTAACCCCGCACCAATGACAAAAAGTGCAGCAAGCGGTCTGAGGGACGAATGCCGTCACACAATTTGATACCCTAATTGGATTAACAACAAGCCCAGTTATATGGAGTTGTGTTAACATGTACACACACGTTTATAAAACTATAAAAGACTGCAGCTGATCTACCGTTTCGCCCCCATGGATTTTCTGTCATCCCTCTGGTATTTCATCTGAAAATATTCTCTCTGTTGCCGTGGAGAACAAAGATCTTCAGCTCGCAATCACAGTGCATGTTGCCAGCTGACACCAAGGACAACAAGCGAGACAAATACTTAAAAATTCATGCTTATCTGAGCTTAGGGTGTTTACACAGAGGGTCGTGCCATTGAAGTATTTATACTAAAAAGAAAAAAAAAAACGAGGATTGAAAGGAATCTCTGCAAACTGTCTTCGTATTCACTGTAAGCTATTCCGAATTGAAGTGTGAGCGCAAATTGCTCCTCAGTGTGCGAGGAACGGGTGGCCAAATGTTGTTTTGTTTGTTTGTTTGCCGCGATTAAAGTTCAATGTTGCTTTCCTTATCAGAAATACTTATCAATAAAAGAAAACAGCTTCCTAAAACAGTCTTTCCTGAATGGTGCCCCCTTTGAAGAGTGATTGACAGCCTTATTAATTACTTAGTAAGACTTGAGGGAATGCTGTTTAGAAGTTGGGGCACCGTTGCACAAGCATCCTAATAAATTGCCTCATTTTCCACCCTAAAGATCAGGTGGTGGATTAAAAAAAGATAGAGGTGTTTAAAAAATTAATCCATCCTCGTTATTCATCTCGTATCACATGGATCACCTCACTGGGCTCGACCAAAATGCACGCGTCAATCATCGCATTTTAACGCAATCTGAAAGTAACCGAGAAACTCCCGACTCCAAACACTCTTTCTGAGTCTCTACCGAGTTACAGCACTGACTGTTTCTGACCGGTAGTCAGTTCCTGCGCCGTCACAGAGGACTTTATGAGGCCTCTCTCTACCAGGTGACCAGCGCTCACATGTTTGTGACTCAGCACGAATGGTAAACAAGCCACCATGGGGAAATTACCGAGCGAAAGCGCTTTGACAAAGAGGGACATTTCACTTTCTGTCGGGCTCTGAGGAAAAGCGGAGGGTTTTACTGTATAAAAAGATGGTTTTGTATTTTTTAGTTCATGTCCACATTTTCAGCAAATCAAGTCGGCATTCAGATAAATCCAGCACAACAAATGTGTTTTAATAAGCTTCTTCAGACTGTTTGGTTTTTTTCACACGTCTGGCTCGAACATGAAGCGCATTGTACCAAAAAAACTACGGTAGCCAGATTGTCCCTCAGTGTTTTTATCTATAGCTTTCAGTCCATATTCCGGATGGGCTAAAAATTCCTCCACCATCTGGGTATTTGGACGTCTGTCTTGAGACGCAAACAAAAAGATGGAGAATCTGATTGCCTTTTCACTTCATTGGCTTCCTACATAGAATTAAATGGCACAAAATCTGCCTCGAAGTCTCTGAGGACATTGTTTTTTTCTTAATATAGCTTCTATGTTTCTTGTTTGTATGCAGTCAAGATTACGGTACTCTGCTGAAACACTCAGAACCCCATTGATGCGAGATTGCATGCAAGAAAATAATTTCTCCTTAACACAAGAGCTGACACGGCACGCCAATTATGTGATTGCCAATTGCCTCTGAAAACACTAATGAGCCTGAGAACAATCAACAGAAAATCATTCCGCCTCAAGCTGATGCTCTGGCCGCTCGGGTTCATCCGAAGTGTCATTTTTGCGAGCGCCTCAGAGGAGGAGGAGGAGGAGGAGCGGCATGGGAATGTTTACTGGTGGGGCCTGAACTGCTGACCGGCAGAAAAAGGTCTCGCTGTACTCAATTAACCCCGGAGAAGAGAGCGTCTTACCTGACTTCACAGGAGTGTACGCTGAGCTCCTTGTGGAGAAGCCCACTGGTCAGGTTATAGACGAGCACGGACCCGTTGCTGGTGCCTGCGAAGAAGGGTGACAGACAGGAAGACATATGAGGCAGGGAGACACCGGGAGACGGAAGCCAGGCGTCCCGTTATCTGAGCAGCGTCCAGCTTTTGGCCTGGACCAGGGAGACGGTATGTCAGTGTGACGCCCCGGTGTGTAATCTGCCACCGCACAAGGTTTACACAGAGGGAGCACATCACACCTTCGGCTCTCAGCTCGAGAACGCGGCCCGGGTGTGTTTGCTGCTGCACTGAAACTGCTTCATCTCTTGCCAAAACTACACCTGAATAAATACTGCAGGTGACGCTCGGCAGACAATGAAGACAGAGGTGCAAAAAGTGAAACGCTTTCCCCTCGTCAACACCAGCGCGGACCCCTCAGAAGGCCACAAAAGCAGACGCTCTGCCTCTTCCTATCATATTTGTCAACATAAATCTTCATCCCTGTTTTCATTTTCTCGTCATCAATGATACTCACATCAATATCAATGAAATACTAAGAACAAAAAAACAAAATGAATCAAGGTAATTGAAAAGTGACGGACTGAATTAACCAAAGTGTGT